>JAWRVZ010000062.1:1862500-1917500 GCA_037043235.1 Rhodeus uyekii
GGAGGGCGAGACGTGAGGATGGATGGAGTGGGTGGAGGGAGGAAAGGCGAAACTGCATGATCTTGTTTTGTCTTTGTGTTCTGGCAAGGCCCTGTCAAAGCTGAGACGTGCTGCCCTACACTCCGGCGGTTTATATTGTGTGAATACTCCTCTCTTCAAGATATATGCGGAGAAAAACACATGTTAGGTGTGATTTTTCTCTATTTAATAACTTGTTTGGAGAAAAATCCATTTTGCGTGCATTGGCGAGCAGTTTCCATTAAGTAAACATTTGAATGCATTTTTATTTAATACGTAAGTGTGTATTGATGTATTTTTCATACGTTTTTTTTTTTTTTTACTTAATTTCCACTTGTTTTTTAATGCATTTATCTCCCACTGGTTGGATGTGCGTAAATGACCAAACACATTTGAGATTTGGCATTCACATTCATAATTCACTTATGCAAAATTAATATTTAACTTATTTGATTTTTTGTTTTAATTCAGGATGTTTTGTATAATTCAGATATGGAATGGAGAACAGATCAGAGTAGCATTAAAAATACATTAAATAAAAATGTGTATGAAATATAGTTTTTTAAAGGGCAGTTTTATTTAATACATAAGTGTGGTAATGTATTTTTAATCTATCTATTTATTTTTTATGACATATTTCCACTTGATTTTATCCGGTGCATTAATTATTGCATGATCTCCCAACAACTTTTCTAATCAATGTTGTGTTTTTTAAGGATTTGTGTCTGAAAACTAATTAACGAGTTTGTTTATGAAAATCAGTGCACTGCAAATTGGGGCAAAAACTATCTGCAGTATAAAAGTCGTAAAATAAAACATTAGTTGAAATGAATATTTATTTTCTTATATATATTACTCGATCTGCATGCATTTTAATGCTTCAGACTGGAATGAAATTAAGTTTTGTAATGGGTTCATGTGGGGACTTTCAATATGTGCGAATTCCAATATAAACATAAATGCTTTTTTCAGCAGAGAAAGTATTATTTACCCAAGGCCTGCTGGCTCATTGTTGTCCTGCTTTAGAGATTAGACCCACCAGCTTCTTTTCATATCGTCGATGCAATTCACCCAACAATAACATTAACTCAGCCCTTGTGTGATGTTAATAAAGCGTCCAGTCCAAGGACAGTGCGGCATTTATAGAGACGGAAGCTTGTCTGTTTGATTCGGTGGAGTGATGGCGATATTGGCGAACAACCCTCGGGACAGGCCGTGAATCAGTCATCCACTGGGAAAAAGGACGGGAATTGGGGGTTGATGGGGATCTAAAGAATAGTTTGAACCACCTCTTTGAGTATTCGACATCGCTTCCATAATTCATGTACTCTGAGACGAAGTGTCATTGGGGTGTAATAGAAAATCTGTTGTGTGTGCTGATGGACGTCGGGGAAAGTCCTTCAAATTTGAGATTAATCCAGCTCGTATCTATAACCTTAGAGGGTGCAGTGTATGAGCTCAGTAAACGGTTTATCTCAAATCAGGTCTGGATGAAACGTCCCAGAGGAGCAGTTTATTGCTAAGACTACCTTTATTGCATTGTTGGAGCTTGAGATACAGGATTTTGCCGTTACACCTTTGCCACAGAATCTACAGCTGCTAGCTGTTAAGTTAGCTTAGATGCTAACGCTGTTGACAAATCAGAAAGACTGATTAGTGTCTACACCTAACTTGGTGTGGATCCTTTCAAGGGTACATAGTGTGTCGTTTAAGATCGTGTGTAATGTCATGTGGGATATAATTTATTATCTACCCTATTGCATTTGAAGACATTTTCTTTTTCACCATGTAAACTAGCAAGCAGTTATAATAGCAACATAGTAGCTTTAGCAAGCTACTTAGCATAAATGCTAATGCTATCAACTGGGTTAATGTTTTGTTAAATTTACATTTTTTACAATGTTAATATTTTGATGGCCGATGTCGTTTGTGCGCACTTCTAATTTAAAAAAGTTAACGCTATTTTTGCATTACGGTAAATGAGAAAGTGTTGTAGTGTTTGCCTAAAAATATAAAAGCAGTTGCTATAATATTTTTTTCATGTAACATTTACTTCATTTGTTTAAGAGTTAAACTGTGTCCGTCAACTAATTAATTTATGCCAATCTCATAGCCTTCAAAATAAAAGTGTTTGAACAGAAAAAAGTATTGGCTGACGCTTATATTTTCTAAAATGCTAAACATAGGAATTAGGGATATATTGGTCGCCCACTACTTTTAAACCATGCAGTTTTGTTTAACTGTTCGGTAATTGTTCTGTCGGTCAACACTGCGAATTTGAGTAACCAAAGAGTTGCCTGAGGAAAACTTTTTCCCTCACTCAAAATTACTATTACTATTAAAATGACTGAATGATTTTACCCATGAAAATTTGTTAAGCAACAGTAAATGTGTCCGGCCTTTTGATTCCAAACTTTGGTATATCGGCAAATCTGAGCATAATTTACTAACCCTTTCCACCAAAACTGTAAGCAAAAGTCTCAGTTTCCAATTAATCTCATTCATGTCTAGGAGTTGCATTTGAGATATTAAACAGATTTTGTTTGTATTGTTCGTTCCTATGAGATGCCTTAGCCGAAGGAATCAGATCGTTTTGCAGTAAAATCAATAGGAAAGTGATAATCATTTCAAAGAGGTTAGCCAATCATAACCAAGCTTCTTTACATATAATCATTTAGCCTTGACCATAAGTGGATTTTTCAGGCAAGAAAAATACAAAGGCTCTTTTAAACAAAAAAACAGTTGAAATCATAATGTTATTTTCCTGTTAATCATTGTGAAACAATCTGTATTTTATAATGCGCTATTGAACTAAAGGTGACTTTACCTGACAATACAGAATTAAACAGTAATAAGTGTTAATTAAGGCCCTAGTGATCATCTGGGACTCCCCTTCCAGTCTAGGTTTGGTGGTTTCCTGTAACGGATCTTGTATTCACGGAATGCGCCATTATGAATGTAGATGGGGTGAGAGGGGAGGGGGGCTGTGGGACAAGCACGCAGTGAACCGGCACATTAA
The DNA here is from genome assembly GCA_037043235.1 of Rhodeus uyekii. Classification (NCBI taxonomy): domain Eukaryota; kingdom Metazoa; phylum Chordata; class Actinopteri; order Cypriniformes; family Acheilognathidae; genus Rhodeus; species Rhodeus uyekii. The sequence continues at coordinate 1,865,538 of JAWRVZ010000062.1, forward strand.
CGTGTACGGCCTTGACTGGCAGGGTGTGTATTTGAGCTGCGTGTCAAACATGGAAGAAGAGAAAGCGAGAGAGAAATACAGAACCACACCAATGCAAATAGAAGCGCTCTGCCATGACCTAGAACGCCTCCCTGCATACAGATGCTTTGAATGAATCCTGAGTTTGTGTTCATATCCAAACCCTCCCAGCGTGAGGGCAGGTGCTCCTTAATGTCAGTGCAAGAGCATGTATTGATCTCAAGCTGTGCTCTGAAATGCACTCAAATCTTCTGCATTTGGGATACTGGCTCATGGCATGTGGTCAATATTATATGTTATATTTATATAAGGACACGTGAGGCTTTCTGTTGACATGGTTCAGACAATCTTTCCAGATTAAACCAGATTGGGGTTTCAAGAATCTGAGTAACACATTTTGTTATAAATAAAACAGATATGTGACTCATTCTGAGTATCTGGACTTTTGTGTAGGCTAGTCCAATGGTAGAGTAATTTATTTCTACTGCAATTTAGAATGAATCAAAACACAGGTGAAGAAAAAGCCTGTTAAGTCAATAATGTCTAATGTTTCTGAATGAAATGTCGACTCAGGACGAGCTTTAGGTCTGTGAATCTTTAGGGGTAGTGATGGACTCGATCTCCTCCATCTGTGTTTCATTCTGAATCCCATCCGGACGTATTCTTTTACAAAAATGTTTTCTCAGCTTTTAGTATGAGTGTTGCGTTTTTTTAATGAAAATTGCCCAAATTCAAGTGTTGATAAAATAGGATGCATGAAGATAGAATAAAATGTTTTTTTTATATAAAAGGTACATTTAAAATATGAAAACTGAATACCTAAATAGGAACATAGTGTACATAGAAACAGTGTAGTTAAGGATTTATAAATTATATATAAATAGTAAACTATAAGTATGATATTATGTTCACTTAAAGAACATTTACAAGTATACTTGCAGTAAAAAACTACTAAACTAGTAGTTTACTGATATTTTACGTTAAAGTGTACTTTCATAAACTAAAAAATGTGCTGCGAGTATTCAAATATTAAACTACTAATATACTCATGAGTTCACTTGTAGTACAGATGTAGTATAAATGAGAAACTCAGCTGTGAACTTAAAGTAACGTGTACTTTTATTCATTAAAAGTGAGCCGATTTAGTTCCAAGTTGTATTGAAACTGTACACAAAGTTAAGTACTAGTACATTGACAATGGTATACATACTCCATGCAGTATTCTTAAAAATATACTTGAACTTTATTTAAGTATACTTAATAAAATGGGTTTGAAGTGTACTTCTTTTTTGTAAGGGTAACTGGGAGCTTTAACCGTCAGCGCTGCTTTTTTTATTCAAATAAGTTCAGGCACTTTGTTTTAATAGGCACCAACATCATTTGCATATCTTTCTCATTTGAATTTATTGGTTAAATTGGTAGGAACACAGACTATATGAAAGTTGATATCTGTAGAAATAGACAAATTAATTTCAAAGTTCTGGTTTTAAAATCTTTCAGTGGGACTAGTGATTCTTTTCTGCTTACCACAGCATTGAAAAACATATCTTAGTTAACTGTTTTTTGTTTTGTTTGTTTGTTTTTTTTACTGGCAAAATTGCATTAGAATTTTTGTTCTCATATTGAATTGTTGTCATTTCCTTCTGAGTGATTATGGTTAGATTTGTGAAATGGTGATGGGGTGTGTGATGTACAAAGTACATAATGGCTGCCATTTAAATATAAAGTCTTCCTCTCAAGTACTCATGTTGCTCATGGTGTTTTCAGTGTCTGTTGTCTCTTTATATAAAGACACTTCATATCCAGAGTTGCTCTGAGCAAATTTCATTTTCAAATCAAATTTCATTTGATAAAAACTATGGATTTGATATGCACAGATACAAACTACTATCCGCCAAAATAAAAGTTTGGTTTAACTTGAAGAAATTATGTCAGACATATATTATTACTGCACTTAAGTAATAATATAAAATTTACAGTTTATTAAAATAATTATTTTAAGGATTGTCATAGACTATCAAAATTTTTCAAACAGCAAACCTCGGTTCGGGTTTACTTTGTTTGCCAATTTTTTTTTTTTTTTTCAATTGTCATCTGATTTATTTAAAAAGGTTATAATTCCTATAATTTTAGAATTAAAATCACTGAATCAGAAAAAAAAGAAAAAAAAAATCTCTGACAGGCAGACGCAACGCTAGTCGCATTCTACCAAGCACCATGTCTGAACAAACCCCATGTTTACCAGAACTCTGCTGGTTAATAAGTACTACAAACAAACCAAAATAAAATAAAAAACCTGAATCTGGAGAAACAATAAACGTTAACGGAAAAGACCCACGAACCTGAGTGACAGAGAAAGAAAGTGAGCTGTGTGTGAGTGAGAAGAGCGGGACACAGCAAATCTGCATGTGTGGGGGAGGGGCGCCTACACAGCCTATCACAGAACGGCGTCACAGTCAGCTTTTTATTCAATCCGAGCGCAGATATTGACTCGTATTAGTCGTATAATACTCTTACTTGGCAAAAATGCTTTATCCGAGTATCCGGCTCAACTCTAAAAAATTAATTTACATTTTATCTGTTTTATTAACAGTTTAGTTAATGACAATAACCCTGTTTCATAGTGCCCTAGTTTAAGGTTCATTTCAAGGTTTTAGGGGTTGCTTAAACAGTAATGTTGTGTCAGGACCAACAAAAGATCTGGAAACACATTCAGCCACAGGTGCAAAGCAGTAGGTACCTTCTCTCTCCTGTTCATCTCACTGTCTCTTCTTCTAATTAGTTGGTGGATTGCCTTGAGGGAAGAACAGAAAACGAGACAGACACAAGTAGCGATTGCTTTGCACTAATGACATTCATACGCCAGCACCACCCATGGACATGACTGTCCAAATGACACACTGCCAAACTCCTACACAACCAGCAGACAGCTTCATCGATGCCTCTTGTGCGCTTCAGTTTTTTTGGATTCCTGACCTACTTTTTGGGAGCCCCGACTGACTTCGAAATCTTGGATGTCTTCTGATGTTATCTGAAAACACACACCCACAACTGTAATTGAGCGGCCACGACAACGGCAGCTTTAATTAACCTGACGGCAGATTTCAGAAAACTGCAACGTGGGTGAATCTGCATGGTGTTTTACAATGAACAGATGTTGGAGCATTTGATTCTAAAGAATCATCAACTGCTCAAGCTAATTTGCCATTCGCATGCTGTGATGTCGCAGTTTTAGCACTCGTGACGTCTGATGTAGCAGCTCCTCTGAGAGCAGAGAGCCGATTTCATTCACCTTAAAGCTTGCACAACACTTGCCAATCAAGTTTTAAATTATAACACATGCAGTCTCATTTTAGGGCCATTTAAAAACTGATGGAAATTGAGTGCTCAGTAAGCTTGATTCCAATCCCTCGGGAGATGAAGGTTACAAGCAAAACATTTTGCATTGCTTGTTCTTTATGTCTTTCTTTATAACATCAAGTCCTTTTTTCTGTCATTACATTTTGTTGAGAGCACACCGGATGACATTTTACACGCTAAACTAAGCTTGCCTTGCCATTAAAAAGGGAAAAGTATCTCATATTGTTGACCTTGACATTGTCATAAGGGTCTATAATATAATTAGTTGTTTAAGGGTGTTGTAAGGGTCTCTCTTGTTGATATGTGTGATTTGGGTATTAGTGAATGCATATAAAATTATCAAGTCTAATTTGATATGACTTTGAATACCTCCCAATCCTCTTTACACCTCACTGCCTAAAAGAGACATCAGATGTTAGAGCCTGTGTTTTTTCTTTGATGTAGAGGCATGGGTGCCAAAACCTGCAATTTCCTAAATCAAAAAGAAAGATATTTCCGAAACCAGCTTCACCTTTTACTCCACTTCTGGGCCTTCACCAAAAAACGTGGCGAACATTTCACCAAGCACTTACAATCATCCACTCCTGTATTATGAGATTGGCTAAATTGGTGATGCTGACTTTGGTGCCACTGTAACAGAACACCTCATTGTCATCATTCAGCTGCTCTGGCATTGTTGGAATCGCATGTCATGGTTGTCCTCACTTAACTGAATACTTTGTACATAACAGCAGATGGTGTGGCTATTACAGATCATCTTATTTACCGCTATGAGACATGCAGACTCCCGTCAAGGCAAATAGAAACCAACACCGGTTTGAATCTAGGTTGGGGTCCTTTCCCAAACCCACAACCTTTCTAGTCCCAATGAAGGCAAAATGGCCATAAATATAGAAGCATAGTATAATTTTGTTCAAGTGTTAAAGTGCCCCAATTATGCTTTTCCCCCAGAATATTATCTATTCATAGATCAAAGTCCACACCAAAATAAAGTTTTCTTCTAAAATAAACAATTGATTCTGATCTGCCAAACTGATTTGTCAACAATTCCAGTCTCACTTCCTGTGACATGCATATTTAACAATATAACAAATTTGCATAATAATATCAGCCTACGGTCCACAAGCGTTCAACATCTACTTTGACTCTCAAGCCCAGTAGTTGCAGCTGAGGCCTGTAAGAGTTTAATTTTGAGTTGTCAGCATGTTGAGAAGCTAAAGTGCCTCTTCCTTTTAGAAGTGCATGTTTTCAGTGCTGCAAATCCAAAAGGATGAGGCCAGAATTGATACAGAAAAAAGCAATGTAGTTGTTACTGTTTATGGGCAGTTACTGAGCCATTTGACCAAACAGAGCAGAGTAGACCAATCACAACAGACTGAACCATCTGACCAATCAGAGCAGAGTAGACCAATCACAACAGACTGAACCATCTGACCAATCAGAGCAGAGTAGAAAGGAGGTGTTTAAAGAGCCAAAATCTTTGAATGATCCGTTTTCAAACTCGTTGAGGACTCTTGACCATTGATGTATGTAAATCTATTGTAGGAGTCCTTTAAAAAATAAGGAACCTTTAAAATAGCAAAATAGGGTTGCTTTGAGTTATTGACGTTACTGAAGATATTGATGTTTTGTGTGTTGTCGTTCCAGAGTGGTGAGTGGAAGGAGAGAGTCCTGCTTCCCCCCTCCCTGCCCATTCCATCATCCGTAGAGCATCTTTCATGCGTCTCCCTGGGTCTGAATCCCACGTCAGGATGAACTGTGAGCAGGATTTTGGAGAGGGAGGCATGAACGTCACTCTAACTCTCCGGCTGCTCATGCATGGCAAGGTAAATGCACATACACACCACACACATTTAGTATCTTCAGTGCGAGACGACACTGGGAGTAGGAACCCGACATCGACATGTATATATCAAAAAGATACTGCCTTGTACCAAAACTTCTTACAAACAGATCTTAGACTCGGTGTCAGTAAACTTGTTTACAATTTTAGACTTGTTTACCTAGTAGCTCAACCTATTAAAACAGATATGTTTTAATGTAAGTTTTGATTTCACTTCAGCATACAATATATCAGAAAGTGAGATTTTGCTTGTTCAAATCAGCTTTAGGGAGATTAAATGAATCGTATTAAAATAAGGCTGTTTGCTTTCATTATATATTGCTGTTTATTGCTGTGCTTTGATATTGTTGTATAAGTACATTAAATACTAACATTTTGATTAATGATTCATTTGATAGTTCTTCCATGTGTTAGTTTAGTGAAAAGTAGCGTAAGAATCATGGCATGATTACTTGCAACTAGATTCTTTGAAGTATTTTACTTCTTCCAAATGATTGGAATCTACTTGAATTGAAGTTCTTTGTAAACAAATGGTTGTAGATTTCATTGCCATGTCATTACAGTGTTGTCAACATGATCATTTAACTGTCAGCCAGCTGCCAGTGACAGATTTCCAACCACGTGCCTAAAACTCCTTGATATTCCTCATTTGCATATCTCTAAAAAGGATTGAGTCATTAAAAACAGTCATGAAAAACCAATAAAAACATAATGAACTGTTAATAAACTGCCACATTTATATGATTTATGTGCCAATTTATGTTACCTTAATTCTCCATCAACAGATTGTGATTTGATCTTTCAATGAGGATAAACAGAGATCCTTCAAGACTTAAATGATGCCTTGCATTCTTGGCATTTTAAAACATCCTTAATGAAAATTTTTCAAGATACATGATGTCACAAGTGCTACATGATATCATCCTTCAAGCTTTTACCTAACCATCATTGGATCACAACCAGATCATTCAAATTCACTAAAAATGAAAACCAATCCAGATTGCAAAAAGAATAAAAGCGTGTTGAGTCCATTTGCAAAGTATACGTTAATGGGTAGATTTTGCCAGAAATGAAAATTCTTTAATTAATTCTTCACCCTTATGTCATTCCAAATGCATAGGATCTTCATAATAAAAATGAAAATGTTGTTTTTATTAAATCTGAGCACTTTCTGTTTCCTCCATTTGAAAGCCTACTCATCTACCACTATCAAAGTCCAGAAAGGTATTAAAGAAATTCTTTCCGCAAACAAAGACCTTGCATCACTTCATAAAATTGAGGTTAAACCACTGTAGTTACATGGATTCATTTAATGATGTCTTTGGGGCTTGAAAGTGGTACAGTAAAGTCAGCTTATCTCGACCTCGGTTATCTCGCCAACCGTGTTATGTTGATGTTTTTGAAGTGGAACCGCCAAACTCCCTATTTGTCTTAGCATTTTCTTATCGGTTATGTCGATTTTTTTTTTTTATGTCGCCGAACCCTAAAATCTCAAGTACAAAAGAGGGACAAATTCGCCAATTCACATGGTTATCTCGTGACTAATGATCGTACCTAGTTCACCGCGCCTTGGAAGAGGAGGCGCAGGATTTTAGCTTTACTGTCCAGGAATTCCCAGATTACATTGATGTCGATAAAGACGCCGTTACTGATAGAAGCATTTGTTTTCAAGCAGACCGTTAAAGGAAAAATGCAACAAAGCATTTTAGAGTTTTTATTAACCGCATGTGCAATACTATCAGAACTGTGTCCGAGTGAAATGACTGTGTTATGAGCGAATGTGTTCATGTGTGTTGTGACTGTTTACACTGTGAGCGAAATTGTGTTTGCAAAGTTGGAGAATATAATTAAAGGTTTGTATGGAGAATGGAAGGTGTTTTTTATTGTATACTGGTAAATCTCTGCTGTTAGTTGGTGCACATATGCCTTTTGTTGTTAGCAAACATATACAGTGTATGTACATTTTTATAGCATGCCGATCGCTTCATCAAATAAATCGCCATATTGGCTGATGGTGATCTCGATCATCGGTTATCTCAACGCTTTTTTGCAACCCCCGAGGCCGTCGACATAACCGAATTCTACTGTAGTTGTAGACTGTCAATGGAGAGGCTTTTTAATATTTAATGAACATAAAATGTGATTAAAACAGGCTCTACCTTTAAAATACCTTCTGCTCACCACTTTCAAAATCCAACCCCCATCTCGATGGATTAAACCAAGTTTTTATCTTAGATATCACTCTTTCTTGATAACATAAATCAAATTTTGTGCTGACTTTAAACCTTAGATGGGACACTCAAATGGTACAGAGTGCTTCTAGAGCCTGGAGGGCCCTGATCTAATATTTCCACGTGATCCCGAGTGCACAGACACTCCAGACCCAGCCTACCTCATCAAAACCCACAGACAGATGAGCGGGGAGGGAGCTTGGTAATCAATAAGCTGACATTTGCTTTGTTTCTCTTTTCACAGGAGGTCGGCAGCATCATAGGCAAGGTGAGCGAATCTCTTTGTTCCTGCTGTCCCTGCTGTTGACTTATTAGATTTGGTGGATGTTTCCTGGGATTTTTTGTCACTATTGGGTTTATTTTTTTCCCCTCTGTATTAGATTGTGTTTGCAATCTTTCTCATAAACCTTTAGGTTACAATCCAAAAGCCTAGATTAGAAACCTACAGAACGTATCATTACAGCACTTGATGTTTCCTAGCAAAGGGATTGTTAAATGCGACGAGTCATGCATCATATGTATTAATGATCTGGATATATTACATTGTTAAATTCTACAGCTAGCTCTGTTTATCCCCAGAGCCAGTGCAAATGTCTAAACATGGCACAATCTATCGGAGAGGCCCAATGTAGATGTCACAATGATTAGTAAACAGTGTGTCAGCCACCGATGAGATGATTTTTGTGGGATTTGTTTTCCCTACTTCGGCCAACTCTAGGTCCTGGAGCTACAAAACACATACACACAGTTGTTGCCATTTCTTTGCCTCTAAATAAATCTCTTGTGAGACAAAGCTCTCTTCAGAACTGGCCTCATAATAGGTCTCTGGGCCTTTGCCAGAGTTTGGCCTCAGGACCGGAGCCAGACAGAAGGATTCAGACCACTCTAAGCTCCACAGGGGTCTTCGTTGCTGCAAATACATCTTCTCGAAAAACACAGTGCACTGTTTTGTCTAGTTGAAAAGAACTGAAAAGTGAATAAAGTATGTTGCAATGTCGTAAAAGTGTGATCTTCAGATTACAACATCCAAACAACAAATCAAGAACAAGCTTGGTAGCACTTCCTGTTGCAGGGATCTCTTCGACCAATAAAATAGAGGCTAGCTGCAACAAATAGTGCTTTGTTTCGACAGAAAAACAAAAGATTGTATTTGCGTAGCTTAACCTGTGTTTCATTCTCAGTACTGAGTGAGTAAGTGGTGCTATAGCTTTAGAAGTAGCTTGATATGCAACTTGAGGCATTTTATTTTCAACATTGCCACAAGGGCGATCATTAGCGTAAATTATTTTCTACTGCAGTGAGTATTTTATTTTTTTAAATCAACTATCATGGCAGAACAACTGTTTAAACATAATTTGGCTGAGCAAGTTTGCTAGAGTTAGTTCATCCGTCAACATTTTTGATAACTCTATCGCCCCCTTGAGTAAACATTGAGTAAACAACATCAGTTACTATCATGGCAAAACAAAACACCCAAGTATGAAGGTCCACCCCTATATCTAATCATCAGGAGGGCATAACCGGATTGTACGAAACCATACAAATGATATTGTATGAATTTATATGAATTTCGCCAAAACGAACAATAGTTACAAATTGCAATTAAACGTTCATTGCTATGAAAATTCAATTTCATATTGTGCAAACTTTGTTAGCATAGCTCATTATATGCGCTTTATTTTCATATTTCTTCATATAGTTGTTGTTAGCTCTTAAATTATATTTTACTACAGTGAGTTTTGATTTCATCTACTATCATGACAGAGCAACGGCTTAAAGACAATTTAGCTAAGCAAGTTTGCTAAAGTTAGTTTTTATAGATAGATTTTAATAGATAGCTAAATGAATCATAACTCTATCGCCATTAAGGGGCGTAACCAAATTATACGAAACGAAATAGGAAATTGTACGAATTTTGCCAAAACAAACAATAGTTATAAATTGGTAATAAATGTTCCTTTCTACGCAAGCTGTTTCCCATGGTGCTCTGAGGCTTTTGGAAACAACAAAACAAAAAACTCAAGTTTGTTTCACTCATTGTGTGCATTTCAACTTCAGCATTGCCAAAAGGACCACTACAGTTGTCATTACATTAATTTATATTCTATGAACATCGTTTTTATTTATGACCAGGTACAGTAGAACCCCGACTTACGAAACGCTCTACGTACGAAAAGTTCGACATACGATAAAAGATTTTGGGTTTTTTACCACCCGAGTTACGACAAAATGATCGAGATGCGAAAAACGAAATCTCGGCGAGGCGACGATTTCCGAGTTTTGTTTTGGTATTCGCGCTGATTTTGGTTCGGGTTGGATGAAGACTACAGTTTGTCCGGTCAGAACAATGATGTCTCACTCAGGGAATAATCCAAAACTGGTATTTATTAAAGGTGCATAGATCGATAAAACCTCAACGATTGGCACTAATTCCCTGTATTTCACTCAATAAACTATATACAATCTTCAGCCGATCTCTTTTACCTTAATCATCCATCAACTCTCTTCTGTCACGACACTTCCTGAACTCCGAGGGAAAGATTGGAATAGTCCATTTCGCACTGAATGACAGGGATGGCTGGAATAGTCCATGTAAGAAGGGGAACACTTTTTACAATCCTGCTCTCCTATTGGTCAGCATCGCTCCCACCAGCCTCTTCTGTTAGCATAAACCTTTTTCTAATCAGTAACCATGGATGTGAAGATTGTTGCTGAAGTCAAAGGGAAGAAGAGGGTGCTTTCCATTGAGTCGAAAAGGGAGATTATTGAGAAGTATGAAGCTGAGATATGCTTCATCCCATGCTGAATATGGTGTTTTTCTATGGCTTGGAGCGGATTAGGCAATTAACATGTAAAAGCCTGACCGACATACGAAAAGTTCAACATACGAAACCAACCTCGGAACGGTTTAATTTCGTAAGTCGGGGTTCTACTGTACTATCATGGGAAGACAAAACACCCAGGTATGAAGGTCCACCCCTATACTTAATCATGAGGAGGGATAGTACTATGTACTGGTTGTTCGAAACCATACAAACAATATTATACGAATTTTGACAAAATGAACAATAGTTACAAATTGCAAGTAAACATTCTTTGCTTTGCAAAACACTTTTGGGAACTCAGCAAAATAATATATTTAGTTAGCGTAGCTCATTTTCAGCATCGCCACAAGAGGCGCTATAGTTGTTATTAGCTCTGAAATTATTTTCTACTCTTTTGATTTCAACTACTATGGCAGAGCAACAGTTTAATCTGTCAATAACCATTAACTATTTTTATAGCTAGCTAGCTGAATCATTGATTACGAGGTTGTGCGGTGTTTCAGTTTTTTGGCCAGGCGTTCATGTCTGCATTTAAATACTTGTGTTGAGTATATTTCTGGCTGTACTTCAAGAACTGGCAAATTTCCTAAATCAAAGTGTAACATTGCTCTATCAAAAAGAAAAAGTTAAAAAGCCCTCGTCTGTTTGATGCTTTAATTTATGCCACAGTTAGCCGTTTCATTGGGCTAATTTATGTTCTATCATTGTGGGTTGAAATCACATGCAGCTGTCCCAATGCTTTTGGGTGACATTTATGGAATGATGTATCATCATATAATGATTAAACGTGTTCCAGTATAAGATCAGCTAAATTATGACTTTGACATCCTCTGTTGTTGTCTTTTCCCCTTGTTTTTTTCTCTGAAGCATAGCAAATGAATGAAGGTCTGTGGTGTATATCTCCTCACTGTGAAATCAATATAACAAGGCTTGGTTTCCCAGACAGTTCTAGACTAAATCTGTGCCGTTACCGGAGGTTCTCCATCACAAATCTTCATTGGAGATATTCGTGGGGGAGGGCTATAAGAGTCCATTACTATTCATAATGCGTCTTCAGGAGAAAGAAATGAAGGTGAATTGTGTATTATAAGAAGAAAGAGAACTCATTCAGGGAGGACGATGTTTCATTTGACATGAATAAAAATGAGGCCTCTAATGACAGATGTACAGTCATTCAGTGGGCGTCATTAATGAAACAAGCTTCTTCCACAGACTTGCTAGCTTTTTTTCATTATTCATTCTGGCATAAATTGTTGCGAAGAATTGAAATATTTAAAGAAAAAAATATCAACGCTATGCATGGCAAAAAATACATTTCATGTACAAAATCAAGAAACAAAATTATGTCATTGAGGTACAGTTATAGTTTAGATTGATAGTTTTAATTCGTTTTTTCATTTACATTTTTGTCCAAATTTTAGTAATTTTATTGTGTTTGTCATTTATATTTTGTAATGTGTATATATTAATTGCAGTATCAATTTTAGTACATCGTTAAACTAAATGAAAATTAGAAATGTTTCCTGAGCAACTATCTGAAATAAATTGAAATATTATTATTAATATTTGATTTTATATCAGATTACATTTCTTTCAAGTAGCATTTTTTTATGGTTTTACGTAAAAATGTTGTTATTAATTTGCCAATGCCCTTCAAGTATGTGACTCTACAACATTATAACAAACTATACTTCTCTTCATCTACATCTTTGTTTTTATTCAATTCAAATGAAATATGGTGTCAGCCAGTCAGTGTTTAGGTTATATTTAACGTATTTAATAAGCATCTGCAAATGCTGCAACGTGTATCATAGTTTAAAGTTTTAAAGAACTTTGAGGTAAAAAATTTGTATTGGCTTTAAGGGTAGATTTATAAGTTGTATGGACTTGAAAACGTCTCATCTGAAATGTCAATTTCCTTGATAAATGAAAACCACCCAAGTCCCATTTCACCTCTGTTATGACAAATCCAATCATCCTTTTAGCCCATCTAAAGACAATGAAACCGCAGTCAAGCATGAAAACGTGGATCTTCAGATCTGCAGTCATGACTATGCACGTTACCTTCTGTGTCTGAGATAGCGAGACACTATCTGAGGCTATCTAAGTGATTCATGGACTATTGATTCCCTAGTCAGTCCAATTGCAGAGCCTTCGATTGGAAAACCTGTTCCCCTGAGGCCTATGCATGCAGATGCCATATTGCTGTGTAGCGAAGCAGAATTGATATTAATTTCAGCTATCTGTTCAACTAGTCAAACTCACTTTATCCTCCACTATAAGCCAATGTGAAAGACAGTCACTCTGGGAAAACAACATATCACACAAACAAACATGAGAGAAAGGCAATGAGTGCTTTATTATCTTCCCTTTTCTCCCCCTACAGAAAGGAGAGACGGTGAAAAGGATACGAGAGGAGGTAAGCCACATGCTACTCATAGATGTTGTCTTTCTTAGCTTCCCAGCATGCATCTTGCATGCAGAACAGACGGCTTTCCTTTGAAGCTTGCACCACATGGAATTGTACACATAAATGTGGTTTCATGCTGGAAACAAGAAAGACGCAGAAATGGTCTTATTTCCCACATACGTCCTCAAAACAGTTGATGTCCGCCACATTAAAGCTGAAAGAATGCAGAAGACATGAATATTTAAATGAAGCCTTTCATCTCAAGGGCGCATGACAGCACACATGCTGCGAACGCAAATTCATTAGTTTGTTATGAATGTGTTGGTATTTTCAAGGTAGCTGGTAATAACAATAGCTTTCGGATAAGGATTGAAGTGGGTTGCCAGGGAGAGAAACCCAGGCGTATGTGAACGTGTCCCTCTGAGAATTAAAAAAACCAAACATTCTGACAATGACGATCAGTAGAAATTCTTCATTAGCTAACTGAAACACACATTGCATTATTCTCTAGCTCGCTTGTACCTTTACCAAAGGGGTTTTGCTTCCTAACAACAGAAAATGTCAAAAGACTGCTTTTTTCTCAACCTAATTAATGGTTTGAGGGTGGCAAATGTGAACACAAGTCTCCACATGAGGCATTTTCTATTGCAATAGTTGAGACACCACAGGGGTCAGTCCTGGGCCCGATAGATGTCATAAGCAGAAGACATTTCAATTGGATGTTTTTCTCTGCTGTTCAGTGCTATTATTAGAAGAAGGAATAGCTCTTCCTGAAAAATGTTTTTGTCATTATGCACTCGCCTCATATCACACCAATTTCCATTGATTTTCTTTCTTCTGTGGAGTACAAAAGGAAGCATTTTGAAGAATGTCCACACTGCTCTGTTCCATACGACAAAAACATATAGTTACCAGGGACTTTGAAGATCACAAAAAAGCACAAGAAAAGTGCTCTGTAATCCAAATCTTGTGAAGAAACAGATTTGGAATGACAGGAGGGTGAGTAAAAGATGACAAAAGCGGAATTTTGGGGGTAAAATAAAAAATATATTTAGAAATACCTTTTCTTTTTGTGTTCAAATCACAAACATTCCAACATTATATTACTACCATATTTTCTAGAAAATAAGTCTCACCAGGTCAAAATTGCATTGTTGAAAGAGAAAAAAAATAAATAAAAATAAGTTGCATCAGCGTATAAATCACAATTTTATTATTACAATCAGAAATAAAGTAAAACATTTTAAAATGGTATTAATGCAAAAAAAATTGCTTTAGGTCTCTTTGCTACAAAACATATCCTTTAAATGTAATGGTGTTTTGAACAGAAAAAGAATGAAAAAATAGAAATATAAAACAAAAATAAATAAATAAAATAAATAGTGAACAGCAATTATTATAAATGCCAAGCCTAAACAAAACTATAACTTCCATCATACACTGCACAAATAAACTTGGGCTCAGGTACTGCTCTCATCTGGCTTGAATCCAAATGAATGTGCTTTGCGCATGTATTGTGTGCTAGACGTTAATTGCATTACATAAAGAAATGTAACTATATCTAGAGTAAGTCATTTTATTATGATATAAATATCTATACATTTGATCAACAACAGTATATATACTGTATATTATACATAAATTGCATAAAATATGTAAATTATTTGTCATGAATGAATCATTTTCATGCAACTGTACATGATTGATAGAGAGATCAGTTTAAGTGAAGCTGACAGTCAGAGCCTTGCAAGAAAATGAATCACTCAGCCCAGTCCAGATCTCTGCTGGAGATGCACACATTTGGACAGAACACACACCTAACACAAGGTCTGTGCGGGCGGAACTAGTTTCCCTGAGGAAGTCAGGTAAATTCATGCCTCATAGACGTACTTTGAGTTTAATTCCATCCGAATCAAACACGCCTGTGTTTTTCTCACAAAACCCTGCTAAAAGATACATAAATAAATAAATAATACAGAACAAATTGCCTACTATTATCTTGAACATCCTCTGAGAAATCTAATTTTATCTGGATAGGAATGTGTTGTGGTATATTATTTTGTTTCGCTACGTTGAATACTGAATCTAAAACGAAATGTCTTGTTGCGTTACGTTGCTTACCTACATTATGAATTAAGTTGTTTTTGCCAATTTCCAGTGTAAAATAACAGTTTGTGGTTAAAGTAATGCTGGCATCCCACTTGATGTAGAAAGAAAATACATTTTTATTTATACTTTGTTAGCTAAGAAAATGCGTAAACACACACATAAAAGCACAACCTTCCAGACGTCTTTTCTAAGGCGCATCTTTAAAAGGCCTCCATTAAAACACACACATACACATTCTGCAAAAAAATGTTTAGGCCATAGCCTCATCAAAAGTCTTTGTACTTCCGATTTTTTTTGTTTCATTCAGTGTGTTACTTGCCAATATTATTTGCTAAGTAAAAATTGTTTATACCTCATTTTTTTTCAGTGTACATTTATGTGCTTTTACTATTCCACCCGTACAGAGCAGTGCACGTATCAACATTTCAGAAGGCTCGTGCCCTGAGCGAATCATCACCATCACGGGCGCCACAGAATGTGTGTTTAGAGCCTTCACTATGATTACAATCAAACTGGAAGAGGTAAGTACAAGAAAACTGCTCTTGCATATACAATCACGCGAAGCAATAACCATAAAATATAACATAAACACGCATGTCAATATGCCAATATTAGAGAAACGTTCCAATTAAAGAATTTAGCTTATTTGCTTCATTAAAATGTGTACTTAATATTATTGTGCATCTTTTTTTAAATAACCAAAAAAAAAAAAAATGATATGTTGATCCTAATATTTAATGCATTTGGCAGATACTTTTATCCAAAGCGACTTACAATGCATTCAAGGAAAACATTGATATTTTAATCAGTTCTTGCTTTCTGGGAATCAAACCCATGACTTTGGCATTGCAAGCACCACACTTTACTGTTTGAGCTACGGGAAAGCTTTGTCGTATTGACAGCAGTCTCTGCAAATAACCCACTTCTGCTGAAAATGGATGATTTCCATTTTATTTGCAGCAATAAAGCTGTCTGGATGAACTCCTTTGAATTCTGTTTGTTCGAGTTTCAGAAATTTTGATATATGGTTTGTAAGAACAGATGGATGAAACAGTCGTGGGTAGTTTTCATATATCTTCAGTTGGTCCCATAGCAGTGGGGCGCCTATCTGTTGTAGAATAGCCTCAGAAATGTAATTTGAACCCCTACACGTTACATTCCCTTGGTGATGCCAGTGAACGATTGATGAAAACACACATCAGCTCTCTGGAAAAAAAGAAAAAAAATGCCTACAATGTCCTACAATGCGATAGGACTAAAACACTTTTTGGAGCTAATATGTGTCCAACACGTTCTTGCCTGACAGCAACGTTAACTCAGCCAATGGCATGGGTTTGGGGGCGGGAGCTGTTTTGCCCACTCTTTTCCCACCATTCACAAATTTGCAGTTACGTTATTACAGTTCCAACAACAAGCAATCTGCGTAATCTGTGATCTGGATGATAATTGAGTACACATTAAATCCCATAATGCACCTCAATGACAAGTGTACAACTGATGTACGCTCAACAGCTAAAGGGCCAGTCACACAGCCGATCATGCACGAATCACGCACAAATCACGCACAGATTGGGTTTGTGCGTGCTTGTGCGTCGAGAAATTGACCAAAGTATTCCACGATCATTCGACGCACGCCCGACGCATAAATCACTGCCGGAGCGCGTCCAAACACACACGCTTTGCGAACGTTCCACGAACAAGCACTTTCAGAATCCACATTGTCAGTGGATGTCAGTGGAATGAACGTGATACGTTCATATTTGTTCATGCGTGATATGAAGGTGGGGCATCAGTGGACGTGCGCGGTTTCGAACCAGTTCCGATGCATAAGCACTGACGGCCGATGCGTGTCCCGCCCATAGTCACGCATACTCGACGCATAAACTACGTACGCCGACTCATGAAATTTTGAACCGTTCAAAACTCAAAATCACGCACAAACCGCCTTCGATGCACATCCACTTACAATCACTGACGATCCACGTTCGTTCCACCGACGAATTACGCATACGACGCACGCTCCGCGCAGAAACGAAAATCTGTGCGTAATTCGTGCGTAATTCGTGCGTTTTCGCTGTGTGACTGGCCCTTAAAGAATACCCATATTGCATTGTGACGGTTATGCCACATGAATTCCAATGCTATTCCGTATATATTCACTATTTCCCTATATTACTCCACTAATGTAGTCCTATTCAGACACTGAGTACAGTGTGTTTTGCTGTTTTTACCATTTAATAATAATTTGAAACTTAGAAAACTGGCAGCTCAAGTAGTGAGGAAAAGATTTAAAGATCTTAAACTCTGATGGATGGATGATTCAGCCGTGGGCGCCGTATTCTGGCAAGACGTTGGTATTCATTTGGCGCAACCGTTAAATTGCATTATGGGTATTCTTTAGCTATTGAGTGTATTGGTTCCTCACTTGTTAATTGAGGTACATTATGGGATTGAATGAGAGCACTCAATAACATCCCCAAAAAAAGGCTATTTCAGACTCAGTGCAGAAGGAGCAAAGAAAGGTTGTTCAACATTCAACAGCGTATAAATTAAAACTGCCTAACGTTTCAGAAAAAAGTAAAACCCACGAAGGACTGTGAAGATTTGGCGGTATTGATGGAAGCGATTTACGTTTACTGAAACGTACCCATATTCATGTGTTGATGATAAAATAACCAGAGCCTCTTCTTTCTTTTGAAATACTAAGTGTAGTATTCTGGCGACAATGAAAATTGTGAGTATCATCAAAAATCCTAGCGCTGACTGGCAACTATTTTGTAAATGTTGGCGAGGAAAGAGTTAGTAAATTCAGGCGGAAAAGTAAATTCAGGCGGAAATTGAAAAAAAAGTACATACAAAAACATCCAAACGCAAACCTTAAAACACACAGTCATTTATAGAAACATATATAGATGCATCACACATGCATATTTGTATTAATAGCATCAGTAGAGTTATATAACTGCTAGTCAATGAGGTGTGTCTGGCTGCCTGAAGCATGTCAGCTCTACACCCACCAAGTAATAATGAATCTTCTCACTCCTGCTAAATCCATTATGTACTTGATATCCTTTCATTGCAGGCAGGGAGTCATTCATTAAACATCTGTTAGGAATCTCCCTCTCCCTGTGCGCTGCACAAGCCTGTTTCCATACCCATAAGAGTCACCATAGAAACCCCTAAGGTGGCGATGGGGCTCGTGTTTGCCCAGAATATCATTCGCGTTACTGGTTGAATTTTACAAGATGCTCCATTGAGGTCTGGCCCAGCTTTGATCCGGAATGTTTTCACCCTGCTCTTGCTGTCAGCTGAGAACACAGAAGACATCTAAAAGCCATGTCTCACAGAGTTTTTGATGATATATGACAGAATAGACAGAGAAATGTGGCTCTTAGGGAGAAGACTGTGAAAGTCTAGATTTGAAAAAAAGTTTAAGCTGAAAATGTCATGAGATACTAAATACTATTCGCTAATAATTGCGTGAGATTCTTATTTGTAAATATTTACGGCAGGTCATTCCATGAAATTGTGTACAGTGATCCCTCGTATATCGCGATTAATGTGGACCGGAACCCCCCCGCGATAGGTGAAAATCTGCGTAGTAGGATCAGCCAATCAGCTCACGGGTTACATCCACTCATGCTCTCATTCGTCGATCTTGTGCAGGGAACCAATCACGTGCTTGTCTGAGTACCGTGGGCGTGTACAAAGCCTCTGAGAGAGTTTCTCTCTTTGTCTGGCATCCTGGGAAACCGTTTCGCTTGCGCATCACGATAAAACAACGCTGCTTTCCGCAATACGGCTGCCGATACGGCGGTATTTTTGAATTTTTATTTTTTGATAAATATTTTTGAAAAATCCGTGATGCACTGAGGCTGCGAAACTTGAACCGCGAAGTGGTGAGGGATTACTGCATTTGACTTATTGACAATTGCATGATTAAAAATAACATAAATAAACATAAACATAAAGCCCCGCCCATTTCAAGACAACCCACACACTTCCTGGTTAAATCCCACCCACGTACAGATACAGATTATTCATAATTATTTGAATTATGGTACAACAGCATTAGAAGCCAAATGAATGGCATAAAACAACAAAATAATACAATTCCTTGCTCTGCATCAGAAATAGCTTTTGTATACTTTCAGCCCGGTGATTTTGCCAACTAAAGACATGCTCCTAAGTTTTCCTGTAGCTCACCCAGTAGAACATTGGTGTTTACAAAGCCAAGGTCATGTGTTTGATTCCCAGGGAAAGCAAGAATTGATTTAGAATGTGTATCTTGAATGCAATGTGGATAAAAGCGTCTGCCAAATGCATAAATGTAAATGTTCCTGGGTCAGCATATTTTGTTTATCCTTGAACAACTTCCCTCACCCCCAAACCAAATCCTACCCATAGCTTATCTCTAAAATCAGAGCGAACACTAATGTTGAAGCACCTAATCCTGGTTTTAAGTCTAAACTTATTACATTTACCTTTTCAACCCTGAGTAGTAGTTGCATATGCTTTAGATTGTAGCTTTAAAACAGCTTCTTAGTTGCATCAGATCAAGAGCCCTTCATTGCTGGGCCAGGACCCACTTGCTCAACAGATAATATGCAAATAAGACAGAGCCAATCTGCTGAGCTTAATATCTAAATTGATATTTTATTATGGAGGCTTGTTAAATGAGACGGGAGAGATGACTTCAGGGTTTGTGTGACATCCTACATTAAGAATGAATCAGGGGACTGGACATCCTTTAGTCACCGTTATTAAAGCTGAGCCATATTAATATCACTACTAAATCTGCAGAGAAAAGACTACTGAAAGCCACAAAGAAGCAAAAGATAGAAAGGGAGAATATATTTTGGATATTGCTACCCTTTCTTCCCCAAGAAACGATGCATTTTCCAACTCCCCTTCATTCTCCAGAGGTTTCAGGGCGATACGTTGAAAGAACACAACAACAGCATCTGCAAAGACCTGGCGCTGATGGAAACACTAAACAGAGAAGAAAAAGACTTGCTAGCTCTACTTTCCAAGACGCCACTCGAGGCGTATTCATTCCGCTCACGTAGGTGAGGTCTGGGTTGATGGGCAGAGAGACAGCACACGCTATTTACATTTCAAACTCTGCAAGATTCCTGCTCCCCACTAATTGATTGCAGCAGTGGTGGCCCACGATTCGGCTGATATTTATTACCTGGTTTAATTAAAGAGAAAGCCTCTGACTAGCTGAATAATGGACGTTGAAGCTGATTTCTTGAAGTGGCAGGTATATGAGAGTGGAATACAAGTTGCCCTCCTCTGCTTAAAGGATAACTCACCTACCCGGTAATTCCCAATACACATTGAATGATTTAAGGTTGTCCCAAATGAAAATGACCAATCATGTGATTTCTGTCTTAGTGGTTCCTAAACGCTGGTCCTACGTCATACAGTGAGCGAGATTCAAAGATGGCCGTTGTTACAGTCTTGCGACCAAAGATAGCCTGCGATAAAACTCCTGACAGTGTCAGAAATTCAGCATGATCATCTCACAGTGTGTTTTCTGCTTCAACCTACGTCTGCTGACTTGCCAATAAAAATGAAACATAAAATGACGTATTGATCGACGTGACGGTGCTAAAATTTAAAACTATTACCTCAAGCTCCATTTGCAAAATTGGCATGCCAAGTTGGCCTCTTTTCCCTTGCCATGACAGCATTCATAGTCTCCTCTATCACTTTCTTGTCTGTTTTCAGAGCACATAAAACCACAATTGCCAAAGTGTGATTCATCTTACTCCATTTGTTTACCACAAGCACATGCCGAGGGTGATTTGCAATGATCTTAAAGGATTGCTGAAATCACACAGCAGATGCAAAAATGAATTTTGGCATTATGGATGTCGGATTAAATGATGGAACTCATGTAATTTAAATCTTCATTGCGTTGAATGATTTCGTGACCATTTGTAAAGCTCTAAAAGAGACCAAAAAACACCAGAAATGCACCAATGAAAGTATTATAAAATTGGTTTATACAACTCATACATTTCAGAAACATAAAGATGCATTTATTGACTAGGATTTTTCTTTTTTTAAAATGTAACCCACCTTGCAAATTCAAGTCACATTTTAATAGAGACAAGTGTGGATGACAGGAGAGTAAATATCATTTGATTTGGTCATAAAAATCAATGGGTGTCTTCAATGGCATTGCCACTGCGTTCACCTTTTGTTAGTGGGGACATCGATCTATAAACTCTGAATAGAGGAATTGATTAAAGTGACTTTGGTAAAGAATGTTTCATCAGATTCCAATCAAAAGCCACAAAGTGTCAGTGATGCACTGTGGCATTTTTAAACCTTGGAACAAAGAATGTACATTAACGATCGTTGTGAATTATGAAGACATACTTCAAATGGGAATCACCAGATTAACTCATGGCATGACTTGAAGTATGACAGGCTTAATAAAAATATATTTCGAATGGCGTCCGGTGGTTAACATTTTTACTTGCCCTGCCAATTCTTTTACGGACCCCACCACAAAAAGTAGGGGTTTCATTGTGTTTGACCTGGGTAAATTTGTTTTCTAATACAAAATTATTAAAGACAACTAAACAAACAATCTCTAGTAAATAAGAACAATTAAAAGAATTACAAGCAATAGCTCAAATAAAAATGGATGCCTCAAATCTCCAAATCTCTTAGGTCTTACTTGAAGCAAGTAACAAATAACTGGTGCTAGTTTCGAATAATATATGAGATACAGCAAAATGTCTGGCGGCACCATTTTGTGTTTGCAAAAGGCCAATATTAAGCCTTTGTTTGATCTGAAAATCCATGTTAAGACTGTAGCAGCAGTCTCGGTAGAAGAAGCATGTCATATGGCCAGTTCCCTCTGGGAGCAACCAAACAGCCTCTTGTTCAAAGGGGAATAATGGTGATGGATCATGGATCACTGCTTGCAGGTCCAAATCTGAAACATTCGAGTTAACCTAACAGATCTTTATCCATGGTTCCAAACCACCCTGAATCACATTTGCTCTTTTGTAAGATCCCCTCAAATCCACACCACAACCTTCAGTTAACACGTCATCCTTTCTATGTTTGGCCCTCAAGGACTTGGCTGCTCTTGTGGCGAATGGCACAGTCACCAGTAAGCCTCCAGTCACGCTGCGGCTGGTCATCCCGGCCAGCCAGTGTGGTTCCCTCATCGGCAAGGGCGGCTCTAAAATCAAGGAGATCAGAGAGGTGAGTGCTTTTCCATATCCCTATCTTTTTTTCCTCTGCTCCAGGACGTCCATGTTAGGACTGCTTGCGCTGTTGCATATTTCATGGGTTTGGATGCCAGTAAAAGCCCATTTATTTTACATTTATGGTCTCTGGGCTGTCGGGATGGTATGAGGTAATGGTGAATGGTCTGTCACGCTAAATGTGGAGCGTTCCATAATGCAGTTGCAGGGGGTGTGGGCAAAGGGAAGGTTGTTGGAGTCGGGGGAATATCAAGTGCGTTATACTAATGAAAGCAGGAGAGTACGTTTTAAAATGGGTGATGTTTGGTTGGTTCTTTGAGGCTTTCATGTTAGCAGCATCAAGTAAACAGTGGAACTCAACATTTTAGCCCTTTCTTCTTGGTACATTGAGTTTGGTTAAGCAACTCTGCGGCAGTGGCGTAGCCACGGGGGGGCCTGGGTGGGCCTGGGCCCCCTCATTTACATGTCCGGCCCCCTCAGATTTTCAATTGGTTAACATGGCGACTGTGAAAACGAAAGTGAAAGCACATATCGCCCGCCACACATATCGCCCCCCCCCCCACCCACCGTCAGCAATTGCGCGCCCCTGATCTGCGGGTCTTGATGCCTAATTGTGATTTGATGAGTATATTCAATTTTTTTGGATGAACAGCTTACATCTTCTTTTAAAAGTGACCCATATCTGATGTCTGCATTTAAACTATACTCTCCATGAAACAACCAAATGTAGACCTACTAACCTTGCAAAGAATAGGCCAAAAAGTAAAAATGGAGTAATGGTGCGTTCCACGCTTTAAAAGTCAGCCTCTTTAAAAGTCAGCAAAGCATTGGGTTTTTGCCTTCGTCCTCCATGTGATTGTAGTTGGTCTCTACTTGAGTTGATGTCAATTCACCACCATGTCTTTTTTAATGAAATCCGACCTGTGCACTTACATGGGAGATGCAAATGCACACATCTGATTTGTATTTATTCACATACGAAAGAGGTCTGAAACCGATGGAATCCATGTTTTTTTTTCTTGCTTACATGTTCGTGGGTCATATGTGCCACATCCGATCTTGGGTCACCTGAACTACACAATCCAAAGTGCTTACTAATTCTTATTATTAAGGGTTTTTCCCTTCAGAATACAGTATCTGTGCTTTTGATTATTAATGTATGTGTAGGTTTTAACCTAACTTTGGGAAACAACTGATGGAAGTTCGCCAAATCTGACTATTTCGCCATTTGGGGACATCTTCAAAAACAAAGATCTGTCTTATAAAAGTAAAGTCAGAATTTGGGTTAGTCCTCTAGGTCAGTGTTTTTCAACCGGTGTGCCGCGAGAGGTCGTCAGGTGTGCCGTGCAAAATTATTGAATTTCACCTAATTGGTCAAAAAAATATTTTCGCGCTCCGGCCCCCCATTAACAACCGAGTATCGCGCTCAATCTCCACCCCTACCCCCCCCCCATCAACAACCAAGTATCGCCCACCCCTCCATCAACATTTTAGTATACCTTTATACCAATATTTTTAAATATTTTCGGTTGGTGGTGTGCCTTGTGATTTTTTTCAATGAAAAAATGTACCTTGGCTCAAAAAAGGTTGAAAAACACTGCTCTAGGTCATCCAGGGGTGTCCAATCCTGCTCCTGGAGGATCACCAAATCTAAATAAAGACACCTAAACTTAAACATACTAATCAAGTTCTTAAGGATTACTCAAAAGTTTCAGACAGGTGTGTGGGAGCTAAATTCTGTATAAAGGTGAAGGCCCTCCACCTGACATATGTAAAACAGTGTACTAATGATCTGTTCTTCCTGGCAGAAAACAGGGGCTCAGGTACAGGTGGCAGGAGATCTGCTCCCTAACTCCACAGAGAGAGGCGTGACGATATCTGGCAGTCAGGACGCCATTATTCAGTGTGTCAAGCTCATCTGCACTGTAATACTGGAGGTAATTTGACTCGGAGCAAATCCATTTGGCTTCATTAACACATTTATATGCATGCATTGGCCTTGAAAAACTGTTATGGTTGACTATTGTGTGATATTCTTAATCTACAAGACTTCAAAGGCTTGAATACTTCAAAGACGGCAAACGGATTTTCAGTTGTAGCTTTAGTGGCATTGTAAAGAATGGATATGATAAACTTCTGTTGCTGAAACAGATATTTTTATTACTTTTGGTAGCTGTCAAATACTTTTTTTCCAAAAATACTTCATCTAACTCACTGCACGTTAAGAATCATTACAGTAATGATTATTGAATGTGTTCCCTCGGATCTCCCACAGCATGACATGCAATGGCTCTCAAATGGTTTTCTTTTGCACATAAATGGTTCAGAAAAACGATGTAGCGTTTTTATTCAGTGGGACTGTTCTGCATGTGTCCTGGTCGTTCTGTTTAATTTTTAATGGATCGGATGAGGGGCAGATTGTTGGCTGCCCATTTTGGGAATCCTCAACTGTCTGCCCGCTCCAGGATGCAAATTATGCAAAGTCACCCAATGAATATTTAAAAAGATTATTTTGTTTAGTTGAGCAAGCATGGGGATGTGCATCACTTTAGCTTTATTCTGACCTCTTGTATTTTGGCATTTTAATCAAATTCATTTGAGCAGATGTAGTTAGTGAACGGTATAGCTGCCTTATTTTAGAGGGAAAAGAGTGATTTAACAGGCATTTTGTGCATGTATTCTTTTTGAAGTTATAATCTGGGTTTGAAGAACCGGCTTATAGATTAGCATCATGCTCGTGTGCGTTTTCTTTGTTGCAAATTTTCCATCAGCAAGCATTAATAGCATTCTGAAATAATCTGTCCGAATTCCTTCCTGGGAGAGGATAATGGTATGCTTTTAAGTGATCCAATGAAGAGCAGATCGATACATTTCGCATTTGTGCTCCATGTCAGCATTTCCAGTCATTAAGATAATATGTCCAAATGACTCTGCAAATGCCTTATGTAAGAGAAACCTTGATTTGTTCAAGACCTTTTTAGCGCCACTGCCGAATCAGCAGAGAGCGGTTGGATACAACGGATGAATCTGTAAATCCCTGAGTTAAAGTTAATAATTTCTTTATTTCATTTTTGCAGTCACCTCCAAAGGGTGCTACAATTCCGTACCGCCCCAGTCCGGCTCCAGGTGCAGTTCTTCTTGCTGGAAATCAGGTAAAAATACACATTAACATGGAAAAATGTGGCTTTTTCATCAGCAATACTAAGCGTCTCACTTTTCAAGTTAAAGGTGCACTACGAAAAATTATACGTATGCTCGTCAATGTTAATTCATTTGTATTGTATTTATTATTCATTAAGTACATAAAAAAAAAATCTAAAATTCTAAAAAAATATAATTTACGTACATTTTCACATTCGCTGTGCGATGCTAGTAAACCTCAATCCATCATATCCTCAGCTGAAGAAATTGTGTCATCTATGCAATTCTCCACGATTCATTTGTAGTTTTAAAGGGGTCATGAACTACACTGATTTCTGTTTCCTGAGGTGCAATTTTCATAATTTAGAAAATAACTACCCTGATTTGAACCTCTGATTTAAACGTTTTGTTTGAAGGGTCGTGTCTGCTGTGAGACTGATCACCCACTGCTGTGATTGGCTCATGTCTTTGCATATGAAATAAGTATTACATGTGGAGCTCTCTCTAAAACGTTTACTACAGTTTCAGTATTACAGCGATCGAGATTAACAACTTGTGAAAAGTGTTGATTATTGCATTATATTTAGATCTACTCCTGTGGCAGGAAAGGTTGCAGTGATGAGTAATATAAACTATGACTGTGCATAAATGCATTGATTTCGTTATTGCAGCTCAATTTCTGCACTCTCATGAATGCTTTCATCATAAATAAAAGATATTAGGCAAGAATCCAGAACTCTGATAAAGCCTGATCACTGATAAACTCACGCAGTTTGATTGACAGCTCCAGCATAACGGATTATTTTCATGTTATTAAGAGAAACAATGTGGAGGTAGTCACTGATTTGATTTACTGACGTAAATCAACGGCAATAAATGATTTTAAGACAATGTCTGACTGTACATGAATCATCACAGATCAGGCTTTAGAATTAACATGATTACTTGCATGTTGTGGCTTCAGTGTTTGCAAAGCCTGCGCCGAAATTGCGACTGATTTATCAAAGAATCCACAGTGAAATTAACTGAAAAAAAAAATGATATTCATATATGACAATAAATTAGTGCTTTCTCTGCATTACGATCCTTTGGAAGGTAATGTTATACAGTAATACCTCGGTTTACGAGCGACTTGGTACAAGAGCAAATCGGTGTACGAGCATGGAGGGTCGAATCGGTGTACAAGCATTGTATCGGTGTACGATAAAAAAATTTCCTCACCCACGTGCATTTTTATGTGGAAAAGTCCTAACGCTCAGCATCATCGCGTGCATTTTTACTGGAAATATCCTAAACAAAGCCTCTCATAACACAGTCACTCGGTTCCAACCCCTTTATCACCCCTTAACTCATTCATTCTCTCAGCGTCGCTCGGATTGGCTGCATCATTCACCACAGTGATACTTTTATAAGTGATTAAGTGGTTAAAATTAATTAATGTGATCGCTTTTGTTCATGTAGTGAAATATACACGTACAGTACCTCTAAGCAGTAACTGTCACGGTTCATGAATTCATTGTCTCCTAGTTCTGCCTGTGTGTGTGTGTGTGTGTGTGGTTACTGAGCCCTGACACACCTGATTCTCATATCATCTGCCTATCTCCCCGCTTTCGTTCGTTCGCGGCTCCCGCAAGTTCGTTCATTCGCGGCTCCCCGTCTCATAACTTTAACTCTGGATTATCACTTTGTTTATTTTTTGCACTATTATAATAAATTCACTAATTTGCACTTGAATCCTTGCTTTCCCTGCTCCCCCTCCCCCCTTCTCTGATGACAGAAGTGCATTACAGTAAATTGTCAAGTGTTTTAGAGTTTAATTGTCAATTATTAATTAGTATTTATATGAGATCTTAATGGTTATAATTTTAACTGCAATTAATAGGGTAAAACCAAAAAAAAAATTTAAATGGGCATTTGTGGTGGCGTGTAACGAATAAATTGATTTTTAGTGCATTCCTATGGGGAAACTTGTTTTGGTGTACGAGCATTTTGGTTTACGAGCTCGCTCTTGGAACGAATTAAACTCGTAAACCGAGGTATTACTGTATCTCATCTCACTAATGCTGTAGTAGGTGGTGCCAAAGACATGATGATGTAGAAGTGAAAAGAAAAAAACGATGGACGACAGAACTGTTGGTCGATCGCTCCACACCAACCACTCCCCCAAACCCACCCACCCACAAGACAAGTCGATCGCTACGCAACCCCAATAGATTTTATTTTATCTCACTATTACTGTCTCAATCATGTCTTGTCTTCTCACTTCCTGTTTCCTTCCATGTGCTCCCCGTGTTATTTCCTTCACCTGTCGCGTCAATTTCTTTATTAGTCTCGTCACCTGTTCCCAATCTTCCCTCGTATATAAGCCCTGTGTGTCTTATAGTCTGTATCCGTTGTCGTCTATGTTGAGTCATGTTTATCCTTGTACGCGAACTCCGTGGTTAAATACAGTTTATGTTCCTGATTCTTCGCCTCTGCGCTTCCCTGCTATACGCACCTGTGACAATTACGTCATAATGTGACAAGATCCAAAACTAGTTATTTTCAGAGCTTCCATAAAAGCTGTTTTTGGACTAATGATGAAGTTTTGAGTTCTGAAACTTACAGGATATTTTAATCATACAATGAACACTCACATTTCAAAATATCAAGGGAAATGTGATTCCTCAATTTATGACCCCTTTAAGCTTCTCACTGGTAAAAGACAAATCTTCCGTAGTGCACCTTTAAAAAGCGTTACAATTATAGTTCACTCAAAAAAAGCTATTGTCGTCATTTACTCACCCTCATGTAGTTTCAAATCGATATGATTTTTTCCTTCTGTAAAACATAGGTGAACTTGTGAATATATCAATTTTCCAGAGTAATGAAAGCGAATGGGTTGTCAAGCAATAAAATGACAAACCAATTACAAAAGTGGTCCAGAAATTGTTTACTATGTTCCAAGTCAAATTTAATTTTGGGGCGAAGCTATATTCCTTCAAGGCCTTGTTCTTGCTGCATACAAATCTGATTTGCTTTTTAAATCCAGTCTTCAGGACTGCCAGTCCGAACTGATGTTTTGCGAGGGATGAAATTGAAATCCATTTGTTCAGACAGTGTAGTCAATGTCTGCTACAGCTAGACCGATTGTGACAGGCATTACGTAGGTGCCATAATGCCAAGATAGGTTCTTCTACAGCAGAAATTAACAAATTGTCATTGTGGATGTCAATTATGGCTTTTCAAAAAAGATTTGGATGCCTGTGTGAACAAGGCCTAATTGTTCCAAAAATAATTAATGAGATTAAATAATGGGATTGAGCAGATCCAAAATCACCTGTTCATCTGATTCTTAATATGGTCGAGTTTCATAAAGCCCCACACAGCTGACAGCATCCTGCCTCTATTTCCTTTAATAAAACAAGCCTGTCCATCAGCGAAGGGTGTTGGTGGGGGGCAACCTGTGTTTATGAAATATTTCTGAAGCTTGCTTGTTTTGTGTGTGTGTGTGCTAATATTAATGTCATAGAGGGAATAATGTATTGTGAACATGTATAAAGACATTTAGTTTTGTTCCATTTATTAGTTTACATGCTTATAAATGTGTCATGTTCGAATTTAGAGCTGCAGTTATTATTATATCTGATGCATATTGTGAAAAACAATAGACCTTATTCGGTGTGATGGGCATATATAATTTGATGCAAATGAAAATGAGGCTGAGGGATGGAAGTAAGTTCAATGTCTATCACAAGCTAAACAAATCGGTGTGCAAATCAGTCCCAATTTGATTTGGTAAGTTCCATCTCGAAATATACATAATAAAAGCCCTGTCAGGTTGTGAATGCATACCTATACCTTTAGGATCGGTGTGCAAATGCCAGTGTGAATGCTAACTGGACCAGGACAGAGCAACCAAGTTAACACTTAGTTAACAATATGCACTTAGAATAGGGTTAGAGTTCAGATTAGGGTTTAGTTTAGGGTTAGTTGCATGCAACTATTCATAATCCACTGTTAGTACTATAGTAAGTACACTGTAACATAGTGTTACCAACTATTCCAGACTTAATTGAGTGGCCACTGAACAAACTGTGCTTCCATCCTTCACAGGCTTGTTTTCATCCCTGTCAAATGAAGTATGTCGTATTCCCACACCAAGGTCTATTGTTTCACTCTTTAATCTATCGTTTTGCCTGTTATTCACTTCACATAATTCTCTAACATGTCTCCAGAAGATAGTAGAGAGGCCATTATGTTTATTCATGTTGACATGGCTATTCATTATCAACCCTCCTATGCATGAATAACAGTAGCATTAAGATCAATCAGGCTCATGAATATTCCTCACCATTAAAAGTGCAGTGGAATTATTTGCCAATGGTGTAATTAATCGCAGTGGTAGAAACTTTGATGTGCGTACTTTATGATACATCATCTGTTTGATATATTCATGTCTGTCGTAAGAAGGGCAATATTAATGTCTAATAATTAATTAATATTCATTGCTTCATATCAGAGAACATCTCTATTTCCTTATTAACCCTTTTCTGTCTGTATTCAAATCACACTTGGTAGTGACAGCAGTAACAAGCTACGTTGCCACTGATATACATGCGAAATATGCATATCCGTAAGACTAATGAGTAATGACATGCGAATGAAGCCTTGGTTTGTGTCTCTGTCCCCTATTTGCCTTTTTAAGGTTTTCGAAACATCAGAGTTTGCGTCTCACCCGCTTTTCTCAGTGGCTCAGGGAGGGCTGGATCTGCAACAAGTGAGTATTATTTATCCATGACGGATAATGTAGGGAGCTATGCTTCCCGCTCTTTCTTTATTTGCCTCTTTTGCCTCTGCATGGAGATGGGAATTCTGTTTCCATCTTTCCTTCCTCTTGCCGCATGTTGCAGCCAGTGTCCTCCCCACTTGAGCAAGGGAGCGAGACTATGCATTCAATTACTGTTTTTAGACATGAGATTGTTTTTTCCAATTGACGCTCCATGGCTTTACCCTCGACCCACAACGGTTTTTGCTGAGAGTTGTGTTTTAACTTAATTTTTTTATAAAGTTAATGTATCAGGTAAACGGAGTGCCACAAGGCTATGTCTTGGGTCCCATTTGTATTTACATTTTGCTTAAGTTTTTAAGAAATTGTTTACCCAAAAATGTTTTTATATAACATGCATATAACCAGTCCCCACTCCCACCTTCACCCCCCCCCCCCCCCCCCCCCTTGAAATTGTCTTGATTATCTCAGTCCCCAAGTGTTCAATTTACAGGGTAGAAAAATGCCACACTTCAAGAGGTGTTTAGCTTCTGTTAGGAATAAACACCTTTTCTTGAGGTTTTACAGTTACAGGATTCACTGCCGTTGTGGGAAGTTCATTTGAGGACACTATGATGGTGTGAATGACTGTTAATCTCTCGACTTAACGTTGAGGTCTTTTGGGCAGACGATTATCAGTGTCTACTTGCTACTATGAAGATTAACAGGAACTGTTGATAGCACCACCCGTCCCCAATTCAGCAGTTAAACATACTGATGAAAGATAGTTTATCATGACCTAGAGACACAAAATATCAAGGCCAAAACTGCATAACGCATATAATTTTTATTACGCAGATGTTTGAGATTGAGAGTTATGGCAGAAATAACAGTTTCAATAACTAATATAACTCAACTGTTTTTCTCTTCCTCACACAATTTTGTTGTATGAAAACAACAGCCTAAATATTACAGAAATCATCCTGTGTGTTTTGAGAGTGAATTAATGATGACAGAATTTTCATTTTTGGGTGAACCATTCCTTTAAGTGTCAGCCTCCTCTAACTAATTCTGATATGAAGGCTAAAAAGGGGAACCATATGACCTTCCAATACACGCAATCTACCTCGAGCGCTGTAAAGACGAGGTGTCAGGCCTGAGCTGTGACATTCTCTTAAACGAGTGGAGATAAATGCTGTCTGCCAGGAGACGGGACTGACAACATCACCACGGCTCTTGCTAATGAAGGCCCCACGTTTATGTGTGTGTGTGCATAAGGATTACGCAGCGTTAAGTGGCTCAGCCAGGCGATTAATGCTTTTCTACATTATTTACGAGCGTTCTGAGCTCGGAGAACAGGAAGGAAAGAAATAATAAGGCATTGACTGAAATTATGGAAGCTCCGCCTCCTTTTTCACTACCTTAAGTCATTCCCCACACACATACGTTTCCAGGCAGTATGTTAAAGTATCTTAAAGTAATAGTTTACCCAAAACAAAGTAATGTTTTCATTTAATTAATATTTACTCACCCTCAAATAAAGGCCATTATGTACTATATTCCAAGTCTCCTGAAGTGAAATGATAGCTTTGAGTAAGAAATAGACCAAAATTTAAATCGCTTAAGTCGAGTTGTAATAGGTTGCCATAGATAGACTAAGGGCCCGTCCACAAGGAGATGCGCATCACTGTATACGTATACATTTTTTATCGTATTGGTGTTTCATCCACACGGATACGGCGTTTTGGGAGACTGAAACCGCTATTTTTTGAAACCGGGTCCTAAAGTGGATAAATCTGAAAACGACACCCTTGCGTTTTCACATCACATGTCGGCTGCGTCACAGCATCCCTGCGTTATTATGCATGCTCAAAGTCTTCTTCTCGGTGTATAGTGTATATCTGTGGCAGAATTACAGCGCCCCATACTGGTCTGGCAAAAATACTACACCGTTTTCAGTCGTTTTTAGCGGTTTCGTATGTACGCTGATATTTCTTGAGACGACGCGTGTTTTTTTTTTTAGAACAGAATTTTTTTTTTCCGAACGAGGGAAAGAAAAGATCTGATAGAGAATGCACCGGCTTCGTGTGGACGTGGCCTTAGAAGTTACCGAAGTCAATTTGTTTTTCAAAGTAGGATCTATGTATTTATTTTTATATTTTTTTAGCTGGACCTTCTGACCTTCAAAATCCCTTTCTGTACTCCATGGAAACAATCAAGCCATATTTTAAACATTTTAAGCACAAACTGAGTAGGAGGATAAACAAAAAAAAAAAAAAAAAAGCTAAATGAAATGGGAGAAAATCAGTGAGATTGAAGGTAGAAGTGACAGTCGCATAAAAGATTCTGTGCTCACCTCCGGAGACGAGCTAAATCCATCCTGACAAAGAAGCATCATGCCCCCCCCCCAAAAAAATGTTTTCCTTCAGAGCTGTGACCAATCATTTTCATTAACTTTGTTGCCAGAGACACAAACTAGGGTTGATCTTCAACACGGACTGCCTTTTCTGCGTCATTGATCTTTTTATTTTATTTTTCATTTTATCCTCCCTCGGTTTCTCTCTCTCTCCGTTTCTCGTCCACGTGTTTAAACTTTTAAACAAGCTTATGCAAGAGAACCTCTGGGACTAGTACGTATCGTTCTCTGTAGTTTTTGCGTCTGGCTATTTGGCTTCTCATTCTCTTTGATGTTGAAGCCTTGATTCTGAGATCTTCTAGTTTCACGTCTGTCCCCTTTAGATCGTTTTTGAACTTTGAGAGTGGGTGAGGTGGGGCAGAGACCCCATAGTTCTGGCCTAACCAGTTGACAGGTGCCCCAAAAAAACCTCTCTTAAATCCTCCAATAGACCAGCAAGACAAGCAAACAACTTCAGGCTGGAAAGTGTACGTGCATATCTTATATCATATATCTGGTGTGTGTGTGTGTATATATATATATATATATATATATATATATATATATATATATATATATATATATATACACACCGATATTTACATAACACATTCATAATTTAGTAACTCATCTCACCAGTATGAACATGTTCACTACTTAGCCAATCACAATAAAAGTTAAATTACATATTGAAGTCAATGTCAACATGTAACTCATCTATTTTTAATTTGTGTCATTTTTAAGTTCGAAAACCGTATACATTCTGATTTCATGTTGACTTTAAAGACTTTAAAGAGATCAGACAACCTCATTGATGATTAGAGTCAAAAAGAAAAAGGTTTTGTCTTTATTTAAAAACATGAATTTGATTAAAAATGACAAGTTTCATAGTTGTTTTAAATCATTATGATGGACTGAATGAGATTCTCCATTTTAACACTCATCGCTATTTCCTTTTCAGGCTTATACTGTACAAAACCAATATGGCATTCCACACTCAGAGGTAAGAAGCTTTAGAGAGAATTTCTGAAAACCATCTGCATACTTCATAACTTTCTATAGTTGAGTGTCCTTTTGTGAAGTAAATGAGCCTGTTTTACACTTGTGAATGAACTATATGATTTAATTCTCAGCTATGTCTTCTGATAAGAGTAATACAACCTTTTCATAAAAATGAAGTGGCATTTCCCATCCATTTTCTTTTATCTCAGTTGGCCAAGTTGCACCAATTGTCCATGCAGCAGGGTCTTGCCCCCATGGCTCAGCCCACGGCCACCCAAGTTCTGCCCGGTATGTTTTGCCAATCTAATTCTCTTTGAAGAGGAAGATAAGGGTTGGGATGGGTTATTATGGCTTAGACTATTATGGGTTAGACAGTGGCTTAGACTGTAATCTACTTGTCGCCACCTTACTCACACATGCAGGACTTCGCTTTTTCAAGGTTGACATGAATTAGTAATTTGGTGAAGAAGTGATGTGACTTCATTTCAAGGCCAGGAACAGTGTGAAGTTTGTAGTACACTGAAGCAGTCTAAACTTCTTATAAAGACAACTCCAGAGCAAAAACACTATATTTACCAAGAGCCTAAACCTCTGCATACAGCGATTGTGGACAAATTCCTCCAGAGAACTAGATTCAAGCAGACCTCCCAAAGACCCATAGGCCACCCAGGTTCAAGGTAATACACCTGAGCTCCATGGAGCATATGGCACATGCAGATTACAGCAGCAAAAATGGGGCCAAATTTTACAAGGCTCCACAGTCAGCTCCTGAGGCTTCTCAGAGCAGTGATAAATGTCCAGCTAAAGCTCTCCTTTTCTTGTTCCCTTTCTTTTTTTTCTTGCTCACAACCAGACATCCAATTATACAGCCACCCCAAGTTTTTCAGTGATGTCTGTCAAGCTGCCTGGAGATTCCCAACATTTATGAAAGGTTTGTTGCGAAGGCCCTCTTAAAGCCAACAGACTGTTGAACGTTATGGTAAATAAGCACTTTCAGTGCAAATGTGAGAATTAGAAAGACCCTCCTTCAAGGAATTGAGAGGTCAAAATAAATGTAATAGTTGCCCCCCGCCGCTAAAACTACAAGAGCACATCCTATCATGATATGGCTGGGGAATTCGATTATGTCTGAGGTAAAAAGCTCATCAGTCAAGGCAATGTTTCAGTCTATTAAATAGGCCCCTGTTGGGCTGGGAGGCACTGCTGGGCCTGGGCCTCCTGCTGAGACAGGAAGTAAAGGGAAAGAGAATCATGCTAGCTCTGTGCGCATCATTAGCAGTTAGGTGATAGCATCAAGCAAACAGATAGCAGATCACTTAAAAGAATATTCTCGGTTCAAGTTAATCTCCAGAGAATTTGTGGCAGCACTGGACATTTGTACGTCTCCCTCATCTCACACATTTGAATCAACTCATCAAGACGTGTTAGATATTGGAGACATGCAAAATGTACAGTGCTGGGGGTTCCAGGACAGGTTTGAAAACCCTTTGAGTGGTTTAACAATGTTTGTAAGCTGGTCTAGGTGGTTGATGAGTTGGGCTAGAAGCTGTTGGGATATGAGGCTTAAATATTATCCTGTAGTTTGTTAACTTGTTACCTGTTCCTCTTACAGCAGGCATTGAGTCCAGCTCCCAGACAGCATCACAAGAACTTCTCATTCCAAATGACGTAAGTAAAACTTATTTTTGCGAATATAGCATTGCTCAAGAATCCCATTGATATTTCTGTACAGCAACACTTTTTCTTTTGCAGTAATTCTTAATTATGTTTATGTCTTACATGTAAACTTTATTAAGCCTTTGCAAATGGTCAGATATAACTTTTGAGAGCACCTCTTATGACACACTTCGGCCTTGCAGAAATCCTGAAATGTTTTATTTCAAACACATCGACTTGTCCGTTCCCTACTCTGCCAGAAGAGGTTCATAAGATCCAGTTCAATCCTGTCATGGCGTCTGACATGCTTTGCACTCTTCTGCTGTCAAAACAGAGACCGTAAATAAAGCCAGAGCCTTTTGTCATAGTTCTAAGTTGCACCCGAGGGGCCAACTGGACGTTCCCTTCATGCCTGCTGACCAGGGCTCCCTCTCCCCTCCACGACTCCGTGAAATCACAGGATTAATCGACTGGCGAAGGGCCCAGCTGTGGACTCAATACTCAATACATACTTTCAACTCCCATTGTTCTGTTATTTTAAGGCCTCATGCCTGACTCGTAATAATCTACTTGTGCTTATTAAAGGCTGACGTTTTTTTTCTATAACCAGGGCTGTTGACATAGAACATGTTCTTGTATTCTTTGACTTTTTCCCATTAAAATACCAGTGTCAAACACCAGTTAAAACAGTTTTGCTTTTAAAAAGCATGTTTGAGACCCATCTTCTTCCATGCTGTGTTACTTGATCCGATGTGAACTACTGTCCTGGTTGTCCCATTAATGTAGAATTAAATTACATAACATGTAGTTGTTGTACTGTAAGTGAATGTGCCAAAATAATTAAATAATGGGAATACATTTATTTATACAGTGGAGTTT
Source organism: Rhodeus uyekii (assembly GCA_037043235.1). Classification (NCBI taxonomy): domain Eukaryota; kingdom Metazoa; phylum Chordata; class Actinopteri; order Cypriniformes; family Acheilognathidae; genus Rhodeus; species Rhodeus uyekii. The sequence continues at coordinate 1,901,389 of JAWRVZ010000062.1, forward strand.
GGTTATGTCAACGGCCTTGGGGGTGGCAAAAAAGCATCGAGATAACCGTTTCACGAGATAACACATATATTTTCCGACACATAACCCGCAGACGCAGATAATCCGCTCATATAGCCAGCGGGTTTTGGGTTTTGTGTAAAAAATCGTAAAAGAATCGCATTCTCTCTCGCTGCGCAGCAGCTGCTTGCCCCTTTAAGACAAATCGGATAAGAGTCCGCCCTCAGGGCAGCACAGCCAATCGCGTCATCTTGCATGATTGACAGATCAGACAGCCTATCAGCTCCAGCTGTCAGAGTGATAGAGGAAGCGCAGCTGTCAGAGTGCCAAAGATAACAACCCTTGCAAGAAAGAAAAATGAAAATTTATTGATGTACATGATGTGAGTTATTAAATGAGAATGTACATGCTCGAGTTTTTGGTGACTTTTTACACAAAAGTGTTGTCGCGATTACTTTGTTGAAGCGATTGGAATTCAAAAAACATTTACATACACTGTACAGTGTATGTTTGCTAACAACAAAAGGCATATGCGAAACCACCAAAATAAAAACACCTTCGAGTCTTGATACAAACCTTGAATTATATTCTCCAAAAATGTAAACACAAAGATTTCTCACAAAATCAATAAAAAACGATGCTGTTATCCCTCAGACGAGATCAACGACAGGGAGTAAACTGTGAGTGGACCGCCAACCGCGATCCACGAGCCAGTGAACTAGGTACGCAATTAGTCACGAAATAACCATGTGAAGTGGCGATTTTGTCCCCGTTTCGACATAGGATTGGCGAGTTAACCGTGACTCGAGATAAGTGAACTCCATTGTATTTAAATAGTTTACATATGTTCAATGAGAATAGCAAGCAGAATTGGTACATTTGCACATGAACGCTTCATGTACATTTTACTGATTGCAGTTGTTCTTCATATATCTTCAACATTTTAAAGCATATTTTAGTTATAGCAGCTGACTTGTTTGGGTTTTTAATGTTTAAATTGTGTATCAACATTTTAGCTTTCTTGGGCAGCTAGCAGACAAATTGAGTGGATGTATTTTCTAAAGTAATTCCGTACAAGTGAAGTCATTGACTACCTTGACCTGCATGGACAGAAAAAGACTAGCTCTTATCAAACTGACACTAGCTTCAAATAGAACTTGACTTACTGAGAGCATTCATTAGGTTCTTAACCTCAACATACATGATAAACTTCAAAGCAACTTCACCCATTTCTCAAATCAAGGGCTAATTTAGCATGCTTGTACATCCATATTCCTGCATAAAGCAGGGTGATGGAAAGCATGTATTATTGAAATTCCCTCACAGCGATGCAATTCCAAGGCAAGGCGACATCAAACAGACATCAAACGGCTGGCAGACTAAGTTGTTTATCATTCGCAATCAGGTTTCTCTCTATAGAGGAGCAGTTTCTCCATGGTGACCCATCCCCCCTAAATCTCCTGAAACATGCTACAATTAGATTGGGATCGGAACAGTGCTCGAGAGCACAGCAGTGGCAACGGATGCAGCTGGGTCAGAACTCTACCTGTTCAAAGATTGCCCTGCGAGAGGTGGACGAGCCCGTCAGCGACACCAGGTTTTGCTGGCAGGAGATGTGTCCTTGCTCCTTAGACTTTCAAAACAGGCCTAAGAAGTAGATTCACCTTAAATAGGCCTGTCTCAAGCTTAGCTAGGTTATATAAACCTGTCTCTTGTTTTAGACAGATTTGAACCATTGACTGCAACTTAATTTTAGCGGATACAAAGAAACTGATAAAACAGACCAGTTTGGAACTGAAGTTAATTGTTTTTTGCAAAACGTGAAGGAGGAGGCCATGTGGGTGACTGTACTTTTTTCATTACCCTCTTGCTTGGGGATGTGTTTCTAAAAATGAAGGATGTCAGTGGGCAAATATGTGTAAAGGACATGCTGAAACACTCTATGTCAGGACGGCAGCGAGACCTGGCGGTCGACTACAAGCACTTAGCCACAATCAGCTGAGCCATTAATAGCCCCTGGGCACCAGGGAGAGCGGTGTGACAAATCAGGAGCTTTGACGTCCATATGACTTGTGAGGAAAGGAATGCTTTGTGGAGCAATTCTTGCCCACATAATCCAACTCACACTCAAAGTGAGGGTTGGGGGCTGGGATGCTGGGCGGACAAAAGGCAAGCTGTCAGTAATTTGAATGATAAACTGTTAACTCATCCCTGTTTCGGGGCGGGGAGGGGGGGTCACTTTGTCATTGTCCAGGCTTGACACCAAGCCCTAAGGTCATCAACCCCCCTTGGTCCTTTCCTTCAATGTATGGAGAACTTGCACATAAGGTACAGGAACCACTGGATGAATCATCTGGATCCATACAATTAGATTTTGTGGAGCTGCTTGCCCAATTACTTTTTCGTTTTTTAAACTTGCTGTGACAGTAGAATGAATTAGTTCACCACCACCTGTTGTTGTTTTAAACTGACTGTCTTGGTCCACAGACCTATTAACAAATGCTTGTTACAGAGACAATGCCATGTACAGACATAGCCTTGTCATCTTAGTTCCAGATGATCAAACACAGCACCTCAAAGCTAACCATGATGACATGCACACAAAGAAACACTGAAGTGTTTGTTAGGTGTGGGCATGAAGCTGCAAACACTGTTCCTAAAATCAGTAGTTACTTAAGCACAGAGATGGGCAGTTAGGCAGTATATCATATTTTATAAATCCAGGATGACAGTTGACCAAATAACTATGAATTTGAGAAACATAATTTTGGCAGTTTTAAACTGGGTCATATTTTTATAATGTTTATCATATTGAAATTTGGTACCATGAGCTGTGACATTCAAACCTACTCCTGGAGGGCCACACTCCTGCAGAATTTTACCCCAACTCGAATTAAACACATTTGAAGCAGCTAATCAAGGTCCTGGTTGGGCTGGAGCTAAACTCTACAGGACTTTCGCCCAACAGAAGCAGGACTGGACTATATCTTAAGGATATCAATGGTCTTAGGGAATGTCTGTTTCAATCTATTTTTGATCTGATTGTTCTTCTTCTTTCCTTTCAGCTGATTGGTTCAATAATTGGCAGGCAGGGTACAAAAATCAACGAGATCCGCCAGGTGTCGGGAGCTCAGATCAAGATCGGCAGTCAACTGGACAGCACTAGTGATCGACATGTCACCATCACAGGCTCCCCGATCAGCATCAACTTGGCTCAGTATCTAATCACATCCTGGTAAGCACTGGAAGCCATCCCATCATAACAGATTCAGGGTTCAGATACTTGACCCATCCATGTGTTTATGGGGCATATTTTACACCATATTGGTGTAGAGGGCCCTGAAGTAGGAAACCCTGACAAAACCTCTGGGAATATTTAATCAGGGGTCTTTCCAGGCCATAGTTGTTGGCCAAAAAAGAAACACTCTTGAGCAGAGGCATTGCAGAACTACAAAGCAAGAAGATGGCGGAAAGAAACCAGGCTGAGGGATTAATTGGCCAAGTTTCAAGCCAGAAGCTTGTTAGAGCTTAAAGGCAGAGCATTTTGGCTGCCTCATAGACAGACTGTAATTTTCTCCCAAGAGATCTATGCGGTTGCAATTTGATCAAATGTTGTGTCAGGCAAGAAAGCAAATTCTTGACAGCTCGGTTCCTCGGGAAAGACTTCTACGTCAATGCTGGGGCAAAATTTAATTTGCTAATGTAACAAAATTAATACCCACGTTAATGAAAATGATGCATCATGATGCATTGCGTACTATCAGTTCATTTAACTTAAGGGAGAATTTGGAAAACACACATCATTCAAAAAAAATTATAGTTCTTGTTAGTAGAGAGTTCAAATCGGTTATTCTGATGTGCATTAATGAACACTAATGAAGAAATGGAATTAGACCCCACTCCAAATTAGTTGCTTCTTTAACAAACAGTAATTGCATTTTTTTCTGTTCTCTGTATTGGCTAGCGAAGAAATTAAGATTTCTAACAGATGCAGTGTCATGTACAAATTTATATATTAATTCGTCCAGCATATTATGACTCAGCAAGTCGACAAGAGAGCAATAATTGGGTCTTGAATGAAATATTTATGCTTGTCTCAGGTGTGTTCAACAAGCAGACCGGTGCAGAATGTCAAACTCACTCTGAGAAGCCCCTCATTATTTTATTAGAAATATGTTACTTAGACTCCCTGCATGGAAAAATGGCTATTTTGGTTCCAAGATATTTTGGGAAAGCTTTTGTTGTTTTGCTTCTGTCTTAATATGATTGATTTTACTGGTTTCTCATCAGTTGAATTCCTATCAGTTTGGTTTTGACCACAACAAACGCCAATCTCGGAGCAACCCAAGGCACTCTAGCGTCAGGATATTTCCTTAACAAGTCCGTTCCATCAAGCAATTAAAACTCAAACTTGATTACTCATGTCCTAGAAGAAGTCACCCCCAATCAGTGTCACTCTCTTGAGGCGTCTCGTTTCAGTGCATTGCATCAGAACGTTCTGCATATTGAACACACCCCCTATTTTGATAATATGAAATCCGTTCTACGCCCTCGAAATACCTTAATGGCAGAGCACGTTTGATTACATGCATTTGCAAGGGGTACGTGTTGACAAATGCATCTTTTTGATAAGAGATAAAAGAAATGCTACTGAAATTGAAATCATTTTGTTTCTTTTCCCAAAGCCCCTACCCAAGCCATCACCCTGAATTAAACAGCTCCTTTCCCATGAGTGCCAAGGTCCCCCCTCAAATAATCTGTTGCAACCACCAGCAAAACACACCTCTCTTATGATTTTTTTGTTTCTGTTTTTTGATTCTTTTTTGTTATCTCTCTCAATTTTTGTTTAACATGTCTTTTATTTAACCTTCTAACCCTTCTCCATCCGGCTCCCCTCCCTTGTCCCTCCACCCTCCTCTCCTCCACCTCCTTCCTTCCCTCCCTCGTACAGTTTAGAGACCGCCAAATCCACTGCCCAGTCCTCCTCCATGTCGACCCCTGTAGACCTCAACATGAGCTTCACCCAGACTGCTCCCCCTGCATCGTCCTCTGCCGCAGCCCTGGCAGCGATGGGCGGCCTGCCCCACGCTCCAATCTTGGGCGCCCCCTATACCCTTCCCCTCTCCAGCCTCCTGGGAATCAAATCCGTCCCCTTCCTGGCACTCTCGGCCCCTGCTGCCACAGCTGCCGCCGCTGCTGCCCCTGCCCACGGCACCTTGGCTTCCTACACCGCCAAGATCTCCTCCGCCAACGGCATCAAGAAACCAGAGCGACAGAAGTTTGCACCCTACTGAAGTTCGCTGAGAGGAACTAGCCAGTACCTCCTTTGTTTCCGGAGAGGAATACTTTGAGGGTTCTTCTCTTCTAGCCTGATGTAGCTGTATAGAAACAGACGGTATCAATTTGTTTTCTTTTTGGTTTAGTAGCTTGTCCTGAAAAAACAATAGGAAAATAATGGCATAAACTTTAACGTTTTTTTGTTTGTTTTGTTGTTGTTTTTGGCTGAGGTAGCCACTAAAGCCATAGACTATTCCTAATCTCCTATTTTCCCAAAATCTTTACACACGTTTATTGTCTGCTCTTATTTATTGATAACAACGAAATATTCCCGCAAAGAGTTTATAACGTAGAACACTGTTGACTGATGCTAATCTCTTATGTATCAGCTTTTATACAATGATGTCTGTGAATGCTTCTGTATACAACTTCCTGATTTTTTTAGAAATCTTTAAATGATGTATTAAAACAAAAATATGAAAAAAAGGAAATGTTTTTAAAACAACATCAGATCTAAACCTTGCTTTTGTGTTACATTTTTACGTTTTGTTCACATTCATTTTGAAATGTTATTTATTTTATTTATTGTGCGGAGTGTTTCTTTTACAGTCAATGTTTGTTTTCTGTAACGGCTGCAGAAGTTTCTTCCATTCGATCATGGTTACACACATCCTGAAAAAGACACATGTCTGAGTAACCTCGAACAAGATATTCGTTTGAGTAGCGGGTTTCTTTCTATGGGAAGTGAATGGTGTCACGGTGAATTCTGGTATAATCCAAAGTACGAAACGGCTAACAAATTAATTACAAAACCGTGCCTAGCCATGGCTGAGTATGAACATTATTGTTTCAGGGGGGTTCTTTCACCATTTCTAATGGCATAAAATGACTACTATGCATGGTGACTGCCCTTGTCGGAACCTAATGCTGCATGTTGACTTGGCCCCTCACACGTACACACTAGCTAAAAAATAGCTAACGCGTAGGTCTCTTTGTTGATGGCGTTATGAATAGGCAGTGCTGCAGAAGAGCAATATTCATCTGAAAGTACTAAAATATCTAAATATAGCAGATCTACACATAAACATGCTTCAAGTGTAGCTACGGTAATCATTATGCTCGATCACAGAGTATATTACATGGACTGATTCTTTCTTTTTCTTTTTTAAATATAGAAATAATCACACTTATTTTTCTAAAACTAGAGTCCTAAAGATTGAATGTGACCACTCACACCATTCATTCATGTGGTAGATGTAGAATAACCTTGACTCGTGTTTGTCATTTGTTTCTTTATCGTAACGTTCTTTTGTCTGTTTGTTTAGATCTTCTCAAACGTCTGTCCCATACTCATTTGCATGAATTTAACTTGGCGTCTATGCAAAACATCTCGGGGGCGGTTCAGTGAGGTATCCTATGTCATGCTTCATAGATGGCCCTAAATAAACCACCGTTGGGAAAGGGCTATCGGCAAAGACAGAATCCAAGACAAGGACAATGATGCTCTCGAATTTATGAACCATGCTATGTATAATATATATACATGAATATATATAAATATATATATGTTATATTATATCCATATTTCCCATTCCAAAGCCTAACACATAACCACCCTTTCACACACTTATACGAAATGACACCGTGTGGCTATGATACGCACTGTCACACTTCACCGTGATAATTCCACGATAGGTTCAAAAAATATTCAGATGCTTGAATTATCCGAAGTCTGGTTTTTGGATTCACACGAGGTTCCGTTTGTCAGCCTTGGCATACATGCAACTCTTGTTTTAGTTTTATTCATCAATGCCATACAAATGAATAAAAACAATACTGTATTAACGTAATCCGGTCTCTTTTGTTCTTTTGTGTGATATGGGACAACATTAACATTAAGAGCTAAGTGTGTGCATGCTGGGATAGTCACAGCGACTAACATTGCACAGTCTGATTTTTTTTCTTATTTTATTTATTTTTTCTCATTTGGACCTGAAAAGAGTTTAAACTTAAGACCTCAAATAAACAATTAAAACTAAGTCCAATGGCACAATGTGTGTTTTATTAAAGCAATAATCCCCTCCATTGCAGTGATTTTATCATGGGTAAGAGGTATGTGGCCATTAACTATGGTAAAATTAGTATACTGTATAACCTCCAGTGCCATGTTGCTTATATGAAACGGCAGCAACAGTAAAGTTATTAAAGACTGGAGTGATGTGCACTACCAAAACCACCAGCTCTGAGAATCTCAAAATATTGCTTTGAAGCAAAAAAGATTGGTCAAGGCATAACTGAATCAGAAACTATGGAATAATATAAACATTCTGACAAAATAGGCCAGGTTTCACAAACAGGGTTTAAGATTAAGTCAGGATTAGGGTTTGATTCCCAGTGAAAGCAAGAACTGATTAAAATGTCAATGTGTTTCTTGAATGCAATGCAAGTCACTTTGGATAAAAGCGTCTGACAAATGCAGAATTGTAAACTCAGGTCTTCCAGTTTAACGGCACACTTCTCTGGTGATCTATGCTGGACTTCAATCATTTTGCCCAGTTAAACCCCACAGCCGACTGCAAGCTCACATTCAATGGAGCATTTCCCGAACCGCAACGTAACTCGCTGCTTCACCACCATAGTAGCTAGTAACTGTACTGTCACAAATTTGTAGTTTAACCAGGTTGGTTAATGATGTCACGCAGCTGGTCGAGTAACTTTTAATAATTACAAACAAATGCTAGATTTTTTGCTATAAATTGCAGACATGGCATCTGGGGACGAATTTACATTTTCCTCAGATATTTTGCTTTATTTCCCAATTCAATCATTCTTATGTACTTGGGCAAATACACACAGAGACGTACATGACATTTGTATATATTTGAAATAAAAGGAATACACTGTATTGAATGTCATCTTTGTCACGGATCAATGAGGGAGGACTAAGGAAAGGGAAAGTTGGATTTATTATAACAGAAATAAAACTCACAAAAGAAAACCCACGAGGGGGAAAAAATAACTTAACACAATAACTAGACACTGTAAGAACAAACGCGAAACGGACTTACGGGGGGCCATCAAACCAGGACCACAACAAGCACAGAGCATGGAGAGACAACGACGCAACACAGGACAGCAAACACACCGGGATTAAATAGGGAGCACATAAGGAAAGATAACGAGCAGAAACAACTGGGCTAAATTAAGGGAAACGAAGGAACAAGATGGCCGGGGTTTACAGTCACAAGACACAAAGGGGCAGTGTCAGAGCTCTGTCAACTAACACAATAGAAACTCAAACTGAAGTGACAGAACTGACAATCTTGCTTATTTTGCTCAAGATAAGGATTAATTTCTTCCACGTCATGTCAAACATCATTCAAACCACAGGTTGAGAGTCGTACTTCTAACCACAGAACTTTGCAATGCTTTTTGCAAATGTTCAATAGAACTATTAGAGTATAATTGCTGTGACAATGTTATTGTATGTGAGGCGGCCTACGAACTCCTTGTGAGACCTGAAGCTTCTGCTGATGAAACTGCAAACTAAACTTCACTAAAATTTCTTCTATTGACTGCACTTCTGACTCCTGCTCTTCATTCAACAAATCTGGCCCTCGGGTCTTAACTGTAAAATCCCCTACAATGGTTTCAGGAAACACCAACTCGTTTAACTACGCTGATAACGACAGAACTTGCAACAATAGTTGGCTAACGATGCTTTTGGGAAAAGCACCCCAAATCTGCCGATGGATAGAACGTCTCTGGTTACTCTCGTAACCTTGGTTCACTCAGAGACGGGAACTTCGACATTGCGTATAACGCTTTCAGAAATTATGCGAAGGGGTGGAGTTCCCAAAGTGTTATGCGCAATGTCGAAGTTCCCGCTCTCGAAAGGGAACCCTACACCGCACCCTACATTTTTTTTCCTTTTTCGATAATCTGATGTACGCCACCATATGGAAGAAAAGATCTGTCGCTGTTCCTGTTAAATGTATTTATACAGTGGAACCCCGACTTACGAAAAGTTCAACGTACGATAAAAGATTTCTGGTTTTTTTTAGCCCGAGTAACGACAAAATAATCGAGATGCGAAAAACGAAATCTCGGCCGAGGCGACGATTTCCGAGTTTTGTTTTGAAATTCGCGCGCCACTGACCCGGAAACTTGCACCAATCGTCCCAGCTGATTGGCTGTCTCCCGGCCAGTGTTGCCAGATTGGACTGAAGATTTCCAGCCCAAGTACAGCTTAAAACCCGTCGGGAACCCACCCAATCTGGCAACACTGCTCCCGGCTCTGACGTTAGCTTTCGCTAGAACATCCTGCTCTCCTATTGGTCAGCATCGCTCCCATCAGCCTCTGCGTAGAGGCGTTCCTCTCCCATTTCATTTCACGATGAAAGTGAAAGAGAAGAAGAGGATGCTCTCCATGGAGATGAAAAGGGATATAATTGAGAAGTATGAAGCTGGGATGTGCTTGTCATACCATATTGAACAAGCATAGCTTTATTATAAAATTAAATGTGGTGTTTTCGTAGGGATTGGAACGGATTAGGCAATTTACATGTAAAAGCCTGACTGACTTACGAAAAGATCGACTTACGAAGCCAACCTCGGAACGGATTAATTTCGTAAGTCGGGGTTCTACTGTATATATATTATTTAAAAATCAAGTAATTTGAGACTGATCTGAGAATGAAAGTGCAGAATCACCACTGAATTGTTTTGACATTTCATCTACAGAAGCTAATTCCACGAATATGTCCTTAAATATCAATACGCTATTGTTAAAAAAGTCTTCAAATCAGCCTTCTTTAGAATGCATTACGCAGCGTTAATGCCAAAACACTGTCATTAGAAGATGTGCCCAGTCTGTCAACATTGATGTCACGTTTTCACAAGGTTAGCATCCTCTCAAAAGCTCATTAAAAAGCCATCGTGCAGTGGGCCGTTAAAATAAGCCGTCTAAAATAAGACATCCCACTTTGTTTGAGCAAGTCTCTGTTGTGTCACTGTTGTGTATTTTCATTTCTGAGGAAAGGCCCCTTGAGAGCACTACAGCTGAATCTCAACAGAGATACCCAAAATTCATCTGTATAATAAACAAACTCAGCTATAATAACATGCTGACACATCAGCCATCCCTCTATCTTCCGATCCCAGCACAACCTGGGCTAAGAGTGCCGCCCATGGCGGTTTGCCATCACGCCGCTAAATGCGACGACGCCAGAGATGAAAGCAGTCTATGAATAAAGCTTACACCTCACAGCAGCTGCTCAAACACAAACAAATTCTTACAGGCGGGGTTTTCTGTCCCGCACGGGTGGGGGTGTGCGTAATGACAGCCTAAACACAGTCTACATCTCTCACAAAGGAACTCGCTGATGCCCACACACGACAATCCGTGACATCTCGCGCAAGAAAACACAGCAGGTTTGGTGTCCACGGTCTGAGAGGCACGCTTTACAAGAGTAATTATGCACCGATAACCTCCTACAACCAGTGAGTGGAAAAATACTTGCAATTTACCAACAATTAAAGACAATCTGGAGATAAAGCAGTCTGAAACAGAAGCCAGTAATTATGTGATGGCCATTTGGCTGTGGTGGGAACTAACACCGGTGGGTTTGGCATGCGGATAAAAGCACATGCTCTGTGGCATGAACTTGGGGGGAAAAACACGAAAATTGGAATTGAATTCACAGGAAACTGGAATCCAGCCCATTAAAACTAAAGTTGTGTATTTTTAGCCTAAAGCTATCCAGAATGATTTAGGGCCACTGTGACTTTCCCTAGAGGCAATGTGAAAGCCTGTAAAATATTTTAAAACTGAAAACAGCAACTTTGCCATTTCCTATTAACAAGTTGCATTTCCATTGCAGCGTGAAAATACTCTTGAGATGCATAGGTTGTATTGATTTTCCCTATATATATATTGCCCTGGATTTTCAGAACGAGAACACAATATTAAATGAAAGATATGCTTAAAAACATTGAATTACATTATAAAATCAAGTATATTTTATGTTTACATTACATGTAATTATACTGTAACCCATAATGTTGCATTCAGATATGCGTCACGTTGCAGAAATAAAATAAAATGTATTAGAAAATACATTCTAAGTATTAGAAAAGAGGTGGGAAATATTTGGTGCAGAAAAACTTTACAGCAAAATATGACTAATATTACAATTGGTCTTCAGAAAAAAAATAATAATAATCAAATAATAAAAATTATATTTAAAATATAATAATAATAAATCAAGCTCTTATTTCATTTATTTTAGCTCTTTATTGCATTTATAAATAAATAAATGCAAATAAGTTAAGAAAATAATTGGAATAAGTATTTTATTATTGTATTAAATGGCAATTGTTGTGTCGCTAATATTGTGATTGGTCTTGAGAGAAAAATAATTAAAAATAAAATAATAAAAATGATAGATAAAATAATATAAAGAATAATATAAATAATTATTTCATGCCAAAAAGAAAAATCAATAAATAAAAATAAATAACTTTATGTATAATTATATGACGTTGCATATTATTTGTCGGTAATATTAATTAAATATCAAATAATAAAAATGCTCAAAAACCAAGGCATTCAAAGTGAAATAAGAGTTAAAATAAACAATAAAATATTAAATTATTGTATTATTTAGATTAGAGCAAGTCTGATCTAATGATGTCACTAACCAAAATCATCCACTGTTCCAAATATGGAACAGTTTCTGCATTATAAAGTTTATAGCATTATAAAGATGGAAAATGGTTATAATTTTGCACAGACAAAGTTTATTACATTTAAATGTCTGTTGTAAGAGAATTTCTGTAAATGGAATTTTTGAGTGCTTTTACAAATATTGTTTTCATTGGCTACTAAAATCATTTAAAAAACAAATTTAAATTAAATAAACGTTCAATGAAAATTAATACTAAAATATTATTATTTTTAGTTATTTTACACAACAAAATTACTAAAAAATATATTTTGAAAGTAAAAACTGTAATAGTGTCTCAATGGGGTTCAAAAACAGTAAGATTATGACAATAATTTGCATATTTTTTGAGCAACGTATGCAATGAAAACTTTTATGACAAAACAGGAGTGTTTAAATTAAACTGTTATCACATACAGCCCTTCATTTACCCAAGACCCGGGCAAGAGGCATCATGGGACACACAATTATAGGTCATTATCAATGTGCACTTGAACTGGTTTGAGGTTCAATGAAAAATGAAGGTTTTGTGTAATAGCCTCATATCTCTGAGATCAAAAAAGACGATCAAAGGCAACGAGGCCTCGGGTGAGCCGTTCAGTGTGCTGATGTGATTCAAACAGGTAGGTATAGAGAAAAGAAAAGAAAAGCAGACCCATCACAACAGACTGACTACTGACCATCGACCAAGCAAATTTATTGCAGGAGACTTCCTAAACAAATTTAGGAACCTTTAAAATAACGTAATCTAAGCACTTTTAAACTGCTTTTGTTTTGACAGGAAATACTGAACAAGGGTTATGTTATGTTAAAGTGAATGCAGTTTTTCCCCCCTCTTAACAATTATTAGTTTCCGTAAGACGTTAGAAGAGCCGCGTGGGTTCGCTCTCAGTCCCTGTAATTACGTGTCTATGAGAGTGAGTCACACTGGCAGATCTGAAACTTATACAGCAATCCTACAATCAGCGACAATGAGGGTTTTCAGCACAGACAATCTAATGCCACAGGTCTGTGTGTTAAGCGATTAAACAGCGGTCTCGTGAGAGGGTCTGTCCCACACGCTCATTCACTGAAGTGCGTTGAGCACACAGTCTATTTATCAAGCTATTCATACACACGTCATGTGCAAACTGCCTTCCCATTCACTATATGCAAAATACACTGTGAAAGGCACCGCTGAATGGCCTGGTTATCAACACAACCCTTCTGAAGAACTAAAGCTTCCTTTGGAGCTCAGAGGATGAGGCTGAATGACATTTCTTTGTGCAGACACCAGACCCCTCTCCCTCTCCGTAATACTGATCCTCAATCCAATACTGCAAAACCCCTCACCTCGTATCAAAAGGCCTCTGAAGTTTCCCAGAGGGCCACACGTGTGCCCTGATAGTTCAGGAGGACAATCAGAAAACGGGATCAATCACAGGGTCTGAAACAGGAGGAGGTGAAGCACGTGGACCTCCGACACCATCTGACATTAAAACATGTTTGGGGTTTTTTTTGTACTGGTTGTGTATTTATACAGTATCATGCATTTGTATGTGGACAGATCAAATGTACCATGGCAGAGAGTGGGGAAAAAGATTGAAAGCACTAAGTTCAATGATTTGCCGTAACATAATTGCAGTTAATAACTGGTTTCTAGACTGCCTATGATTGTTAATGGAAACTGCTCTATCATAAGTTCAAACAGCTCCCCTCTGACAATCTCCCTGCTGTAAACTGTGCTCTTTATTAACATTTACTTCTAATTAGAAATGGGATACATGCACTTCCCCTAAGGCGACTTAAAAAAAAAAGTGTTAGACTGCTGTTATAAAATCTCCAAATCAATGAATTGCCTCATGGGTTTTCTTAAATTTGATGGTTGAACTGAAGCCTTTGAGAAAATATCCAAAATCATATTTTTTATATATCATGATCATATCATAATTTTAATTTGTGCTTGGTAAAGTAAGATTCTTAGCATCTATTAAACAAACAGAAAATATTTCATAAATAATGTATTACTAGAATAAGGATCCTTAATGATACATTTTTAAAAAATGCATTCGTTTAATTAGACGTTGAGGAGCAATTGTTATGATAACGACGAGACAATGCACAGCAAAGTTACGTCCTAAAAATAGACTTAGTATCATTTAAAAGTTTGGGGTCAATACGATTTTTTATTTATTATACTTTTATTTTGCAAGGATGCATTATACTGTTTACAATGGACAGTACACACTTTTACGGTGTTACAAAAGATTTTAATTTCAAATAAAGCTTGAATTTCTATTCATCAAAGAACTCTGAAAAAAAAGTATAATGAAGTAACAAAAACATGAAGCAGCACAACTGAGGAGCAAATAAGCAAAGGCACTGAACCAAAGGACGCCCGTAAAGTGCAGGGCCGACAGAAGGAGAGCGTGGAAAATGAAGTGTGCATTTGGGACAGGGCCAAAGTAAAATGATTTCTGATGGATCATATGACACTGAAAACAGGAGTAATGCTGTGGAACATTCAGCTTTGATCACAGGAATAAAATACTATTTATTTGATAAATACTATTCCCTGAGAAAATACTATTTATTAGATGAAGTGATCGGCATGCTATAAAAATGTACATACACTGTATATGTTTGCTAACAACAAAAGGCATATGTGCACCAACTAACAGCAGAGATTTACCAGTATACAATAAAAAACACCTTCCATTCTCCATACAAACCTTTAATTATATTCTCCAACATTGCAAACAAATTGTCATAACATATTTGTGAGGTCATCACACTGTACTAGATTGATACTTTCTTGCGTTCTGCCTGTCTAATGTGCTTTCTCAACAAATTCGGCTTCGTCCCGTCTTTTAATAACCGTGTTCTTCAATCCGCACAGAAGCAGGTGTGTGTGTTTATCTAAGCCTCATACTCATTGGTCAGTAACCGCCTGCCAATGTCAAAATATTTGAGAAAACCAATCAAATCGGAGAAGGCGGGCTTTATGTGCACACAGCTGTGAGTGCTTTGGGATGGGGTGGACCCACTGCAGCACTTGCTGCTCGTTGAGAAGAGTAAGAACGATATGTGCTTTCACTTCAGATAGTCTCCAAAAGTCTCCAATAACTCCAGATAAAGTCGTTAGATTTGTCATTAGTCGCTTTTTTGAAAATGTGGTCTGAATACTTGCTAAATTTAGCGACAAAGGCGCTAAGTTGGCAACACTGTCTGCGAGTTCTTTTGCGGCTGTGTGGCGCTGAGTGAAGATTCATTGACTGAGCGACCATATGGACCGCGATCCACGTGCAACGCGAACTCAGCGCATGCGCAGTGAACTAGGTACGAACATGAGTCACGAGATAACCATGTGAAGTGGTGAATTTGTCCCTCTTTTGTGCTCGAGATATCAGGGTTCGGCAACATTAAAGAATCAACGTAACCGATGAGAAAATACAAAGACAAACAGGGAGTTTGGCGGTTTCACTTCAAAAACATCGACATAATAGGGTTGGCGAGATAACCGACCTCGAGGTAAGTGGGTTCCACTGTAATAATCCACAGTATTATTGTATTTCCTTGTTGAGCACAAGACCTTTTTCAAAGACATTAAAAAACGTTCCAACCCCAAACTTTCGAACAGTCACTGTCATTTTTGCCACGTAAGACGTGTTTACATTTCTTCAATTAGCAGACACTTACTGTGAACTGTAAACTCATCCCTCAAATCTGATTGGTTGGCTGGAACGTCATTCCAGGGTAAACAAGGATATTGATCCAGGAACATGTTCTACTTTCACCACTTTTGAACAATAGTGTTTATATTATTACAGGGTGCAACATTCATCCATCTGCAATGAGAGAGAACACAGTTTAGTCGCGTCTCTACAGGGTTGCACTGCCTGCTCTATTGTGGCTGCTTCATGGTCTAAAAATACACTGGCAATCTCATCGGGACAAAATAGTCGACAATTGTTCCTGGGAGATTCCTGCTCCTGTCCCTTCCTTAACTGAGTCGGATTTGCGAGACAGGGCCATAAGCTCCTGACAGCGGCGAGGAGCTTTCTTTATAGTCGTGTAACAATGCCTAAAGCGATATGGTAGGTATGTCACAGATACATGTGGCGGCCAAAAGTC
>JAWRVZ010000062.1:2522500-2875000 GCA_037043235.1 Rhodeus uyekii
CTTTTACTGTAGTTTTCATTAAATAAATGCAGCTTTGGTGAGCATTTTGAGTACTTTCAAAAACAAAACAATCTTTACAAGCCCAAACTTTTGAAACTTTATTATAAATATATTCATACTTTTAAATCATACAATTTCAATACACATTTTATAGGTGGCATTTCAAACCCTAATTAGTAATATAATTATTAATAGTTGCATAAGTTGTATGTATGCTTACATCACACTAAAATAGAAAATAGTAGTTATATGCTTTTCTGTGAAATTCAATTTTGATCTTGAAATTTAAGCTGAAATTCTAATTCTAATTTTGCATCCTGTTTGCTACATTCTATTTTGCTAACCAATTCAAAATGCTCATTAAATGGTGGAATGCAACAGTTGTTAAGGTATGATTGATCAATAATGTTTTATGGCAGGGTTTCACAGATTTTGCTGGCATCAAACATGTAAAGCCAAAAAGCTTGGAAGCAGAGTTGAGGCTTTCTTTGAGAACACCAGTCTCTCTACCTTTTACAGCTTTCCTTTTGTAAGGTTAGGGAACAGTTCCCAGGTGCACTCAGTGTGTGTTCAGAGAGATGCGGGTATATTTAGCTCCCAGCTACTGAGCTGGAGTCGATCGCTCTTTCTTTCTTGTCACACTGACTTCATCCAAGTTACAAGAAACCGAGTCACTTCGGCTGCCATATTTAGACCTCACTTTGCTGTAATGCAATCTATTTTAACATGGTGTGAGCCGATCGGCTGTGAATGGCACGTTGGAAGCTTTTAAAACACTAACAGAAACCTTTAGAGCTGTAGCACAGAACGGCAACAGCATAATAGCCATTGGATCCAAGCGGGCCTGACTGGAAACTTGTGCACAAGACATTGAATTGCGTTCCAGTTTGAAGCGCAACTCCCATCGGAATCACTGCTATTTGAGGACATTGTTTCTGTGGAACAAACAGTGTCACATTCAGCTACAGTATAATAGGGATCCTTAATAATACAGTTTTGCTCATAATTACAGTGTCGCAGGGTGCAAGACGGCCTCCCCTGTGTGTAAGTGTGAGATCCCTCATTAAAGACACGGGGCCAATCGCAAATACATCAGAGAGTATATTCCACCAGGTTTTAAATAATACATCACATGATAAGCAATGTAATCTTCCTGGAGTGATTGGAAGATGAAATATTTAAAAACAGCTCAAGGTGTGACATATCTCATGTTAGGCATCTAGTTCAGAAACTCAAGAGAAATTACATCATCTGGAACATTTGTATTTCTTGGGAATGAATTAGAATATACAACAAAATATTAAAAAATATGTGCAAACAACTTATTTCTATTGCCAGTTAGGCCAGTAATATGCACAAAATTTAGCACAAACATTGTGCTATGTAAATGGGATTAAATTCAATAGATTAGTTTAAGTGTGTTTTTTTATTGTTCATGGCAGCATCAAATGATGGACAAGAGAAACACTTAAATATTTCAGATCAAACTAATTTAAATATTCAAAGGTAACACAAGTAAACACAAAATGCCGTTTTTAAATGAAGGTTGTTTTCATTAAGGGAAAATAAAATCCAAACCTACATGGCCCTGTGTGAAAAAGTGTTTGCCTCCTAAACCTAATAACTGCAATCAAGCATTTCCGATAACTTACAATAAGTCTTTTACACCTGTGGAGGAATTTTAGCCACCTCATCTTTGCAGAATTGTTGTAATTGAGTGACAGAGGAGGGATCAAAAGGATTCAGGTCAGGACTTTGACTAGGCAACTCCAAAGTTTTCATTTTGTTTTTTTTTCAGCCATTCAGAGGTGGACTTGCTGGTGTGTTTTGGATCATTGTCCTGCTGCAGAACCCAAGTTCACTTCAGCTTGAGATCACAAACAGATAACTAGATATACTCCTTCAGAATTTTTTAGTAGACAGCAGAGTTTATGGCTCCATTTATCACAGCAAATCTTCAAGGTAGCAAAGGAGCAAAACAGTCCCAGACCATCACACTACCACCACCATGCTTACTGCTGGTACGATTTTCTTTTTCTTTTTGGTGTTACTTTTACACCAGATGTAATGGAACACACCTTCCAAAACCTTTCACAGAGTATTTCCCCAAATCTCTTGAAGATCATCAAGATGTTTTCTGGCAAAAATTATGAGCCATTTTTTTCATCTTGAAACTCCATTTTTTTACCAGTCTCCTTCTCATGGCGGAGTCATGAACACTGACCTTAACTGACGCAAGTGAGAACTGCAGTCCTTTGAATGTTGTTGTTGGGTCTTTTGTGACCTCTTGGATGTGTCGTTGCTGCAATCTTGGGGTAATTTTGAACGGCTGGCCACTCCTGGAAAGGTTCACCACTGTTCCATGATTTCTCTATTTGTGGATAATGGCTCTCACTGTGGTTCGCTGGAGTCCCAAAGCTTTACAAATGGCTTTATAATCATTAAAGATAGATCTCAATCACTTTATCATTTGTTCCTGAATTTCTTTGGACTTCAGCGTGATGTCTAGCTTTGGAAGTTCTTTTTATGCTTTGTCAGGCTTTCTTTAAGTGATTTCTTGATTGAGAACAGGTGTGGCAGTAATCTGGCCTGGGTGTGGCTAGAGAAATGTAACTCAAGTGAAATAAATCATGGTTATGTTTTATCTGGGGGGGGGGGGGGGGACACTTTTTCACACAGGGCCATGTAGGTTTGGATTTTGTTATAACAACCTTCATTTAAAAACTGCATTTTGTGTTTACTTATGTTATCTTTGACTAATATTTGAATTAGTTTGATGATCTGAAACAATTAAGTATGACGAACATGCAAAAAAAAGTTTATAGAGCAGATGTATGTGCCTGTCTAGATCGCTGTGATCATGGTGGAGTGATGCTTAACAATCCAAATAAAATTGCATGAAATTGCATTAAGAGCTGTTCACACCCACACACGTTAACAAAAAAAGACTATTGCATGCGATTTGTCTTTTTGGACCGATGCATAAAGAAGCAGACAGGCTGAATGTAAATTCACATACGCTCTCTGACTGTAGGTGGCGCTTATAGAAGAGCAGAAATACCCTGGTTATTTTGGTACACAAAACGGTTTCCAAATCTGTTGGTGAGCCTCACTAAATTGTAGTTTTACATAACAGCAGTGTTTTGGCCATGTGACCCAAAGCAAAGCTTTTATAAATACCTCTTCAGGGGAGAAAATATTCCTCAAGAGTTGGAACAATGAGTCTAGGAAATGATTTATGAAACCCTCATGAGATGAAGAGCTAAAGAGATGTCGAAGGTCAGATTCACCTCTTCCAATCGATTTGGACACAAAACTAATCATACAAACTTAAGTGTCTTCAAACTTCTTGGAGATAATAATGCAGTGGTCAGTTCTCCTGTTAAAACAGCCGTTACTCATGCTAGTCATAAATCATGATTTATGATCTTTACTTAATTAATGTCAGTGAAGCTTCACTAATCTCTGAAGACCCTACCATATTAAAAGCCAGAGAATAAATGACAATGAGTTAAGATAATAAATAAAGTTGAAAATTATGATTGCACCTCACGGAAACATCCATTTCATCAAATATTTAAAACCCTAATACAAAATCAATTTGCCAGGAATAACATTAGTAACGAGAAATCGCGTCCTCCACATTAAGTTCAAGAGTTTCACCATTAATTCAATCCCTCTTCCCCTCACGTCAAAGGAAACATGATGATAATAACTGAAGCTAGACTGAAAAAGAGAGAGAGAGAGAGAGCGTTTCTTCCCCTTGGTGTATGTGGCGGAACACCACAGGTCAAAGTTAATATCAAACCCACAAAGCAGTAATGAAAAAAGGATTAGAGTGGGAGGAGGGGGAGACGGAGAGAGACAGAGAGCAAGAGAGAAAGTTTGCCAGGGGTGGTCTTACCGCTGATGCAAAGGCTGAGAGAGCACAGACTCTCCTCGCAGGTCTCCGGGCTCTCCGCCTCCCAATGAGACACTCTTTCTCTTTTCCTAGGAGACATCTGTCTTACGATGTTTAAAACCCGGTTCACTCTATCCATCCTTCCCTTAGCTTTGCGTGACCGAATGTCCCACGATTCCACCCCAACGTGTCACATTAGACACGGAGAGTCTTCTGAACGAGCACGTTGAGGAGACGCTTTGGCTGTTAGGATGGTAAATTTACGTCTTTTTCATTTGATTTTCAACAAGCCAAGAAACGGGAACAGAGGGGGAAATAAATAGAAATATATCCCAGTTTGCCTCTCTCTCACTGTGAAGCTTTATCCCACTGCTTCCACAGCACAACTAGCAGTGAGTTGATCTTTTTTTACCTCCCTCCCTCTTTCCAGCTTGCTCTCTCCGACTCGCTCACTCTAGCTTTCATCTTTTTTCACGAGGGTCCTCTCTAATCAGCTAATAATACCTCATTAGAATTAGGAGAAAGAGGAGGGAGTTGGGGGTTAACCTTAGGATGGAGGATGGACCGACAGCTGTGAAATGGCCACACAGAAAAGTAAATCCACTTTGATGATGTAAAGACATCTAATTGGAGTTTTGTAGCTTTGAATGTCTGTTAGCCTTGGAGTTATTATGCTATATAGGCTAATGCACAGAAAATGAGCTTTTATCAGATATACACCTTTGGTAAAATAGACTAATAGACGTCTTGCATTTGGGGGTGTAACCAAATATTTGACCAGTCAAATGTTTTCTTCTCTCTAGTACCAAGCAAGTAATAGCATCTGACAGTTTTTAATTGTATTGTTCTGCTGGCTACTTTAACAAGAGACAGACCCTGCATCCAAATATGCACACTTGCCTACTATATAGTAGGCGAAAAGCGAGTAGTATGTCCAAATTTGTAGTAAGTGAGTAGGTGGCAAACTACATGTGAAATTTTTTGTATTCATGAACAGAAGGCAAAAGGTGAATGTGATTTAATCAAGTTCAGTGATCCCTCGTTTATCGCGGACGGTTAATGTGGACCGGAACCCCCCGCGATAGGTGAAAATCTGCGACGTAGGATCATCCAATCAGCTCCCAGGATACATCCACTCGTGCTCTCATTGGTCGATCTCGCGCCGGGAACCAATCACGTATCTTGACTGAGTGCCATGGGTGTACAAAGCCTCTGAGAGAGTTTCTCTCTTTGTCTGGCATCCTGGGAAACCGTTTCTCTCGCATCATGATGAAGCAACGCTGCTTTCCGCAATACGGCTGCCGATATGGCCATATATTTTATTTATTTTTTTATTTAATATTTTTGAAAAATCCGCGACCGCGAAACTTGAACCGCAAAGTGGCGAGGGATTACTGTAAAACATGTTTCTGGCCCAACATCTTTGCTGATCCTGGAACATCGTACCAGTCAACCTAGCAGATGAAGGACAAGTTTACAGTTTATGTCATGGTTGGTATATCCAAATTCACAGGCTAACTACAGTAGGCGAAAAGTACCAGGATGACCTACAATTTCAGCCTAGTTTCTGAGGTTTTCAATGGCTCTGACGCAATTAATGCCATAGGTCACGTTAAATGACGACATAACACGTTCTACATCCCAATTTCATTCATACTATACAAATGCATCCTATATTGAACAATTATTTAACATTGTAAAGTTTCAATCTTATAAATGTAGTACCTACTTCGCCGATATGCAATTTGGACTGCGTCTAAGCTCTTCGATGTGAAGACACCCTAAACTTCCTGTTTTAACAAGAAGTAGGTCAACACAGATAAGAAACTTTTTGTCAAGCCATTTCATATGGTTTTTTCAAAACTGTTTTGTTTGTCAGAAACATCACTGTCAACAAACAGGAAGTCCCAACCCCAAACTCATGCCATCAGGTTGTTTAAGTACTCTCAAAATTGTGTTGCTAATCACTGACAAACCCAACAATGTTGGCAGCTGACTTAACAAACAAATGTTTGTTGATGTGGGCCAAGAAGGCGTTAATCTCTTTGTAATTCCCTTTAAGACATTTTGGAAAAATCATCTCTCAAGGAAATGCCACATCACGAGTCTCTAAACAGTTGTTCACTCTGCATCCCTCCCACACAGAAGAAAAGGGGAAGGGGAGAGCCGAGGAGAATGGCAGAGAGAAGAAAGCTCTTTAAATTAAGTATTAACATCATTATGTTCTCCAGAGGCCGTGGAAACACCCACAGGACACTGCGCTAATCCGACAAAGTGGCTGCACATGTACAGGAAGAGTTCATTACCTACTTTCCTTCAAGAATAAAACATAGCAGGGAACTGAAATCAAATCAGTCATGAAATTTACTTCCTGTTGAGGACCTGAAAAGCAGATAGAGGCTTTTGAAATGGATTAACTGGAGGCTGTCTTGTCGTTGTCCAACTACGATATCAAAAGTAATAAAAAAATTGAGTCTTTTTTGAGCAGTTATCAAAATGTGTAAGGATCTTTTTTTTTAGCCTTTCAACCCTTTCTCATGAGAAATTCACTTTATGAGGTGGTGATTTCATATGAATCTGAACGATGCGTTTAGTAAAGAAACGAACATTTTTAGAACAAAAGTGAGCTTGAAAGTCTGAACCGTCAGTGAGGCATAAGCAGATACAGTTGTACCTCAAGATACGAAAGGCTCAACTTACGAAAAATCCAAGTTACGAAAGCAAAGACGAAAACTTTTACTGCTCTACATGCGAAAAGTTTTCAAGAAGAAAGAATCTAGTCATTATAAAAGAAATCTGCATGTTTGGGAGTTTTGCTTGATGGTAAAAAAAATCCCTCTACAGCTCATGTTGAAGCTGGTCACAAAAAAAAGAAAAATGCACCAAACGATATATTGTAACGGCTTCTATCAGAGATTTTGTCACTGTATGCTTTCCAAATATCTTCTGAGTGTATTTTACTTTTGCTTGACAAACTGTGCCTTACATACAGTAGTTAAAACTTTGTCAGGGCTGTTAGTTGGGTTTAAAGTTTTTGATAAATTATTCACAAAGAAGGATTTGTGTTGAGAATTTAGCTTCATAGAGAATAACATTTCCCACTGCACTTACTGAAGAGATGAAACAGCAGGCAAACAGCATCTCAAACTGCTAGCATGAGGTGAAAAGCTCAATATGCCCAATTATGAAGTCTAATACAAACAAATGCATAGAAAGTTGTGTTGGGAAGTAACCAACTAAAGGTAGCTATGCTAAATGTATCTGTCAGTAGCGTGGCAGTAATTTGGCTGTTTTCAAAACAGTCTACTATCTGTAGCTTGTGTCTAGCAGTGCAGTGCTAAATGCTACATCAGTACTACATAGTACAGTGGATCTGGTTATGTCGACGGCCTCGGGGGTTGTAAAAAAGCGTCTAGATAACAGAGGATTGAGAAAACCAACAGCCAATATGGCGATTTGTTTTGATGAAGCGATCGGCATGCTATAAAAATGTACATGCACTGTATATGTTTGCTAACAACAAAAGGCATATGTGCGCCAACTAACAGCAGAGATTTACCAGTATACAATAAAAAACACCTTCCATTCTCCATACAAACCTTTAATTATATTCTCCAACATTGAAAACACAATTTCGCTCACAGCGTAAACATAGTCACACACACATAAACACATTCGCTCATAACACAGTCATTTCGCTCAGACACAGTTCTGAAAGTATTGCACGGTTATTATGGTTTCTTTACAAAGTCTACAATGCTTTGTTGCTTTTTGCCTTTAACGGTCTGCTTGAAAACAAATGCTTCTATCAGTAACAACGTCTTTGTCGATGTCAATGCAATCTGTGTTGTGTAATTTCGTAATCACTCTTGAACACCAGCATTCGACCTATCAAAACAAATAATCAACGAAACATTGTGTATATCACAAAAGTGCTCGAGGTCACAATTATATAACATGAAATCATCAATTACACAACATACAGTGACATCACCACTCAAACTAATGTGTCCTACCGCTGTAAAATCACAATCTTACTGCAAATGTAAAGCGGACGGAAGGACCGGAAAGACCAAAAATGGTCATGGCATGACGTGCAACACAAACTCAGCAGTGAACTCGGTACCATCATTAGTCACAAGATAACCATGTTAAGTGGCAAATTTGTCCCTCTTTTGTGCTCGAGTTATCAGGGTTCAGCGACATGAAAGAATCAACATAACCGAAAAGAAAATGCTAAGGCAAATAGGGAGTTTGGCGGTTCCACTTCAAAAACATCGACATAATAGGATTGGTGAGTTAACAGAGTTCGAGATAAGTGGGTTCCACTGTACATTGCATATGCTTTACAAGACACAATAATCAAGAGTGCCTTCTTAAAAAAAATCCAATTATACATGTAAAATTATACAGATTCACTGTGGTGTGAACAAGGATGCTAAAGACCACAACCTCTAGCTTTAGTCGCTAATGTGCCTCTTCAGGCCAGGGGAGTGAGGATTACTCGCTCATCTTTTACTGGCTTACCTCCATATCACTCACCCCATAAACCTCACTCCTATCCGGGTCATGGCACCAATGTGACTGGTCCTACTCGCACTGCCCCAAGTGGGGTTTGAACAAGTGTTATCGGCACGGGAGGCAGAAGCGCTAAAAAGGATGCTAAAGACCGTAGCCTCTAACATCAGTCACTAATTCTTGATTCCAGGGGAGTGAGGTTTACCTGCGCAGCTCTTATTAACTGGTGTCCGTTACATTTACAGTTTCTAGTTTAGGACGTTATGAGCAGCTTTACAGTGATAATAGGAAAATTGATACAAAGAAAATTGTTTTGGCTGTACAGCAGCTCTATAATAATGTCATTTTCCAGCTCAAGTAGGTTTTTCATTGATCCTTTTCGGTTGTAAAAATCATCAAGTTATTAAGTTAGGGGCCACTGAACTGTTTTCAACTGAAAACAGAAAACTGTTAATGCATTCTGGCCACTCACTTACACGCAAGAATGCAAACCTCGAGGTAGGTTTCAAAGTGCAAGCCTTTGAAAACAACACGGAATAATCTCCATCCTAAACCCCAAACGCAAACCCGCGAAAACTTTGATGGCATGTGCATGTGAACTATATGCGTGTTTGAATGCGTATGTGCGTGGGTGAGTAGTCCATCTTCACGAAACGGCTTCGCCGTCTTCAGATCTTCATCTGATCCGGATGCAGCCTGGATCCGGCTCACTACGGTAAACACCTGGATAAATAGCGAGACTAATATCAGCGTAGATGCCATTCTTCTTATGATGTAACAACCACATCAAATCTTCAAGTGTTCTCGGCTCCAACTGACCTAGTTTATGTAGCCTAACAATCATTTCGCATGATTTGAATCATAGTAATTGATAAAGTGTTTTGTGTATGCCAGGTTAAAGAGATTTAGGTTAAATTGACAAAGTGTGTCTGCTTCCCAAACAATGCTAGGAAGACTTTTCCAGAGATTACTTGCTAAAGGAATGTCTCCCTGCAGCATTATCAACTGGCTAGAATTATGAGATCGCAATAGACATGAAGGTCTATAGCGCATTAAGAGCGCACTCATGTAATGGGGAGCGAAACCATTTAGTGCTTTGTGAGTAATTAGCAAGATTTAAAAATGTGTGCAATGTTTAATAGAGAGAATTTGTAATTGAGAACTTTAATAGATATTTCTGACTACTTTTTTCAGTGTAATTATACATTTAAAAAGATATTGCCTCGTTAAATACCTCGTAACTTTTTTTGTTTTCAAAATAACACCATGGCTACAGATTTACTACTTTAAATGAGTAGCATGTCAAGCTTAAAGTTTCTTCCTCAGCATTGCCATAAAACACTGTTGCAGGGGATAGTGTGGATGAGTCATATGGACAAGTTTTTCTGCTACTTTTATGTCCCTGTTGGAGCTTGACAACCAGAATTCCCATCCAATTTTAAATGTCTTTCAAAAAGAGCAGCCTGAATATGCAGCCTCGCTTCTCCCTTGTGTTCCACAAAAGAGGGAAAAAATATATCGCACAAAGTGACATGAGGGTGAGAGAATGATGACATTATCATTATTTTTGAGTGATCTATCCCTTTAAATCTATTTCCTCTGTGTCCTTAGGCTAATTACTGCAGAGTTAACCCAGACATTGGCTCAGGCAAGGAAACAGTGAACATTTTAACATGACTGCAAAGCATGGCAGTTTTGGAAATCGGTTTGAAAAGTAGAACACTGATTAAATGCTTAAAAGTCACTTTTCCAAACTCCATTCTGCTGAGCAGCTGTTTCCTTTGAGTTCACCTGTCTCACGAAGTTGCTCTTCGGAAAAACGGACTGATCTGAAAATCTAGGACATCTAGCAGCGGTGTTCATCAGATTAAATGGTTTGCACGTATGGAAAATGGGGGAATTAATAGTTCGTTGACATTGGGAAGGAAAATGTGCATTACATATAGATAAATACAAGCATTCATGTATTTAACAACTATAAGAAAGTGAAAAAATATCTGGGTCATACACACACACACACACACACACACAGTGTGGTATAAGGTATTGAAAAAGTAAGGTAAGACATTACTCTTAAATTGTTCTGTAATTTAATTACAGTTACATATAATGCAATTGCATTAAATACTGGCTAGACTACAGAGCAATTATAATACAGCAGTGGACTTGGCTTCAGAATTACATATATTAACAAAACTGCTTTGCCTCATATTAATATTTGATTTTTTTCCCCACAAAATCATGTCATGTGGTTCAACCAACATGCAGAAAAAATATAAAACATAACATTTACATCACAGAGAATCTCTTAAAATATCAGGTGATTTGAACTGGTAATAACTATTATTTTATAAGGCTATTGAAGGTTGTAAAATGTCATGTGGCGCAACTCCTCAAATATGTGTTTACAAGTGATATATGCTAAATAAATAATAAATAATAATTCATGAAAATCCTTATAATCTTTTTAAGGTTTGAAGGTTATGATTAATATTTGAACACTCTCATGAATTCAAAGAGTAAAGAGACTTTTTATTACATTCACTTGATGGTTACACCACATAACATTCTCATAACATCATTTTTTTTTAACTGACTACAGAAAGTACATTTCTAAGAACATTTTTCTTCTCAAGTAGATTTTCAAGATTAAAAATTATAACTTCAATAATACTTTTCCCTATTCACTGTCATTACATGGAAACGAGCAGCAGGAATATTCTCCAAAATAACTCATTGTGTGCTCCAGTGAAGAAAGAAAGTCATACAGGTTTGGAATGAAATGAAGACTGAATTTTTTTAACTATTCTTTAAGAAACCCTTGCGGTGAATCTCAAGCGTTTAATGTTTGTCCATGAGGTTAAGACAACTTCATAAATCAACACTATTGCTGAGTATCTTCTCCTTAAAACTGCAGTACAACAAAGACGGTTTCTAAAATGTGATTTGAAATCGGTGATGTTTCTTGCGTCACAAACTACCTATCGAATAACATCAACATGCAGGCGAGCTTTAGCATATTATTAACTATTCTCTGAAGCAGTGGAGTGTCAACAAAAGCAGGTTATCGTGAGATATTTCTGTTGATATGATAAATCAGGTACTTTAGCAATATAGTGGGTGACTACTGGGGTACTTCTTTCTCCCCTGAGGTTCTGTTATGTTCAAAGTGATTTTCCGAGGGCAGATGTCTGACTCTGAGACAGCAAATGGGAACATGGTTTGTGTAACATTAGCAACACATTATCAGCTCTTTGATAATTATGTGTTTGATGTTTTAAGGAATGATACCGTTGTGCAAGGTTTCCTACAGTAACATGATTAAAATTTGACGGGTGGATTTCTGAGCTGATGTGAGTGAGTGGAGGCGGGGCTAATTTGCATATTCATGATGCATATACTAAATTAATCATGGGAGTTATATTCAAGCTATTTTAAGGCATGAAGACATTTTTATTCACAGGACAAACAAAAAACATTTAAATATGTAATTTTATTGATCAAAGACGAGTGTTAAGGGATAAAATTACTGAATATACGTTATGAAACTGTGCGGTATAGCCAGGCACAACACAGTCAAACCAGTCCTTGAAAATATCTTCTGAGACGTGTCATTCCAGTCAGAGACCGCCTTTAAATAGTTGCCATGTTCCTGTGGAGTTCCCTTATGCTCGCTAAAGTGAGGGGAGAAATGGAGTTTGCTAGTTTTCTTAAATTGTCATACTTTCAGAGTTTTAACTGGGTCAACTGTGTGCTGAGGAAAGATAATGCGGCTCCTTTTCATCCCTGACAGAGAGAGATGGAGAAGAAGTGGAAGAGAGAAATAGAGAGAGCATCTGTATGGCTACATCTGAGCTGGGTAAAAATGGGATCAGTCAGTCAGCTCGCGCACACACACACATAACTAGCGCCAAACTAAAGAAGACCAGTCAAAGTGATTCCCTGTGGCATATTAGAGGAGTATGATATATAGTTCTGGAAGGATGTTCTAGAGAGAGAGTGTGTTTTCATTACATTGTGGGGACGAAATGTCTCCACAAAGATAGGAAATACTGAGAACACATACCAGCCAGCGGTCCCCATGAGGGAAATGGATTAATAAACATACTAAATTGTAAAACTACAGAAGTTTTTCTGTGATGGGTAGGGACAGGGGATAAAATATGCAGTTTTTACAGTATAACAACCAATAAGCCTGTTGGAGAGTCCCCACAAAGATAGCAAAACAGAGTATGTGTGTGTGTCAGATTCTCTCAAGACTGTCTCTGATTATGGTCTATGCATGCCGCCCCATAACAGAGAAATAACCTCTTCTCTAAACCACACAACATATCTGTTCCAAACCATTGGAAACTGCATTGTTGTCTTCCGTCTATAATAAGAAGCTTCTAATTGATAAACAACTGATTTAAACAATCTTCTCGCAACCATATGATCACTATTCACACTCCATATTTCATGTTAGCATGTGGCTAAGCTAACAGCTCAATACATATTAACCAAGCCAGCAAATGTATTTGTTTCAAACGGTTTAAGAATGTTTTGCAAACAAAACATGAAACGTCTGAAAATATATACGTTTTCATTCCATTTTAGAATTTTCTAGACAGTATGCGAACGTTACTCTTGAATATTCTGAAACATTTAAAAACATTAGACCCAACTAATGTAACTTATAAATTATGTCATTGCGTTAATGTTTTCAGAACATTTCTAAAGAACAGAAATCGGGTTGAACATTCTATTAGAGTTAGAAAAATGTTTGTTCACATCTTTAAAAGAAACTTGCCAGAACAGTAGCCAAAATGTTTCTTGTTAGCTGGGATGCAATATTATTCTCATTCGCATAAATGTGGTTTTCTTCACACAACCACGTAATCAACTCGCATTCACAATAGAGACTAATTTTAACATGTTGCAATGCTAACAGCTCAAATACACACAAAAACCCATACATATTGCCTAAAATAAGTCACTTTTAATTAAATAAAATCAGTTTTATTCATACTCTTAATTCCGTCCGTCATCTTGAACTGTTCAATAAGCTTCCTGCAATGCATTCTGGGATTGCCTTAAGCACAAAAGATGCATGCAATTACACAAAATGTGTGTAAAATAAGGCAATATAATTAGGTTCTTTGTTGTTTGGAACAGCCTTTGTAATGGGGGGCTATTACGCCTGTGCTGACTAAAAGTGTTGTCAATTCACTAGTTTAGAAAGAAAGAACTTTTCCATCATGGTCTTCCTCCATCATGATTCATATAGCAACTTCAACATGTAATAAAAAGTAGAATGTGTGTGTTTCTCAGAGTTTCTTAATCTTTGTGACACCATCCTCATAGACCTAACATTGATTTTGTCACACAATCAACAGTGATATTTAGGCTCTGGTCCAGCCCAATTTCAAGGCATCCTCCAAGCTCAAAAGCACTTACAGTGGATAGGTAGTGTTATTTTTCATATCAGGTATTCTGTTTAAATTCTAGTTGGACCTAGGCTTAAACAAATATAAATAATAATATAATTAATCATATGTGTTAGCAGTGTTTTTCCTAAGAGAAGCTATTCTCAGGGAAATCTTGAAACTTAATTATCAAGAGCCAGATATACTAATAGCTAGTACAAATTCTAAGGCATGGACAGGCTCATTTTTGCAGCTGACCTTATTGCATATGCATTTGTAGGAGTTTCCCTTCCAGATGCAAAATTTATAGACGGACACCATTAAAATGAATCACGCTAGGTTATTTACTAAGGTTTGCATTAGTCAATTTGGCCGTTATTTACCCCAACAAAAACCACAATCTAATTTGCTCTGCTCTCTGGGTCACAGTTGTGTGTGTTGAAACAGTACAAAGACAAAGGAAATTCAAGATAAATGTATTTTAATGACCAAGACTAGGGAGATAGCAGAAGTACACAACGTGACACAGGATACAAACACATGACCAAACAAAGGGAACTACTGAGGTAATTAATGAGAGACAGGTGAAACCAAACTCAAACTGAGACACTTAATAGATTGCGTTGGTCATTATAGAAATGATCCGCGACTGTGTTCTTTCATTTGTATGGTCAGTAGATCATAGAACTGTAGTCATTTTTATTTCTAAAATTACATTGGATTAAAATAACAAGCAAAAACCTATCTAAAAAATTATTTTCAGGATAATTTAGCTGCCCCTCTCTGCATTTTGAAACCTTGAGTCATTGTTCCAGTGTCAGCCTTTTGGATGAAGACAACACCATTAATAGGACAATAATGCTCATAGGGGTTCAACTATGGAGATAAATTCATGGAAATAAAACCACCACAGTGCTTCTATGCAATTCAAATGCAAGTTAATTTTTAATATCAAATGCAATTCTAGTTGCCACCAGGTCTCTAAACTTGCTGACTTGTTATTCAGTGCTGAAGTCGTACTAATCCACGAGAAGTCATACACCATGGCAAAGAACATTTTCCTGCATGCTTCATTTCTTTGATTCCTGTATTGCACAGCAGGAATTAGGGCGAAGTTCCCATGAGGATCTCATGCAGTCTTGTTCCTTTTTAACCTGATGTTAAAGGTCATTCACACGGCTCAAGGCTAGTGTACTAAATAAAAATTAATCATCAGGGCTTCAGTGAACCCCTTTTAACCCAAGCGTCATGTCCCGCATTGACCTTTCTATGATAAGTGTTGCAGATAAAGTCAAAGAACAGCATTTTTATGAGGTTGCCAGGAGGTAGGAAGAAAGCGGGAAGCATAAATAATAATAATAAAACATGCAATCGTTAAACAGGGATAAATGTGCAAGCAATAGTGCCATCCAGAGTCTGTTTACCGACCATTTGATGCACAAAAATGGTAAGTCAAAAGGGAAATTGTCTGCATTGCATTAAGGTGTTTTAACTGGGAACAGGGCAATTGTCCATTGTCAAGTGTAGCAATTTTTTCAAAGCACTACTCGCACAGAAGCCACTTTCAAAATAAGAAGCTTTGTGTTGGTCAATGTGCTGAATTTGAGAAATTTGAGATTGGAAATCTGTTGCCCTCATGAGGTACTTTGTGAATTCCAATTGTAATGACTAGATTTTGCTTGCAAAGTTTAACCAATCTGCAGAAAATGTGACTACACCTTTAGGCCAGAACATACTCTACACAAGTATGCATTTTTATTTAAAAAAAATTGCCAATTGATGCCTTGTCTTGCATGTCAGTCGTTTCTCTGTTTACTTCCTGGTTCCTCCCGTGATCTCCCAGTGTTTTTCCACTCACCTATTGTGTCATCAATCACATTGTTAGTCTTGTCAGCTGTGTCTAATTCCCTCATTCAGCCCTTGTGTACATCAGCCCTGTGTTTCTCTCAGTCTCTGTCAGTACTTGTCAATAGTAGGTTGTGGGTTCGACATCCTCTGTTACTTCTCTAATGGTTTGCTCAATAGGTGTTTTGTTTGTTTTATTAAAGCAAATTTCAGTTATTTCCTTGCGTCCGTCCTTTTCTCATCCCTACACAAAAGCCTGCTGATTTAAGTTAATTCTTTAGTATCTTTTTAAAGTGTATGGTATATTTTGTCACAAACCGTCCTGAAATCAGAAATGATTCTTATTTTTAGAAAACAATGTTAACGTTTGTCACCGAGATTTTTTTAATATTATGTTCCAATGCACTTTTATTTAAAACAAGCCAAAAAGAAATGTATGATTTTACCAGTTTTGTATTGGTTTCAAGGCATTTGTACTGCTTTAATCTAGTTATAAATTCTACATTTGCTTTTCAAACTTTAAGGAAGTTTTTATTTGTCTTGTTTTAAGATGTCTTATCAAGTAGAATTTTTTTCACCCCATTGGCACTTAATTGCGCTTAATTTGAGGTTTTTTATTTTCTTATTTTTGCATGTTGACTTTCTTGCTGTGTACTTGTAGCTGTAACAAACTCCAGTACTCAAGGAGAGTTCATATGTTAAGTTTACATAATTGTTAAAACTATAGCCAGAGCAATGCTAATAATGCACCTCATACTTGCATTGCATTACGAATTGCTGTCTGAAACCCTTTCAGAACAACTTCAACTGTGCAAGGCTAAAGATGGAATAAAACCCTGCTTTATACATATTTTCAGTGTTATTAGTGTGTCATTTGGACACTTAATATTTGAAGCAGAGCTGAGAGTGTCTGTGCCTTGTTTGTATGTTATTCGGTGCTGTTAATTTATGTTTCTGTTTTGAAAGTAAAAAAAAAAAAAGGTTTTGCATGGACAAATAGCCTTTAATCTGCAGTCCTGCAGCTCGCCAGGGCTTGAGACCTGTTTTTTTGTTCGTTCATTGTGCAAGTTGTTTATTATGCTATTAAATCTGTGCCTCTGCATAATGTCAAGCCAAATTTACTTTTGCATATTCCATTTATATGTTAATACTGACCTCTGATTAAGCTAGGCAAGTTACATTTCCATACAGATCTTCAGTGTCACAGTGCTGATAAAAAATACTTTATGGGTACTCTTGTCCTGAAACATCAAAATATGACTGTTGACTGACCAAGAAAGAACTCCAATTACAATACATATGATTGTAAAGATGTTTATGCATTTATGAAAACATGTAAGTTAACCTGTCAAACTGATGGTTGTGACCCACCATGGGGCAAATGTCTCTGTATTTAGAGAAAAAGGAACTGAAAAAACACCAAACAAGCCTCAAATATGACAATACCTTTGCAAAGGGACCAGTCCTAAAAATAAGACAGTTATATAGTTTCTTGTACAAAGCCTGTGTTAAACATAATTTGACGTTTATGCAACGTTTTGCCGTACAACGTAAACTGTACACACCCATAGTTAAAGTACAATTTTTGAAGCCTTTATGTATATAAGTCCTTGTTGTTATTATACTTTTGGTTGATGCACTTCCCATAATGTTTACGGATTAGGTCAGTAAGCGGAGCAGGCGGTCTTTTGTGGCTGTTTGAAGTCAACCAAATGAGTGTTTACACTATGAAAGCAATCCGGTCTACTGTGTTTTCCACTGCCTCTGGAAGTGGTCGAAACAATCGTTTTAGTCCCTGTTACACCTGTATTCAAACTAACCATAATGCATCTTAATACCAGTTGTAAACAAGGTCGCCTAATTGTCAGGTGTGGGGGACAGAAGGGAAGAGCGAGGACTCAAGGATGACAAAACTTCAAACATGAACAACCCCGAGGAGTAAAAAAACAGACTGAACTGACTGGACTGCACTGGATAGGGCAAGACATGAACAGCCGGGCTGAGACATGACAGAAAAACGACAACGACGCGACACAGGACAGCAAACACAAAGGGATTAAATAGACACAGCAGGAAGGATCATGGATAGGGAAAAAGCTGTGACAAATCATAGTTAACCAGGAGAAAAAGGTGGGTAGGGTAAACAATGAAGAGACGAACACACAGCCAATGCAAACGCGCATCGCTGCATGTCCACATTAAACAAAGACGGCACGAAGCTGGTGATAGCCAAACTGTGCGCGCGACACCAAACACCACATGAAAGCATGCGGCCAAAGAAAACACAAGCTGAGTAGTTCCTCGTTCTTCTAGTTCTTAACGCTCTACGTTATGTGAGTGGGCGTGGTTTTAAGGCGTCAACAAAGCCCGAAACCACGCCCACTCACATAACGTAGAGCGCGCAAGAACGAGGAACCACAAAGCTTGCGCGCTCACAACAAGAACGAACACACAAGTTCATGTGGATGCCCGAATCCCGACACAAAACCGAAACTGAACCAGACCAAAGTATCGGACCGGACATCATAACCCGCACACCAGACATTACACAGACAAGAGCACGCGCGGCTCGAAAACATGAAGCTGCACGCACACACAACTCGAGACATTACGGTAGTGTCAGAGCTCTAGCAAATGACTAGACTGAATGTGGCAGAACCCTGACATAATAAGTACCCATAAGAACCCAAGTTATTATACAAGACAGTTTGGGATGTAAGTGTTCAGAGTAGAACAAATCATCAAAGTATCGTCAAGTTATGTTTACCACAGGCTTTATTTTCCTCATGAAGTGAAAAACTCCATTATAAAGCCCAATAAGAAAATCTTGAGGGAACCAGTGGTGAATTAGTCTTCCAGGTTTAGACATCATACCTGCAGCACTCTATTACTTTTCAATGCATACACTGATCAAACTCATAATATACTGTACAAACCACAAACCCTTATCCAGAACACCCTATAGCAACTGCATAGCAATGAGTTAAAAACAATGTGAAAATATTTTAGTAATGATCTGCTCCATGTTTTAAACCAAAATATATAAAGCACTGGATGGTGAAACACTTGTTTTTAGGAGCCGTAGAAATTTCAGCCTGGTCCATCTACTCACACTCTTTGTGCAAGAAAAGATGTTTTATGAAGTTTGTTGTGAATGATTCATATGGTTTAGCATGCTTAGTACGTATAAACTCTCTCTTCCCACTCAGAACTCTCAAAAAAGAAAACAAAAGTGTTTTTTCTTTAGTCAGAATACAAAAAGACCAAAACTTTTCTACATACACACATTACTGGCTAAAAATCACTCCCAGTACTCCTCTTGTACAGCAACAAGTTACAATGCCAGTGGATTAATAATTCATCCACATAAACAAGGAAGCTTCAATTTGCTATACCTCCTGGGTAGGATGCCAAAGAATTATAAGACCATTTTGTGTATGGATTATTGATGACTTTTCTGTTATATCGGCAATACTCCAAAATGTCACTCGAGTACCTCAAAGAAGACAGACAGAAATGCTTATGTATCCCAAAGGGTGAACGTGATTTCACCAAGTGCAACACGTTCCTGGATCAACATCTTTGTTGATCCTGGAACAACACTTCAATCAACCGATCAGATTTGAGAGGCAAGTTTAAAGTTTATGTCAGGTTTAAGCTTGATTAAAAAGGTTAGCTGCTTCTTAATCAGTGTTATTGACCTAATATTTCCCTAATTTCTGGGTTGGGTAGGTTAGGGATAGGGATAGGGTTAGGACTAAGTTGTCTGACAGGAATGTTGTTCCAGGATCAACAAAATATGTTGACCCAGAAATGTGCCTTACTTGGCAAAATCATGGTGGTCAAAGACTCCAGAGACAAATGAAGGTGTAAAGGAGATAATGAGGTAATTGCTGCAAACATTAGGTAATGAAAACGATTTTAGGTCAGTGATTTCTCTTAAATAAAGGCACTGACATTAAAGACCAAAAATTAAAGACAAGGTTGATAAAAATCCCAACTGGAAGAGTAAGGTATCCTAATGTTGCCATTAAATCTCAGGTTAATATGCACAGCACTGATTAAACTTAACGTTGGCATGAAGTGGGAGTTGTGGGAGTAGTGGCTTTTCTTCCCTATTGTGAGGTATCTGCTAAATTAATCAAATGTAAATGTATTTCTGAGTCAAGCAACACCTCAAATAAGAACAAATGTAGGGCGGGATTTGATTTTGTCCATGGGGAATTGATTGGATGGTCATGTGAGTGACAGTTGCTCCACCTTCACACCAGTAAACGCATCATCAGAGAAGAGGTCAATGCAAGAGGAAGCAGAATTTATTTTAATGAAAGATTATGAGGTCACATGGATTTTAAAAACATTTAAAAAAGATGCTTGCACATCATTATTTATTTATAATAAATACAGTAATACCTCAAGATACGAGCATAATCCGTTCCAGGGCGGAGCTCGCAACTCAAATTGCTCGTATCTAGAATCATGTATAGACACACACACACACACACACAATTATAGTACATGCATACAGTATAAGGATTCATGTGATATCAAATAAAATGTGGTTTTAATTATACATTATACATAATTATACAGACAGTAGCAGGAGGGATTGAGGAGGAGGGAGGGAGGGGAACACGAACACGAACACGAACACTATGTAACTTACGTAAACTTAAATTAACATAACTGAACTTAGCTTACTGTTTTTACCTTTCTAGTTCGCCTGACTACCCTCACTTTCACTTGGTGCAGACCTTTTAACAAAATACCTATCGAGGGAGATTCATT
The DNA here is from genome assembly GCA_037043235.1 of Rhodeus uyekii. Classification (NCBI taxonomy): domain Eukaryota; kingdom Metazoa; phylum Chordata; class Actinopteri; order Cypriniformes; family Acheilognathidae; genus Rhodeus; species Rhodeus uyekii. Next base: position 2,542,958 of record JAWRVZ010000062.1, read on the forward strand.
TCTGTCTCTCTTTAAAAATAAGTACGCCATGTGTCATCAGAAAGCGCCGAAGCACGACCAGTAGACAGTCTATCAGGGTGTTTCTTTCAATGAAAGCCATCACTTCCTTAATTTCACTTGTAGAAATGTTTTCCTCCGGTTCATAATCCTCCTCCTCGCCACTGCTGAGCTCTTGCAACACCTGCGTATGTTCATCATCTGCAGCTCGATCAACTCCTCAGTCCACAGTTCCTCCTGATGCTCCTGCTGCTCGATCACTCACGCTCATATTTATCCACAATTTCATGCGTCATTTCCATGTTCATCATGTGTTTCTTCTTCTCACTACCATCCTTACCAATCACTTTCTTAGAGCTCATCGCTATTATGAAGAATAATGCACAAAATAGAGAGAAAATCAGCTACTCACAGGCGATGCGTACAAAAGTCAGCAAACATGTGAAGTGAACGTGCGGCATCGGCGTCAGTAAGCGTGCTCGTATCTTGGATATTTACTCGCATCTTGAAGCAAACATCTCACATGTCTTGCTCGTATATTGAAATACTCGTATGTAGAGACACTCGTATCTCGAGGTATTACTGTACTACAATATTCCACAATTTATTTTTTTTAAGTGTCCATTTTGATTTCATGCTGCCTTTAACACCTCAGATTCTCATCATTAGTTGAGCCAGAAGCCAAAAAGTTAGACCATAAAAAAAGGATTTATTTTTATTTATTTTTACAAGCGCCACGGAACAACAGGGATTACACTCTTCATTAGAAAAAGTATTTATAGTTGTCTCTGTTCATTAAGCTAGCCTAGGAGTATTTTAACATCTAAAAAAAATAAGCACATCTTCACCAACAAGAGAAACAGTGCATCAGCATAATCATACCGATATGCTAACTTTAGCTAAGCCAGAGGCTACAATGACTCTGCTGACATTGAGACTAAAATATTCCTGTTTAAACAATCACATGCTCTGAACTCACTTTCCCGTCCTCTCGAATCTCTCATATCCTACAGTGAGCAAACGAATGCTCACTTTGATTTAGTGCACTTGGGAGGGGGGGACTAGATATTTGAGGCCATGAGACTTGCTCCATCCGTGTTAGCTCAGTGTGAAGGCTGCTCTCTGATCCAGTGCTCTTTGATGTTCCTCCAGCTGGCTCCTGCTAGCCTCCTTTGGTAATTGCAGAAAGGGGCGCTCATCTTTGCCCATGTCCTTGCTGTGGAGCTGGGCGTCACTTTAAACAGCTTCACTACAGAGACACGGCGACTTCAACTGGGGATATGGGTAGAGTTAAAAGCAAACCGGGATATGGATAGAGTTAAACTGAAGTTTCTGTGATGAAGGTAGGTGACTGCCATTGTAGGAAGATACGACATTGAATGAAATAATGTTTCTCATGACCTTAAAAGAATATTCCAAGTTCAAGTTCAATTGACAGAATACCATTGTGGTATAATGTTTATTACTGCAATTTTTGGTATGAGTGAAAGTTGCGCTATTCTTTTATTTTGGTATTGTGACGTATAATCGAGTGAAGTGGCTTCTGGAGCAAGAGAAAATATAGGGCGGGGCTTGATTTTATCCATAAGGAATTGATTGGATGGTTGGATGGCTGTTGTTTGCTATTGGTGGATCTCATGTGAGTGACAGGTTGCCCCACCCTGACGCCAGTATAAGCATCATCAGAGAATTGAAGTCGCTGCAAGAGCAAGGGAAAGTTACTTTAATAAAAGATCGATAGGGGACATGAATTAAAAGAATAATGATGTCCACAGATAAATCATTTATAATAAATACCAAAAAAATGAGAATTGCCCATTTTGATTTCATGGCAACTAAAATGAATCACGGTTACAGTGAAGCACTTATAATAGAAAGTTTAAACAAAACATTACACAGAAAACATTACACAGTTTTCACAGTAAAATAACTTTGTTCATGTCTTGTGGTTACAGTAATTAAACAGCAACCATTTTAACATTTTACCAACTAGCCCCATTCATTTAAATATTTTTTTATTGTCAACGGTTTAATGGGATTATGGGATACAACTAATATCAATTCTCATCATTTTGACTTTTTATCTCAAAATTAGACTTAATCTTAATCTTAGTCATTTAGTCATGATTTGGCAAAATAAGATTTTGTTTTTCTTATGTGGCGGAAATACGATTCCATACCATCTCCAAACCTGTATGACTTTCTTTCTTCTGCCGAATAATATCGTTACCCATTTATTCCTGTAAGGAAAATAAGGAGCTATATCCCAATAAATTTAACTCAACCCTTCATGAATGCGCTTTTGTTCTTTATGGAGCTTGACAACCATTTAAGGCTTTTAATATGTATGGAAAACGGCAGCTCTGACATTCTGCTAAATATCTATTTTTGTGATTGATATAAATATATAAAGAAAATCGCATGGATTAGTAACAACATAAAGGTGAGTAAATAATGTCTGGGTTATCTAGATCTCATACACCACATTCACCTCCCAAATACCCCAAAAGGAACGCTGTTTCCCAGATAAGGCTGAGAATACCGGAAAATGCGACATGCATGTAGAGGCAGCAATATTACACCTTGATGAAAAATCTGGCACGTCAAAGTTTTACATGATTTTTGTCTAAAAATGTATCAGCCAGGAAGCAGATTTAATTAACACTCATTTCTAAAAGAGCTTAAGCCTAGACCTCGACTAAACTAATCGCAATCCTCTAGTGGAAACATTTTAATCTTTTCTGGGAAACAGGCCCAGTGTTTCAATGCTTGAAAATCTCTTGCTGCTTAACACTATATCAAAAATAACATCTATTACTCAAGACTACTGCAACTGCAGCAGTTTTAGTCCACATTTTCTCTCCATACCTTCACAAAACCTGCAAACGAACAAGTCATATCTTAAACAACAAGTGCAAAACATCTAACATTTAAAAAATGGGCGACAAAATCGATATTGTATCATGTTAATTTAAATAATTTGGCTTTTTGTGATTTATGTTCCATGTAAAGAGCTTTTATGTCAGATCCTGAATCCCGAGGAGAGCTAAATCGACCTGACAAAAAACACTGTCAAACACCATATGAATGATATCGTTTAACAGATTACCCACTTGGGTGCAAACACATCGATTTGAGCCAGTGAGGAGAGTTAATCTTCTGTAAGCCACACACAGCTGAACAATCTGTCATGAATCATTTTCCCTGCAGCAGTGAGATCAGGATCTCAGCTATTTAGCTTTACTCAAGGCCAAAGATGAATAATAATACTGATAACAATGAAATAAAATTATTTTATTCAAAATCGAGTTTTAAATACTAAGTTCTAATGAAGCACGGTTGAAAGGTCCTTAACTCAATCTGCTACCAATCACATGGTTCACTACAGGGCACAGCTGATAGGTTCTTGCCGTATCAGCAGCCAATGCTATTGCTTTCAACTTTCAAATACGTGGTCAAAGTTTGCATTGCAGTTTGCAGCATGCTTTCAGAAACCTCCCAGCTCCACCTTTATTAAGCCACTACAGGTAATATTCATGCATGCTATTTATACAGCAACAGCAGCATGTCTGTGTTTATCAAAGCAGCAAAAGTATAATCAGCAGAAGCACCAGAAATATCATCAGAAGCATCAGCAGAAATATAATCAGAAACAACGTCAGAAATATCATCAGCTGCAGCAGCAGAAATATCAGTGGCGCTGCAGCAGAAGTATCAGCAAAGGCAGCAGCAGAAATATCAGCAGAAGCAGCAGCAGAAATATAATCAGAAACAACATCAGAAATATCATCAGCTGCAGCAGCAGAAATATCATCAGCGTGGCAGCAGAAAATATCAGCAAAAGCAGCAGCAGAAATATCATCAGAAACAACATCAGAAATATCATCAGCTGCAGCAGCAGAAATATCAGCAGAAGCAGCAGCAGAAATATCAGCAGCGCAGCAGCAGAAATATCATCAGAAGTAGCAGCAGAAATATCATCAGAAGCAGCAGCAGAAATATCAGCAGCACGGCAGCAGAAATATCAGCAGAAGCAGCAGCAGAAATATCATCAGAAGCAGCAGCAGAAATATCAGCAGCGCAGCAGCAGAAATATCATCAGAAGTAGCAGCAGAAATATCAGCAGTGCAGCAGCAGAAATATCATCAGAAGTAGCAGCAGAAATATCATCAGAAGCAGCAGCAAAAATATCATCAGAAGCAGCAGCAGAAATATCAGCAGCGCAGCAGCAGAAATATTAGAAGAAGCAGCTGAAATACCAGCAGCGCAGCACCAGAAATATCAGCAGAAGCAGCAGAAATATCAGCAGAAGCAGCAGCAGCAGAAATATCAGCAGCGCAGCAGCAGAAATATTAGAAGAAGCAGTCGAAATATCATCAGCGCAGCAGCAGAAATATAATCAGAAGCAGCAGCAGAAATATCAGCAGAAGCAGCAGCAGAAATATCAGCAGTGCAGCAGCAGAAATATTAGAAGAAGAAGCCGAAATATCATCAGCGCAGCAGCAGAAATATAATCAGAAGCAGCAGCAGAAATATCAGCAGCGCAGCACCAGAAATATCATCAGAAGCAGCAGCAGAAATATCAGCAGAAGCAGCAGCAGAAATATCAGCAGAAACAGCAGCAGAAATATTTCATGTAGCTCTAACAGTAGAGTGTGGTGCTTGGTGCAATGCCAAGGTCATGGGTTCGATTCCCAGGGAAAGCAAGAACTGATTAGAATATCAATGTGTAACTTAAATGCAATCATGCAAGTCGGTTTGGATAAAAGCGTCTGCAAAATGCATAAATGTAAATGTAATATCATCAGAAGCAGCATTAGAATTATCATCATCAGCCACATCAGAAATATCATTAGAAGCAGCGGCGTTGCAGATCTATTCTATTCTATTCTATTCTATTCTATTCTATTCTATTCTATTAATTCTATGCAATATTTGCTTTTTATTTGTAATATTTACTTAAAGAAATGTATAAATATTTGGTTTTCATACATTTTTGAAATAACCATTATACCATTTTCAATAAAATATTTGAAACCTGAGAATCTAGGTAAGGTAAATAATATAACATTTGTAAGCAACACGTTTAAAGTATTCATATCACTTAAGATAATGAAATGACTCATCCTACTAAATAATCTTTGTTCAAGCTATTTTTTTAACTTTTGTTAGAAGAACATTTTGTTGATGCATAAGGTATTAAATCCAACTTGCAAAACTTACAAACAATTTTACATTGAACAATGGTGTGCCAGTTCCCAGAATGCATTATAGCTTGAAGAAAAGTGTTTGGTAAAATGTTCATTACTTTGCATTTACTTTGTTTATGCTGGTATCATAAAATTTTATTATTGTCTGTATAATACCAAAAAAGCTATTTTCCGCCACAGAATAAAATGTTTTAAAGGTAATTATCACTTTTTATTTCAAAATTCTGAGGAGAAAAGAAAATCAGAATTGAAAGATGTAAACTTGCAATTGTGAGAAAAAAGATATTGAGATATAAACGTATAATGGTGGGGGGAATTGGAATTTATACTTTACAAATCTGACTACTTTTTCTGAATTTTATTTTCTATTTTTAAGTAATTTAATTGAATGATCAAATTAGAATAATTTTATTGTGAAATTTTACATCATGAAATAAATTGATTATTGAAATATATGTACCTCCTGTGCTTTATCATTTTGACGTTTCACTAAAAACATAAAAGGTAAGTGTATGGCCGAGTTTCAAAATCAGCAAAGATTTTGAGGTGGACGTTTTATAAATGATTAATAATGGATCCAATAGAAGACAAAGTTTTTTTGTTTTGTTTTGTGACAAAATTACAAATTATGGAACACTACTTAAATTGTTTTTTGTTTTTTTTGGGGTCTTTTCAAGCACTAATACTTTTTCCCCCTTTCTTTATCTCTTAAGACATTTACACCACCTTGACACTATTTACAGTATATCCCAACACAAATCTAAAAAATAAATCATCCTACATCAGAAACTAAAAACATGTTCATCATTCAAGAGGTTCATTCAAGTTTGCGTCTGTATGAATCATGTTTTTAATATGAATAATGTATGAATAAATAAATTAACCGCTTTAGACACACACACACAAAAGAGCCGCACGTCACTGACCCATAAATAAATAAGCTACCAGAAATTGAGTCGAGTTACTGATCGCACTTTCCTCGGCAGCAATTACAGAGTGTATGACAGAGTTTTTAAAAAAGAACTAAAAATACAGGTTTTAATGGGAAGCTCCCGTCAAACCTCTCATGTGTTAGTTCTGTTTTGATGATGCTCATAATTATTGAGAAGAGTCTTGTTTTTGTGCTAAAGAGTAAAACCCTGGAGATGAAACTGCGGGCTGAGGAAATTCTAATTAACCTCTTAGACAACACACACACATAAACAGACACATGAAAAGAGCTGTTTATGAACCGCACAAGTGTTTTACTGTCATTAAATCCAAGAGACTTCAACCACACACAATTCCCTTCAGAGTCACTGTGATGAGGAGAAAGGACATCTTCAGTTAAGCTACTGAGAAATCATCATGGCTGTACAAACTCTGACCAGATCAGAAATTTTTTGTTTTTTTAATAAGGTGTGTTCACACTTGGCATGTTTTGTTCCAGTAAAACAAACTCTCATGCAATTGCTTGGTTAGTGCGGTTCATTTAAAGTGTGAACACTGGAGCGCGCCAAACAACCAGACATATCCTCGAAATGAGGGAAGAAACAATTATGTAAATACATTTGAAATGAAATGCTAGTGTACTTCTTTATCACGGAAACAAGAGCGTTCTTAAAACAAAGGGATGAAAGTAAGGTAAATAATTCTGAAAGGAAAATTTGATAATAAATAGTATGACTTTAAAAAACTAGAGGATAAAGTTCGCCGAGACAAACTTTAGAAGTTGCCTGAAAACGTCGCACCAGAAACTTTAATTTTGCATGTTGGTTGCACAATTTAACATTAACTACAAAGTTGCTGCCATGAATGATTAGAAATCAACTTGCTAAGGTGTTCTGGGTGGTTGCTAGGGTGTTGCTAGCCAGTTGCTAGGGTATTCAGGGTGGTTGCTAGGTAGTTTCTACGGGTATTCTGGGTGGTTGCTAGGATGTTACTAGGTAGTTGTGACGTCTTCTGGGTAGTTTCTATGGCATTCTTAGCACAATTTAAAACTTGTAGGTATTCACTGCTAGCATATGTATCATGTTATCATTAAACAGTGAAATAAAATAATTTTCTTTTTTAAGATGAGGTCACGTGACAGTCTTTGTCATTAATTAATGTTTTCTGTTTTACATATTTCCATTTTAAAAAAATGCAATATTTAGTGGCAAGAGAGGAAAAAAATGAAACAGTGCATAAACTCAAACCCATTTGGTTTATGAGTGGAAACAAATGTACGATCGGTCCTGATGAGAGTTTTTTAAATGCCATGTGTATTCCAGTCATCTGTCCCTCGCATGGATCGCTGTTGGTTTAAGAGCTTTTCCCTGACCTCTAGAATGAACTCCATCACAGCCAAGACAGAACTGCCGCTACTAGAGATTCATAAATTAATCATTGCATTTACATAGTGATATACCAGGGAAGTAAAGTGCTGAAGAGGTGAATATATCACATATATATCATGCGGCTATATCGCAGCTCTGACTTATGATTATTTACATAAAGTCGGGTGCATTTACAGGGTGCATTGAGTTCTCACAGACATGTAATAATTGTAACGGATGGGACTCACAGGCAGAGATCCAAAGGCATGTCTTTATTAAGAATGGTCGTACAGGGAGATGGTCAGGACAGGCAGAAAGCATACATAAACGATAATCCAGGCGGGGAAGTCAAGATAGGCAGATAACATACACGAGCGATAATCCAGGCACGGGTCGGGGCAGGCAGAACAGACTCAATAACAGGAAAACAGGCAGAAACAATAACAGGCAAACAGGACAGGAAAAATAACACTCAAGTAGCAAATCAAGACTTCGTGATGTGTGTGCATTGCGTGTGAGTCTTTTATAGTTCATGTATTGGTGTCCAGCTGGTGCAGTAATCAGTCAACTGAACGGCATTATGGGAAATGTAGTGTGTGTGCGTCAGTATATATGTGAGTGCTCCCTCCGGTGGCCAGATGGGGGAAGCGCAGAGCTCGTAATCATAACAATAATAGACCAGCATATGGAAAATTATTGGAAACATGGCAAAGCAGCCCAAAAAAAAGAACAACAAAGAATCCAGATTTCAATGATGTTTTCAATGAAGCACCTGGATGGAGTCCTGACAGACTCTCTATAAATATCCGTTGTTTCGGGTAGAGATTTAGCAAGTAATAAACAGGAGATTGATATGGAGCTATTTTAAACAGGCCAATATTGCTCGGGGATATTGAAGGTTATTGAGGTTCCCAATATGAGAAGGAAAGTCAGGATTTTTGAAATCCTTAAAGCCAGTAATCAGACTGATAAATTAGTATGGAAATGGATTCAAGCAATTATTAATAAGATGCTTCTAGAAGTTCTAGAGGCTTGTCTTGCATCATTTGGCGTCGTCTGTTGACATCGATTTATGATCATCCTTTCAACATATTAAATTTGGTCAAATCCCTCATATTTCAGTGGCCCAGTGTTAGATGCCGCCTTATTTCATCTGATTGGTAACACTTTATTCTGATGGATCGTTTTCAATATTCTCTTTCTTGACTATACGTAACTTTACAACTTCATATTAACTTACCGTACTCTCATTAGAGTATTAGTTGACTGTCTGTTTAACATCTCCAAACTCTTTATTGGAATGCTCCTCAAAAGACATTCTACTGACTAGAAGTTACTTTGCAACTACATGTCAACTTATTCTAACCCTACCAATTCAACACACTAATGACATGCAGGTGCAATGTTACTCATAGCCAACAGAAAGTGTTCAAGGAACCATCCAAAGAAAGTGAAACCAATGTGGCTATTTAGATAACTTTAACTTTTGTTACTGTAATCAGTGTAGTAACGATTTCAGATTGGCAGTTCCACAGACACCAGATCTTACATAAAAACGAATAGCCACAATATCGCTGTGTGAATAACGTATTGGTTTTATTCCATTTTCCTTTCATTTTTCGAAACATTCCCAAACTTGTTAATCATTTCATGAAACGTCTGATATTCAAATCCTTAAATATAATCCTTTATAATAATATGTAGTTGATTTATAACGGGTGATGGGCAGCACTCCAAAGTTGGCGTATTTACAATATATAGTACAATAAACGAAACAAAATAAATGTTAGAACACCATATTGAGTACTTTTTTGGATAAAAGTTTGATTGCGACAAGCCTCAAATCGGGCCATGTTCCCCCAATCATTGGTGGGATCATTGCTTTCCTGGACTTCAAACTGTAGAGTCAAGGTCATGGGTTTGATTCCCAAGGAAAGCAAGAACTGATTAGAATGTCAATGTGTATCTTGAATGCAATGCAATTCGCTTTGGATAAAAGCATCTGACAGATGCAGATTGGGCTTAAAATCATCAAATGCGTTGCCAGTAAAAATGCATTATACAACAATTAATGTAACCACATCTTAATGAAAGAACAGTATAAGCAAGTTGTTGGATCTCTCTAGTGCGAATGGTGTGAAATTTCGATGCCATCTTTTCCATTTATGCATTTGGCAGACGCTTTTATCCAAATGTATCTTTTTTCATATCAGGAAACATACATACGAAAAACGTCAAACTGAAGTACAATTTAACTCTAATGAAATACTCTTTGATCAGGACACAATTCAGCTTTCTGTATGGTTTATCCGATCAAAAATGCAAATGTATTAAGCTGACGTTGTTGTCATTATCTGTGAAGTTACGCATCTTTTCAAGGATGTGAGAGGGATTTTATATATATACATACATACATACACAGTCATGGCCAAAATTGCTGGCACCCCTGAAATGTCAAAATCAAATACTGCTCACTGTGGACAAAGGAACATATAGATCTCAGGAGATGGACTTGTAACCTTGAGATTATTGATATTTTTCCACAATTTTGGTTCTCAAGTCCTTAGACCAGGGGTGGGCAAACTATTTGTCTCGCGGGCCACATTGGTTTCTTAAAATTGACAGAGGGGCCGGGGTGAAGGTCGTTCCTGTGCATTTACTTATAAGAAATCCTAGAAAACCTGTATAAAGTATAGTTTGGTCTTAAATCACTCAACTGGGACACGTGAAATTACAACAAAACAATATTAATACAATTTAATCAACAGAAAAACCATAATATGCAATGTGACTGAATCGTATATTTGCCTCAGCTCTAGATTGACAATCACAGGCGTCCAATCACAACTGACCTCTGGAAAAGGGAACTAACCAATGACGTTTGATGTTACTATCAAGAGCAAGCCCCGCCCCACGACTGACAAAAATAAAAGTGCTCGCGCAAGCAAAAACAGCAGTCGATTGCGAGCAAATGTTCGCGCGCGCGAGTGATTAAAAGGAGCTCGCGGGTACCCGTATTTACGTGTAGCTCTGTTTTCCGCTCGCGGATGTAATTTACGCGCGCTCATAATTTACTTGTTCATTTTTAGCACGGAATTAATGCCATGCATTACAGGGAAATGTAAAATGAAGGAGGTTTAATACAGGTTCGGCGGGCCGGATTAAAAAGCCCAACATGCCGGATATGGCCCGCGGGCCGTAGTTTGCCCACCCCTGCCTTAGACAGTTCCCTGTCAAGGGAACTCGCACTGCGTCGAGACGCGATTGGGAACCTTTCAGTTTATATGTCCTTGAAGCACAATCAAACTCAGGTGCGGGAGTGTACGTCGCCGTGATGACGTCATCACGTCATGACCCGGGAGTATAAAGGCACGTCACGACCCGGAAGCGGGTTAGCTTTCAGTGTCTTCACAGCGCTCTAAGCTCAACGTGTGTGTGTATTTGCCGTGTGTGTGATTCAGCCCAAAGTCTAGTTTAAAAGAAAAGGGATTTCACCGTGCGTCTGTTTAGTGTTTGTGGAAAAAAAAAAAATGGCGGAGCAAGTTTTTCGGCGCTGTGTTACCCCTTGTCCCCGGTTTCTTTCGGGAAGGGATACACACGCCTTATGTGTAGCTTGCATGGGAGAGGAGCATGCACGATCAGCGCTCGAGGGCACTGATTGTGCAGACTGTTTGCAAATGAGTTTGCGAACACTCCGATCCCGCCTGGCAGTTTTCGAGGAAACTGCCCGGGCTAGCGGCCCTCGTGGTTCCGGTCCCGCTGCGGCTGAGGCCCAGCGGCGGCTGCGATCATGGGGGTCGCAGATGGATCTGTCAGAGGGGTCGGAGACGGGCTTGGCCTTTTCTCCACCTTTACCTGGCAGATCTAGCCCCGTTAGGGAGCCGGAAGCACGCCCTGTGGCGGTTTCTTCCGACCCTAACGAGGCGATACTGCAGCTATCCAGTTCCGAGGAACTGGACGTTGTTAGTATCGACGCTGATGAGGAGGTTCCGCCAGCCCCCTCACCAGCGTCAGATGAGTTGCTGGAGGTGGTGACTCGCGCCACCGCTAGGCTGGGCCTCGAGTGGCCGGCTGAGCGGACGCATGCTCGTCCAAAGAGCAGGCTGGACGAGCACTTTTTGCCGTCCAGAGCACCACCTCAGCGCCGGTGTCTGCCTTTCTTCCCCGACCTCCACACTGAGGTGTCGAGGTCCTGGAATAGGCCCGCCTCCCACAGGGTGCATAACAGCGAGACCGCTGTTTATGCCTCCCTAGTGGGAGCTAAAGAACGCGGATACGGGGCGATGCCTAGAGTAGAGGAGTCCTTGGCTAATCATTTGGCTCCTCACTCACCGCAGCCCCTAAAGGCACCGGTGCTCCCCACCAAACCTCTCAGGGTTACGTCATCGTTGGTGGGGCGAGCATACTCATCGGCTGGTCAGGCTGCAGCATGCCTCCACACCTCTTCCATGCTGCAGAACTGTCGCAGAACTGCGGAGGGCGACGGATCTTTCTCTCCGGGCTGCTAGGGAGACGGCCGCCTCTATTGGCCGATCTATGGCAGCCCTAGTAGCTACGGAGAGACATTTATGGCTGAACTTGACTACCCTCAGCCAAAAGGATAAGAACATCCTCCTGGACGCCCCTCTGACGCCTCCTGGCCTCTTCGGCGACGCGGTTAAGCTAGCGGTCGAGAGGTTTCAGGAGGCTGCTAAGCAAGAGGCGGCGTTCAGAAAGATCCTTCCACGCCGCCCTCAAGGTTCGCAAGCAAGAGCAGCGTTCCATCCTCAGCCCAGTACCTCCTCATACCGCGCTGGGCAGAAGCTGAGCGTTGCGACTCGTCAGCCTCCCCCGAAAAAGAAGGGGAGGGCTTCAGGTCAGCAACCTCAGCCTCAGCCTTCTGGCCGGCAGACCGACCTGAGGGTCGTTCTGCAGGGCAAGAAGGCTAAAAGTAAGAGGCCCTGACAATCATGGTGTCAGGCCTCGCAGGGAGCCCCCCGTTGGTCCACCAGCATGCCAACGCCCTGCGGTGGCCCCTGTGGATCTGGTTTCTCGAGAGAGCCAGTCCGATCAGGGACCAGGTGGTCTACCCCAGTTGTCACCCCGGCAGGGTGCACTGGGCAGATTGCCCCCTCTAAGGAGGGTCCTAGAGCATCCACTCCAGGTCCAGCGGCCTGGAGTGGAAACCCGAACAGAGACTGGTCTCGAGAGACTGGTACCCCTAGTAGAGTTCCTGGCGGCGTGGGCACGTCTGCCAGGCATTTCTCAGTGGGTCCTGCGCATTATTCATGTGGGTTACACTATCCAGTTTCGGTCGAACCCTCCCAAGTTCGCGGGGGTTCTTCGGACAGAGGTAGACCCTGGGCAGGCTCGGGTTTTGGAACAAGAAGTCGAATCATTGCTGAGGAAAGAGGCCATAGAGTATGTACCTCTCTCAGCCACAGATTCGGGCTTTTACAGCCGCTACTTCATAGTTCCGAAGAAGGATGGAGGTATGCGTCCTATTCTAGACCTTCGCCTGTTGAACAAGACTGTCAGGCGCCTGAAGTTCAGAATGTTGACTTTGAAACAGATCGTATCCCAAATCAAGTCCGAGGATTGGTTTGTGACGATAGATCTCAAAGACGCATATTTCCATATCTCCATCCTTCCTCAACATCGGAAGTTTCTCAGGTTCGCCTTCGGGGGCAAGGCTTACCAATATCGAGTGCTTCCATTCGGCCTAGCGCTATCCCCTCGCACCTTCACCAAATGCATGGACGCAGCGCTCGCCCCGCTGCGGTCCACTGGTATCCGTGTACTGAACTACATCGACGATTGGTTGATTTTGGCTCAGACACGAGAATTAGCGGTTCGGCATCGAGATGTCGTACTCGCGCATATGAAGGAGCTGGGGCTGAGACTCAATGCCAAGAAGAGTATCCTCTCTCCTGTGCAGAGGACAACCTTCCTAGGCGTAGTTTGGGACTCAGCGTCAATGTCTGCACGGCTATCCCCCGTGCGCATTGCCGCCGTTCTGTCCTTAGTCCAGGATATCAAGCTAGGCCAGCTGCTCACTGTCAAGCACTTCCAGAGAGTGCTGGGGCTCATGGCGGCAGCGTCCAGTGTTATCCCACTCGGCCTGCTCCACATGAGACCCCTGCAGTGGTGGCTGAAGACCAGAGGGTTTTCCCCGAGGGGCAACCCCTTCCGTCTGATCAAGGTGTCAAGGTGCTGCCTTCGAGCCTTGCATCCGTGGAAGCAGAACTGGTTTTTGTCCCAGAAGCTCGCACTGGGAGCTATCTGTCACCGCGTCATGCTGTCGACAGATGCGTCCCGCGCGGGCTGGGGGGCGGTCCTGAGGGACCGCTCGGCCAGGGGTCTATGGGACGGGCACCACCTCTCCTGGCATATCAACGCCTTGGAGATGATGGCTGTCTGGATGGCGCTACGGGCGTTTCTCCCCGACCTCAGAGGCCGTCATGTAGTAGTCCGGACCGACAATACGTCGGTGGTCTCCTACATAAATCACCAGGGAGGTCTCCGGTCTCGTCGACTTTCCAAGTTGGCGATCAGGATCCTCCTCTGGGCCCAGAGGGAACTGCTCTCTCTTCGAGCGGTATATATCCCGGGGGCCCAGAACCTGGGGGCAGACTTCCTGTCGGGACAGGGGCCAAGGCCCGGGGAATGGCGACTCCACACTCAGGTGGTGGAGCAGATTTGGGAGAGATTCGGCCAGGCTCAAGTGGATCTGTTTGCGTCTCGAGAGACGACTCACTGCCCACTCTGGTTCTCCCTTTATCTTCCAGCGCCTCTCGGCCTGGACGCCATGAGGCAAGGGTGGCCAAATCTACCCCTGTATGCCTTTCCCCCCGTAGCTCTGCTCCCAGGGGTTCTGGGGAAGGTTCGCCGGGAGAAGGTCCGTCTCACTCTAGTTGCCCCGCGCTGGCCGGGCAGGGTGTGGTTTTCGGACCTGGTGTCCCTCCTAGACGGCACTCCGTGGGAGATTCCGGTCAGGAGGGACCTCCTGTCCCAGGCTCAGGGGAGGATTTTCCATCCTCACCCAGAACTGTGGAAACTGTGGGTCTGGCCCCTGAGGGGGCCCAGCTCATAGAGTCTGGTCTCTCAGCCGAGGTTGTAGAGACCATTCTCCACTCCAGAGCCCCGTCCACGAGGAAACTGTATGCTCAGAAGTGGAAGATTTTCACTTCTTGGTGTTGCGAAAAGCAGCTGAACCCAGTTACCTGCCAGGTTGGCACCGTGCTGGAGTTCCTGCAAGAAAGGTTCGCAGCAGGGCTGTCCCCCTCCACACTAAAGGTTTACGTGGCTGCCATAGCTGCTTACCACGTACCTTTGAGTGGTGCCTCTTTGGGCAGGGACCCCCTCATAGTTCGTTTCCTACGTGGCACTCAGAGGCTGAGGCCTGTAGTACGTTCAAGGGTGCCTCCTTGGGACCTGTCCCTGGTGCTCCAGGCCTTGTCCCAGGCTCCCTTCGAACCGCTGGACGAGATTTCAGACAAGCACCTTACTCTTAAAACTCTCTTTCTTCTCGCCATTTCTTCCCTCAAGAGGATTGTGACATGCAGGCCCTCTCCGTGGCCCCTTCATGTTTAGAGTTTGCGCCCGGCTTGGCTAAAGCTTTCCTCTATCCCAAGCCGGGTTATGTACCTAAAGTGCTGTCTAGTCCTATGCGCCACATAGTGCTACAGGCTCTCTGTCCTCCTCCATTTACTGATCATGACCAGGAGTTAAAGAACAGGGTTTGTCCAGTGCGAGCACTGGACGCCTACGTCCACAGAACTGCCACGTGGCGTAGGTCAGACCAAATCTTTGTCTGTTTTGGGGCCCCCAGAGGCTCCCCTGCTTCTAAGCCTACTATGAGCAGATGGATTTCAGAGTCTATTTCTCTAGCTTATGAGCTGGCAGGACAGCAGTGTCCACTGTCTGTCCGAGCTCATTCTACTCGGAGCATGGCTGCTTCGAAAACCTTTTTCGCAGGGGCTTCCCTCGCGGACATTTGTGATGCGGCTGGCTGGTCCTCACCGCATACCTTTATTAGGTTCTACCAGTTAGACCTAAACCCCGCCTTGGGATCATTGGCGTTATCGTAGTGAGCTACGTTTCGCTTGGCATACCCCGTACGCTGAGGCGGCGTGGGTATTCCTCGTTCCCAATCGCGTCTCGACGCAGTGCGAGTTCCCTTGACAGGGAACGTCTCAGGTTACGTACGTAACCATAGTTCCCTAAGAGGGAACGAGACACTGCGTCTTGCAGCCTCAGCTCCAAGGCATGCCGGCCTGTTCAGACACTGGTCAAGCTAACCCGCTTCCGGGTCGTGACGTGCCTTTATACTCCCGGGTCATGACGTGATGACGTCATCACGGCGACGTACACTCCCGCACCTGAGTTTGATTGTGCTTCAAGGACATATAAACTGAAAGGTTCCCAATCGCGTCTCGACGCAGTGTCTCGTTCCCTCTTAGGGAACTATGGTTACGTACGTAACCTGAGACGTTCTCTTCTCCTTTTTCTGTTATCAATGCTTAGCTTTCCTGCAGCTCAGTCACTAAAGAACAAGTTTACAACACCAAGGTCATGGGTTTGATCCCAGGGAAAGCAAGAACTGATTCAATGTGTTCCTTGAATGCGAGTTGCTTTGGATAAAAGTGTCTGAAAAATGCATAAATGTAAATGCTTAGTGTGGCACACACAGACACACAATGCAAAGACTAAGTCAACTTCTCTCCGTTTTATCTGCTCTCAGCTGTGATTTTTATATTGCCCACACCTGTTACTTGCTCCAGGTGAATTTAAAGGAGCATCACATGCTTGAAACAATCTAATTTATCCAAAAAAAAATTAGTATATTTTGGGAGTTTTGTGTGAAATTTAATTTTGCTCCTCCTACTTTTGTGGGGTTTTTTTTTTGTTTTTTGTTCCAATACACACAGAGGGAATAAACGTGTATAGCAAAACATGTTAATGCAATACTTTTCTGCGAGCAATACTTAATTTTCTGGAAAGATTTCCGGGGTGCCAACGATTTTGGCCATAACTGTATGTATATATATATATATATATATATATATATATATATATATATGTATTTAAACATTCCATGCGATGATCAGAAGACAAAAAAAACTCCTTTTGAAGGGTGAGTTTCAAAGGGCCTCTTTCAAATGGAACAGACATTACTGTGACAACATAATCACTAATGAAGACAAATATTATAAAGGCTTTTAAAATGAAATGGGCCACAGCAAACCCTGTGATACCAAACAAATCACACAAATTGTGTAGAGGCCCTTTGTAGTCGACAGACTCTTTCAGCTTTTCAGTAATCTGTCAAAGATGTTTGACAGACACTCAATGGAAACTAGTGATGCATTAAATGAGAGCGCACACATAGAGAAAATGAGAAGAAAATGTAAAAAAAAGAAAACAAACGTCTCAATCAAGAATGCTAGTTTTCATAAGCACGCAGCGCCACCTTGTGGTCATTGACTGCCAATGGTACTCAACCTCAAACATTGACACTATGACCATAGAAATTGTCATATTGATAAGTGTTCAATTTATATAATTTAAAATTTGATTTGCACAACCTACATTCTTTCAAGAATGCACTTAACTGTAGAATTATTAAAATACTTAATTATTAAAATCCATTGCGTACAGAGGATTGACAACCACATATGAACATTAAATATATATACATATTTAATGTTTACATGTGGTTGTCAGTCCTCTGCATATATATATATATATATATATATATATATATATATATATATATATATATATATATATATTTATATATATATATATATATATATATATATATTTATATATATATATAAATAATTTCCTCCTTTTTCCAATATAATAAAAAAATGTGATCCTATGCTAATCAAGTTATAACAAATTTTACGAGCAACATTTTCGGTCAGTCATCGGGTTTAAAAACATAGAAAAGTATTTTGTATGTTCTGTGTCTTTTGTCTGTTTTTGTCACTTGTTAAAGTCCAAATGTCACAATTGATTTGACGGCAATTCAGCTGACAATTCCTGTACTTCCTTGTTTGTTTTTGTATAGCTTTGACGACTTTACTATTATTCAAAGTAATATAGATGAATAATAATACTGTACCCAGTGGGGCAAAGCTGATTTTATGAAGCTCGATTTACAACAGAATAAATGTGTAAAAAATAAAGGTGACAAACAGGCCCAAAAGGTCATGGAATCTGTTCCAATCAAAGAGCTTGTTTTCTGATCGTATCAGGCAAAAGTAATGCAAATGATTCCTGGGGTTTGTAATCGAAATGAATGCATGTGTCCTGCACGTGTTTGATGATTCATTACACTGCCGAGGACACTGTGCAAACTAATTGGAAAGGGATTTGATCTAACGCACAAGCTTCTTGGCACTTATCATGCTCTTTCCTACAATCCAACAGCACACCATAACTTAAAAAGCACAAATGGTGATCAAACTCAAATGCATGCAATATAAGTCCACTCATTGAAGCTATAACCCATCTAATAGGGAACGTTCTGGCAACATTTCTCTCAAAGTTATAAACAAACATTCTTCCAGTAGCGTTAGAACCTTTGTTCAGAGTCAAACGGTTTTTAGAAGTTCTCAAAACTTTATTTGAACACCATTTAAAAAAAAAATATTTTAGTGGTCACACCACTTTCAACTAAAAATGTAAATCTGTTTGACCTGAAAACACAAACTTTTTTCCAAGTGCAAGGTTCTGAAAATGATACTGTTTTTGTCTCTGTAAACCACAAAAAACATGAATTTGTGAATACCATAAAGTCATTGTCGACAATAGTCAAATATAAAGTCAAAGTCGTATCACGTGTTTCTGTATGTGTGTCGTGTTTCTTTAAAAAGTGACGTCGCCACCTACTGGCCTGGCATAAATAATGCAGTGTTTTTTGTTGTTTTTGTCGATCCGTGTGAACTTGGATCGTTTTGACAATGTTTGTACATGTAAAAACACAAAAGAAAAACAACGCTTTTAGTGCATTGTTGTCGTGTAAATGTACCCTTAGTTGTGTATTTGTTTTTTATGTATTAAAAAGCATTCAAAAGTAACATTCAAATAACCTAGAAATAAAATAAAAAAATGTTTTAAACATTCAGAAATAACATTTGAGAACAAAATAATATCCTTGAAAAGTGATTAGATTATAAATAGGCGATGCCAAACAAAACTAGAAGCGCAGGTAAAGCGGAAGCAAAACTATAACAGAACCGAAAAACAAACACGCTGAGGCGATCTGAACAGCTGGTAGACGCTG
Source organism: Rhodeus uyekii (assembly GCA_037043235.1). NCBI lineage: Eukaryota > Metazoa > Chordata > Actinopteri > Cypriniformes > Acheilognathidae > Rhodeus > Rhodeus uyekii. The sequence continues at coordinate 2,561,737 of JAWRVZ010000062.1, forward strand.
CAGTGACTCAATTACTGTATGAGCAGTGAAGTGTGCACTAATCTGTGTTTCTCTCTATCTCCCGCTACGGAAGGAACTAATCAAAGTGGAGATTAGCCGCGCGGCCTTGATTATTTCTGGTGCTGTAATGTAATGGTTCAAAGGTGCCATTAATCTTTGCATCAAATGCACATCTGATTCGATGGAGCCTCCTTGATTCGCTCACAAAGGATGAATGCAGCAACTTCTGAATTGCTTTCGAGCCTCTAAGCAGACTAACCTAACCTTCTGCGTAACCTTCGCAATAATGTATGCATTCATTCATTATCATTTCAAATCACGGCCCTCAATGCCATGTGTAACGTAGCAGCGCCCCCTGTTGGTCAGTCGGTGTGGTGCCTCTCTGGACAGACAGCGTCTCTCCTAGCACTGATCATTACACAATCGACCTCCAGGGGAGATCTGAACTCTGAATGGCCCCCGAGCTCCTGAAAAATACAACAGCCTGTTGAAGTCATTTTATCGTTCACATTTCTGATAATCGGAACAGAAATCTCTTAATGAAGCATGTCATATTTTACGCAGATAACAGGCTGTAAATGAGCTGCATTTCAAGGACAATTCATATTTGTTTATCAATAACGGAATGCATTGTTTTTGATTCGTTGATTAATGTAAGCAAAATGATGACACAGTAGACTAATTAAATAATGGCAATTAATGTAGACATTTTGTCCCCATAGTGCTTGTGCAAAAAAAATCCATCTGTCATTTTACCAGATAACAAATAAGAGGAACTTCCATGAAAAACCTGCAAAATTAAAGACATTTTTCTTACAATAACATAACTGAAGTTCAGAACTGAATGGTTAAGCTTGGTGAATGATTGATGAATCAACACTGTACAAAATGCACACAAAAAAGACTTATTATATTTATTTTTGTCATATCCTAAGCATTACTACATGTTCCTTGTGGTAATAAACAATGTAAATAAACAACTTTGTGTAACCTGTTGCCTCAAGGAACATATATGTTCTCTAAGTCTTTGTCCAAACAAGAACTGTCTGATCTCTGACATAGGCAAAAATAGTCAAGAGGACCAAAATTAAACATTAATTAGCTAAGAATATGTGCAATAAGTTGTTAATCAAATTGTACAAGCCTTTACAAATTGCTAAAACGGTAATTTCAGCAGCCAACAAATAAAATGCAAAAATGACGACAGTCAACAGTTTTCTGTGTTGGTGACCTGTGCAATGCGACAGGTCTACATGCTAAATCCACACTATGATCACCCCTGAAAATATCCCACCCTCTACCACTGCCGCATAATGCTAAATAACCGTGCTAAAAAAAAAATAGAAACTGTACCCAAACACCAGCCTCCTACTAGGTATTGTTGCGATATTTCCAAGTCTAATCCTGAAGGCAGAATCCATTATGCTTGGCGGGGAGCAGTGAGCGTCTGTGATAAGCGCTCACCACCTCAAAGACATGAGGTAAAATACGCCAATAGAAGCCTGACTGCGAGGTTAAGGGTATTAGAAGACCTACAAAGGCCATATTTCACGTTAAAAAAGCAATTTTGGTTATTTCAGTCCTAACAGAGGAATCCAGAAGCTACCTAGCTAACGGGGAACATTCTCAAAACGTTAACGAACGTTCTAGCAACGTTCTTTTAACGTTAGGAACGAACAGCAGTAATATGACTATGCATTCAGTACACATTCAGAAATAAAAATTTAACTCAATGGGGATGTTGGTAAAATTTTCATAGAACATATGTTTAATAGCTGGGTAAGTTTCAAAAGTTGTTGAAAAGATGTGAGCACTGTTCACTTTTTAAACAGATTTATGGCCATTCTCATACAATGTTTTCTTTGCTGTTGAAAAAATGGAGTACGATCAGTATAATGGAAAAAAATCGTAAGGTCTAGAAATGCATATTTTGTGTGTAAGATCCCATTTTTTGATGCGCTGCAATCATAGCAAACATGCTAGCTTTCACTAGCTAGCTGGAGAGGGACTTTATTTTCAAATCTTTTGAGCACATAAGCTAACCTGTCTAAATTTATCAGCACACAAAATGTTAGTCAATTGATGTTTTGCAACTTTTAGTCCATTAGCTTTGAGGCTACATGCTAATGTTCTCCTAAGCATTTACAAAATATACTATGGTAGATACTAAATATATGTCTTTCTCTTACAAGAAAATTTACTAAATATTGATGACTCATTATGTTGATGGAAAAGGAAACAAATTAGGTATCATTAGATAGCTAACACTAAAAACCAAGCAATTGTAGCTATCATGGTTTTGCCAGGCTAGGATAAGCTAAATACTAAATGCTGACAGTAAGTCTCACTCCAGCACAGGAAATTAAAATAACTTACTCCTAATCTAATAATCAATAAGCAGTTTTCATTCAAAGGCAGATGTCTAATGAAAATAAAAGATCGGTGTCACAGTGTTAGCACACATGCTACAGACACATTTAAATGCTACAATAAAAGCTACAGTAAAACCAGTGTTGTTATCATTAAGTAGAAATAAAAATAAAAAAAATTATTGATTAAAAGCTGAAATAAAATACAAAATTAAAAATGTTGCCTTGGTAATTAACTGAAATAAAATATATTTACGCTAAAGTACTAAAATGACTAAAAACTTGAAAAAAAATAAACCTAAATAAATAAATTATATATTTAAAAAACAATAATGACAAAAATCCATTACAAAAAAGAAAAAAGATAATACTATAATTCTAAAACAACCTTGAATTAAACAATAGCTGCAGGGAAATCTGACATGGTGATCCAGCACAGAAAACTCCTCTGGCTCTGCTGGGAAGAGTGTGAAACCTCGGCTGATGTCTTACTTCCTCAGCAGATCTGACATGGCTGCTTGTCCAAACGCTGTAGTATCTGCCGGAACAAGGTGTATTCTGACAAGCAGCGGTAAGCCAACCTCAGTAAACATTAATATATGGAGGGGAAAAAGCTCTTCAGTAGATGCTCATGAAACAAAACAGCTTGAAATATTTGCTCTGGATCCATTTGACGGCATTTGTTGTGATTCGTCCTGGAGGGCAAAAGTTGTTTTAATTTAAATGACAGTAGGCCGTGCTGTTCAATAACATTCAATATAAGGTAGACCGAGTGTGTTTGTTCCCAGCTGAACAATTCTACATCGAGCAGCATTTAATTTCACAAGCTGAAAGCTCACGCAGTGAATGGGCTGTAGGGATTACCCAGACATCCTCTCAGTGCGCAAAAATAGCAGTCTAAACCTGCAAGCATGGAAAGATTGAGGAGAGTTCGGGAAAATGTGAAGAGCTGGACTAAACCGGATGATGTCCAGAGAGACACAGTTTACATCTGAACCAGGGATTTGCACTTCTCTAGTTTTAGTGTCCATAGTTAGTTTTCTGATCTTGTGTTAGTAACACCAAGATTATGGGTTCGATTCTGCCACTTGCATGCTTAATGAACTAGCTAGTTGTTGAGGATAATTGTGCTTGGTTAATAACAATGACTAGAAGGCATTAAAATTTGGACCATAAAAAAAGGATGTATGGATGTTGGTTTGTTGGTTGGAAGGATGAATGGATGGATGGATGGATGGATGGATGGATGTTTGTTGGTTGGTTAGAAGGATGGATGGATTGATGGATGTTGGTTAGATGGTTGGAAGGATGGATCGATGTTTGTTGGTTGGTTAGAAGGATGGATGGATGGATGGATGGTTGGTTGGTTGGTTGGTTGGTTGGTTGGTTGGTTGGTTGGTTGGTTGGTTGGTTGGTTAGAAGGATGGATGGATGGATGGATGGATGGATGGATGGATGGATGGATGGATGGATGGATGGATGGATGGATGGATGGATGGATGGATGGATGGATGGATGGATGGATGGATGGATGGATGGTTGGTTGGTTGGTTGGTTGGTTGGTTGGTTGGTTGGTTGGTTGGTTGGTTGGTTGGTTGGTTGGTTGGTTGGTTGGTTGGTTAGAAGGATGGATGGATGGATGGATGGATGGATGGATGGATTGATGGATGTTGGTTAGATGGATGGAAGGATGGATGGATGTTGGTTGGTTGGTTAGAAAGATGGATTATACTAAAGAAATAAAGAAAATTAAAAAAGAAATCTAATGAAAGAAAATGAATCTATATTAAATAGTTTACAATGTTGTATTATTATTACTAAGAAAGAAAAGCTGACGATTTGTTAAAATGTTATAAATATATCCAAAATATGTGGTGTGAAATAGATTATTTCTAGAAATAATTATGAAAATGTGTATACCTTGCAAATCAAAATGACTAAAAAGCCCTAACTAGACTATCAAAAAACAGCCATTGTTTGTTTGCACTCTGGTTTCGGAAAGTCAGTCACTAGTTCTGCTTTCTCTATGACATCATGCATGTGATAATTGTTTGGGAAGCAACATGTAGTCTGACATGACTTGTCCACGACATGACAAAAATGTAGAAGTCAAATTCGTTTGATCTTACACAGTGTCTATCGTCACAGATACAAATATTGTGTGGGCTGAAACCAGCATAAGTCTTGCATTTCTCCAAAACGAGTAAATGGGACATTCCTGACCCTATAATTTCCATGTTCCACCTTATTCAGGACAAATACAGACCAATCTACTACAATATAGCATGTGGCATTGTGCAGGGAAGCTTCCATTGATTAAACCATTCCAGAAATGAGAGAGGAGAAGAAGAGTGAAAAGGGGTTGAAGATTGGTTTGACAGATTTAAGGCTGATGGGAAATCCAATCTACAGTCATAATAACCTCAAGGGGACAGACAACTACTAGAGGACATCAGTGTCCACAATCAGAGATGCCCAAGCTTATGCAATCTGTGTGAAATAATCCAGTCCCTGAGAAAGATCAGCTCCGTTTTAAGATTTCTAGAAGAATGCAAAAAAAATCTGTAAATATTTATAAAGATGTCGTTTCACTCTGTAGAACATGTACACGTGGAAGGGAAACTGATTTAATTATGCAATGTCTGTTGGGAAAAAGACCATCAGCAGTTCATGTAAATCAAATTGAATCTTTCAATACATCAAACACCTTCATTTATAATCACTCATTTTAGACCTTGCTGCCTCAAAGTATTTAGCAAACATTCTATTATGTTGTTATGATTTTGAGCTCTGCGCTCCCCTCCCTGGCCACCAGAGGGAGCTCTCACTTATACTGACACTTCACTACACACTACATTTCCCAGCAACCATCACACTGGACTGATTACACACACACACACCTGAACTCCATCATCATTGTTTGCCACACCACCTGTGATTCATTACCTGGACCATAAAAGACTGTTTCATTCTGACAATCACCGTGAAGTCTCGATTAGCTCAGCAATCTTTCGAAGCGTTGTTTATCCTGTCTTGTTTTGCCGTTTCTGATCCTGCCTGTTTACCCGTTTTCTGATCCTGTTCTGCCTACCCTGACCCGTGCCTGGAGTAACGTTTATGATTGATAGCTGCCTGTCTTGACCACCACCTGTACCACGATTCTGATCCTGTCTGCCTGCCTTTGTGAACCCTGCCTGTTTTGAGACTACTCTTAATAAAGACACGCACGTGGATCTCTGCCTGTGAGTCCCCTCTGTTACATATGTCAATGTCTTATTTACATGTATGCATTTGGCAAATGCTTTTATCCAAAGAGACTTACATTGCATTTAAGAAACACATTGACATTCTAATCAGTTCTTGCTTTCCCTGGGAATCGACCCATGCTCTACTGATTGAGCTACAGGAAAGCTATATTTAAGATATAATTAAATATATCTATATCAGGATTGGCTGGATGGATGGATTTTTGGATTTTTTTCTTTTGGGCATTCATTTACATGCAACTGTACTAGTATCATAATAAAGAAAAAAATCTTAAAAGAATAAAATTATTAAAAATGTTGTGATGGTATTATAAATACAGTGGAGTTCGGTTATGTCGACGGCCTCGGGGTTGAAAAAAAGCGTCGAGATAACCGATGATAAAGAAAATCAAAAGCCAATATGGCGATTTATTTGATGAAGCGATCGGCATGCTATAAAAATGTACATACACTGTATATGTTTGCTAACAACGAAAGAAATATGTTCACCAACTAACAGCAGAGATTTACCAGTATACAATAAAAACACCTTCCATTCTCCATACAAACCATTAATTATATTCTCCAACATTGCAAACACAATTTCGCTCACAGTGTAAACACAGTCACAACACACATGAACACATTCGCTCATAACACAGTCATTTCGCTCTGACACAGTTCTGATAGTATTGCACATGCGGTTATTATGGTTTCTTTACAAACTCTAAAATGCTTTGTTGCTTTTTGTCTTTAACGGTCTGCTTGAAAACAAATGCTTCTAAGCTTCTTTCAGTAACAACGTCTTTGTCGATGTCAATGTAATCTGGTAACTCCTGTGTCTCTGTAGGTGTGTAATCTGCGTTGTGTAATTTCGTAATCACTCTTGAACACCAGCATTCGTCCCATCAAAATGTAATTTGTTAGATTCACTGGCGTAACACAAATAAGTTTGAGGACTCTGAAGCAATGAAAACAGCGCGTGCAGCAATACACAACGTGCTGTGAAAGAAAGAGAAGATTAACGTAAAGAAAATGATTCCAAAGAAGAAAAATAATAATAATAAAAAACAGGGCAAATACGGCCGGAAGAACCGGAAAGACCAAAAATGGTCATGGCATTCAAGTGCAACGCAAACTTGGTGCATGCACAGTGAACTCGGTACGATCATTAGTCACAGGATCGAGATACCCATGTGAAGTGGCGAATTTGTCCCTCTTTTGTGCTCGAGATATCAGGGTTCGGAGCCATAAAAGAATCGACATAACCAATAAGAAAATGCTAAGACAAATAGGGAGTTTGGCAGTTCCGCGTTCAAAACCGTTGATATAATAGGGTTGGCGAGTTAACCGAGGTTGAGATAAGTGAACTCCACTGTATTTGAAAGACATTTGTACACCAATGGCATGTTGTGCAATCAACTATTTTACTTAGATTTTAGAGTGAACCAAATCCTAATCAAGCACACCTACTTAAAAGATTAATCACCGGGACCTTCATTATTTTTGGTACACAAGATATTCCAAGTTACCTAGTTAGCAGCCTATCTAGATATACTTTTTAAAGTAAAGTTAGAAGGCCAATCCATGTTGGTTGGTTGGTTGGTTTGATGGATGGATGGATTAAATTATTGAAAGAATTATATTATAGAAATAATTGTAATTACATTTTAGAGTGATCTCAATCCCAATCAAACACACTGGCTTGTAAGAGTAATCACTGTGACCTTGATTAATTGATTGGAAGAATTTGGAAACTAAAAAATGGGTCAAAAAAGGTTGTGACCCAAAACTAGGGTCCGGAAGCTATAATTGTTTTGTGTGCTGCATGTTTTCTGAATGTCAAGTTTGTACAGATGCCCTGAACCGTTTCCCTGATCGTGATGACTGGGAACTCTTCAGCCAGGGAAGTGAATGGACTGCATTTTGCAAGGAAGCTGAGCTGTACTCAGGGGTTGTTGAGCAATAGGACAGTGATCCTGAGCAACATTCATAGAGCATGAATTTAGGATTCAGGACAGAAGTAAAAGAACCCTGGCAAAAATTCATTTTGTTCATTAGCATAGATTTTCCACACAGACATTTGCTTCTGTTTGATCTGAGAACACGGCTAATGCGTATGTTAATTGACTGATTTTAGCACTGCAAAACCTGAGAAATGAGTCACTTGTTTTAAATAAGAACCAGCCAATCAAAGCTATAACTGAAACACATAGTGTATATGTGTACACTGCATATACACTACTCAAATTAAGGGAACATTTATCAAGTCAAACTTCAGGGATATCAATCTGTCCAATTAGGAAGCATAAGTGATTGTGGATCAGTTTCACCACATACACTGCTCCCTATAAAAAAAGGTAGGGGACACATACATACACACATACACATTGGATCTCAATGAAGGAAATATTCAATTTAAAACATTCAATCTTTTTTTTAAGATTTTAAAAATCTTAATTATATACATTCTATAATTCTTCATAATTCTAGACCAAAATTATGTGACAACAATCAATAGAAACCAAAATCATCAACACACTGAGGGCTGGATTCAAAATCAGTGAATATATATTAGTCAGGAAGAATAAGGAGAAAACAATTGCTCTTCAGCTTCCTTTCCAGAACACATGTTTTCACTTTAGTTTGAACTAAAGCAGGTGAAACAGATTCACCATCACTTATGCTTCTTAATTGAACATACTGATATCCCTGCAATTTAATTGACTTGGTGATATACTGTGATGATTAACTGTCCCTTTTAAAGAAAATTCAAGCAGTGTAAATATATTTGGTTATGTGTTGTTGTACAGATGTTCTACTACTTGACTAGATTATATTTGTATATGTTATGAATATATATCAATTTTAAATGTTAACTCAGAAGCATTTCTGCTTTCATTTAAACTAAACAATGTTTCATTAAATATTCACACATTTCAGCTGAGGCCAAACACATAATGCTGAGTATGACTGCAGTGTGTAAATCACAGCTAGAGCAGAAGAGAGAAAATTGCTTTTATTGCCTTTCCAAATTATGCAAACGATTAGTTGTATAAAATAATTGTGAGCACCAGCAAACAGACACTTGGCTTTTGCTCGGCAGAGGAAATAACATCAGGTGGAAAAAGTGAGGTGAAATATTAATAGAATATAAAGCTAGAGCTGACTGTGAAGAAAAACAGCCCAGAATATGGTGATCTGTCAACATGATGCCAGCATACTAATATAGATAAAAATTAAAGATGCACATAGAATATTTTTTATAACATTTATTCTATACATGTATTAATATGATATTGTCATAACACAGAGGAGGACACAGACAGATGATCATAAAACAGGTTTATTGAAGTGTTGTGACAACTGGCAATGTTAACGGATGAGTGAAAACGTCAACAGAGGGATGTAAATGGTTGCGTTCGATAACAGTTTTATCTGATTTCAGGAATGATGACTCAATTACTGGAAGAAGACAGAAGAAAAAGGAAGTTCAGATAAGAGTCTAGGATCACAGGAAAGTGCTCATGTGTGAACATCAAGACGTGACTCTTTGGTGAATGCTCCCTAGATTCTCCCTCCTGGATTCAGATGTTGATGATTGGTATTCCAGTTGTGATCAAGTGTGTGGAGTATAGAGATCTGATGAGTCAGCATGATGACTGTGAGTGTGGCTGACTCTCTGACTCCAAGGACAGTAACGGGGGCGGTCTCTGCCTCATGGTGCCAGTCAACTGGAAAGGTTGGCATTTGATGAGCAATGCAGGATCTTGGATGTTGTTGCAAGCGACCCAGGAACATTCCTCTGGGGCAAACCCTTCCCAGTCAACAAGGTATTCCAGGATTCCACCCCGTCGTCGGGAGTCCAGGATGTCGTTGACCTTGTAAATGTTCTCCTCCTCTGGGTCTACTGGAGGAGGAGGAGGCACGTTGTCAGCACCAGAAAGGGGAAGAAGGAACCAGACAGTTGGAGAAGGGTTTTAACAGGGGTACATGAAATGAAGGTGCGATGCGATCATGAGAAGGAAGGTTTAGCCTGTAAGAGATGTCATTGATCTGCCTCTGAATGGTGAAGGGACAGACATACCAGGGAATCAGCTTCTGGCAGGGCAGTCGAAGATAGATCTGATTGGTGGAGTGCCAGACATTCTGCCCAGGGTAGTATCCTGTTCATCATGTCTCGGCCTGGCCATTCTGTCTCCGGACTGCCCTCTGGAGGTGGATATGAGTCCCACACCCTCACACTTTCTTGGAAACAGTGGTGGACAGCTAAAATGTAAGAGAAACCATGGAACCATGGAGACGGGGCGGTTGGTAGCTGAGTATGCACTGGAAGGGTGTCAGGCTGGTTGTATCTTGATGTAGAAAGTTCTGTGCATACTCGGCCCAGGGAAGGAAATGGTTCCAGCTGTCCTTGTTGGTTGTGAAAATATGACCGTAGGTACCTTCTGATCTCCTGAATCTTCTGCTCAGTCTGGCCGTTGGATTGTGGGTGGTATCCAGATTTAAGGCTGATTGTGATGCAGAGTAACTGAAAAATGGCTTGCCAGACTCGAGAGATTAATTTGGGACCACGGTTGGAGATATCTTCACGGATGCCAAAGTGCTGGAAGAGGTGTTGGAACAGGGTCCCGGCCGTCTCCAGAGCCGTGAGTAGCCTTAGGTGGGATGTGTTTGCGGGCCTTTGAGAAACAGTCAATGATGATGAGGACACAGATGAACCCATCTGAATGTGGTAGATCAGTGATGTTATTAGATCAGTAAGTCAAGCCCAATATTGGACTAGGGTCGATTGGAATTGTTAGAGGGACAAGTTTACCTTCCGGGAGAGGTCGAGGAACTTTGGAAATGGCACAGACTAATAATTCTTAAACGAATTGGGAGACTTCCTGGGCCATATTGGGCCACCAGTATCGGTTACTGATAAGGGAGAGGGTCTGCTGGCTGCCTGGGTGTCTAGAGCCTCGAGAGGTGTGAACTGAGCCCATGAGGGACAGGCATAGATGGGTCGCACATATGTCCGTCCTTCAGGACCTCCCAGCAGTTTTGGATCCGATGGCTTACACAATAATGTCATCGAAGGGCCACTGACAGGCTGATAGATTCAGTGGAAATCTATCGGCAATAAAGATTGCTGGAGGAAGAATGATTTCAGGCGGAGAGGTGTTGGGACTGTCACAGTAAAGTTAAACTGTGTAAGGAAGAGGGCCCAATGAGCCTGGCGGGTGTTAAGGTGTTTTAAGCCGAAGGTACTCAAGGTTGCGGTAGTCGCCACTCTTCCAGGTCCAGCTTAATGGCCAGCAGTTTGAGGTTCCCAATGTCATACTTCTGCTCTGCTGTGGCCAGCTTTTCGGGGTAGTAGTGTTTGAAGGGAACTGTATTTGCACCAACTACTAATACGATGCCAATCATATCAGAAGGTCGGTTACCAGATTTGATGTCCAGTGGCCACGAGAGTAATGAAGAGCGATGTGACGCCGGTCGCTGCTGTATCAAATCCTCTGAAGCACGATGAATCCTAGGAGATCGTCAATGCAGATGTCGAGGATGTGTTCACTAATCCTGTCCGTGTTTGACTCTCAAAGTGTTGGTTCTACAATAGATAAACTCAATCAGAAACAGAAATATGCATGTGTAATTAACGCTAAGCGCATAACAGAGATATTGCGTCATTACAACTGAATAATGCGCCATCAATGCGCCACCAATATTAACTTAATGGTTCACGTTATCACTAAACACTCTTGTCAGCAACGATGCTGGTGTGCGATGCGTAAAACGGGAAAACGCGGAGTCTCAAACTGAAATACTTTATTGATCCATGAAAACAAAAAGGCACACAAGGGTGCAAACTCAGACACGGAATAAATACATCCACACACGCTACACATTGACATCCAATAACCGACAATGACACAAGAGGAATAAATACACAAGGAAATGGGACACAGCTGTGATGATTAACAGGATAATTACTAACAAGACAGGAGGGGGAAGGATCTGAAAGACACAGAGGAACCCGGATGTGACAGACGCGACAGGACTGTGACAACTCTCATATCACAGATAATATGAATTAACAGCAGTATGTCGAGCTAAACAGTGAATAAGTGAAAATAATAACATAAAAGAATACACAAATGAAACTCACATTCTTCAATGACGCACTTTGAAAAGAGCCCACGACGGAAACCACTGTGAGGAATTCGGATTCATTACACCCCATCCGGGACTAATAAGAATTGTAAATTATCCCCTGCAGTTCACAACGTGAATTCGCTACAGGAAGATACAATGACAAAAAAATTTTTTTGTTTTTAGTAGAAAATGGTTTTGTTTAAACACCCTCTAAAACAAATGATATTTTGCATGAATATATTTTTATATATATTCTATGAATTTTATATTTTTAAAAAATTCATGACAAGTTAAGGGAGTCTAACAGTAAGATTTAATTGCCACAGAGTGCATAAAAAACAGGCCAAACTTACAAGCTGATAAAACTGGATGCATAAAGGTGGAACAGAATTTTCACACTTGGCGAATAAGCAGATACATTTTATCTTACAATGAGCTGGCGAATAATCAGCTTGTTTAAGCATCCCTAAAAAAAAGATGAGAGAAAAATCAACCATGCAAGACAGACTTGCCCGAAGCATCCATTTTACAAAGAGACAAAGTCTGTAATTGAGTCAGAAAGCTGCGTTTTAAAAGGTCAAACATGTTTTAAACACAGTTCAGCCTAAAGACGAAAAAAAAAGATGCATCCCACTGTTTGAACAGGGATAAACCCATATTTAAACTGTATGTTGACATGACAAGTCATTAAATAAATATTGAAGTAATATCACTGACATTATATAAATATTCATTGCAGTCGCTTAAACTCTCACAACTGTTGAAAGCACAAGAATTAAGTCTCAACGGCTTCCCAACTCCTAGACAGCGATGAGAAACAACAAACACCAAAGGCTGACATCAGTCAAATTTAGAAACACAGCAGATAGATCTCATCATCACTTCTCATGTCTGTGACACATTCTTGTTGAATTGTATAGAGATTATGAGACGATTGTCAATATAATGCAACAGACAGATAAGAGTACCGTCAGCACATGACTCTCCCGCTATCAGTAGCTGGCAGCTGTTCGCCGCTGTCCAACGAAAAGCAGCTTTCCTTTATTTTTCACTCTGCCTTCTTGAAATGTCATTAACACCTGATAGTGAGAGTACTTTATCTTTGTTGAGTTGCTGCATTGAATGTTTACTTTTAAAACCAAACTTGTCTCTTTTTAATGTGTTTTTGTAGATAAATGCTTCGTGTTACTCTAAATGAGAGAATAAAAAACATACACACATAATGTAGTTATGTAAATGTACTATAAATACATTTTTAGTGTGTACTGTGAACATTATATTTTTTTGTGTTATACATTTAAAATCTATAAAATATGTAATTATAAATAGAACTAAAATTAAATAGTTAAAAATGATCTTGTAAATAAATATTATAATGTAAAGAGTATAATAATAATAAATGTCTACACAAATACATATCTGAGTGAATTTGCCAAGGGCCAGATTGTTATGGCAAGGCGACTGGGTCAGAGTATCTCTGAAGGTTAAGGCTTGTGTGTTTTTCCCGGTCAGCAGTGGTGGGAATTTACCAACAGTGGACCGAGGAGGGAAAAACCACAGACCAGCAACAGGGTGTTGGGCGTCTAAGGCTCATCAATGCATGAAGGCTGTCAGGTCTGGTATGAGCCAACAGAAGGTCTACTGGACACAATCACACTAAAGTTTATTGATGGTTATGGAAGGAATGTGTCACAACACACAGTGCATCTCACTCTGCAGCTTCGATGTGTGGAAGAAGACCAATTAGAGTGCCTATAATGACGAGTGTCCACCGCCGAAAGAACCTTCAATGGCCATGCAAGCGACAGAGCGATGGAACTGGACCTTGGAGCAGTGGGAGAAGCTCCGATGAGTTTTCTTCTACATCAAGAGGACGTTGGTTGTTCATGTGTGCCGTTTAACTGCAGAAGTGATGGGACCAGTGGGATGACAATAAGCCGGTGGTGGGAGTGTGATGCACTGAGTAAGGTTCTGCTGGGAAACCCTGAGTCCAGCCATTCATGTGGAGGTAAATTTGACATAAGCTAAACATTGTTGCAAACCAGGGACACCCCTTCATGAGAAAGGTGTTCCTTGGTGGAAGTGAACTCTTTGAGCAGAATAATACACCCTGCCGCAGAGCACACTTTGTTCAGGAATGGTTTGGGGAACATGAGTTCAAGTTGTTTCCCTGGCCTCCAAATTCCCCAGATGTTAATCCAATTGAGCATCTGTAGGATGTGCTGAACCAACAAGTTCGATCCACGCAGTGGCGGACTAAGCAAATACGGGGCCCTAGGCAAACTTTGATAAGGGGCCCCTCCCCTCCAGAAAATGCAGTGTTGCCAACTATTTTCAAAGGAAAGTCGCTAGGAGACGTCATATTTAAGCGATCATACGGTCAACGGCGCGGGTGCGGAGCGATTGTACCGCTCAGACAACGGGGGAGGTGCAATCACTCTGTCGCGATTTTTTAAAAATGTTAACAAGTGCTATAGTTCTTTGGAAGGGGCTGCTTGTTGGGGCCCTTGTATGTTCGGGGGCCCTAGGCAATTGCCTACACTTGGCTAATGGTAAGTCCGCCTATGGATCCACGGCAGCTCCACCTTGCAACCTACAGAACTTGAAGGATCTGCTGCTAACGTCTTGGTGCCAGAAACCAGAGGACACCTTCATGCATAGATAGGTAATTATTGTTCAGCCCTTTAAAGACTCATTTAGTTCAGAGCCTGAAAGTCTCAGACATCTGTGCTGGATTCTGTTCCAGTCAGTGACAGTAATGCACAGGCTCTGTGAAAGGAGCGCATCAAGCTGCCCATCAGACCTGAAGGCTTAATTTGTGTTGGAACAAACCAAATCCAGATCTGGGAACTCCGTAAGTAGATCAGGAAACCTTTTTTAGACACCCCACTTAACTCACCACTAAAAAAGAAATGAATGCTATAATAAAAATAAAAAAAGAGTACAAAAAGATGAAACTGTCAGTATATTGACATCATTCTTACTTCTGCACATAATTCTCATACAGGTATTAGGGTTATAGCACCTTATTTTAGAACCTGTATAAGGTTATAGTTGAGGAAAGGCATCACTTTTACAAGTGATCTGGCTTGATTTTAGGACAAAGAAAATAGACTTAAGGTGCAGTTACATTTAATGTTGTTCCACAGATTTTAGCGAGTGAAATTCCATCACTTCAATAGAAATCAATGCGATTAAGAATTTAATGTGAAGGCGAAAGATTTTACCATACAGATTTTGGTTGGTCACATTCATTTTTTGCATTGAGCAACAGAAAGCTGCTTGGTTTGATTGTGAGCTGTGCTTCATACTTCACTACACCATTTCACTACTATAGATTTCACAAAATTGCACTAATTTCATGTGACCGCACCAACAGAATATTACAGATACTTGAATTTGGGCCAAGCAAAAAGCAACCACTGAGAACACCCCGGCAATGCCTTAACAACCACACAGAAAATGTTACCAACTGCATAGCAGCACTACGGCCAGCACTCACAAGACTCAAGCATAATAACAGGCAATCAACCACTTTTTTCATGAAAGGTACATTAATGTTGTCTTCGACATGCAATATCACTGTGAAAACAGAAACTGTGTGAAAATAAGGTCATTTCACTTCCTAAACACACTTATTCAGAAACGGATTCCTTGTTCTCCCCTTTCCATAATCAACCTGACAGATCCGTCATTACTTCTTCTGCAACCTCGTAATTTACAAATTAAGCAGTGACTGGAAGAGCAGACGGATGAGGAGGCGGATCTCTGAAGGTCCGATTTAACACACTATAGTTGTGACTGTCAGTGGCCTGAATAGATCCCCAGTGTCAGTCATGCGTGCTTGCACAGCTGGGAGCCAGCGGGGTCAACATGGGCACCACTGGCGCTGAAGGTACCACAGGGATGACTGAGAATAATGCCAATCGGGTCTCTTCCCAAAGGCAGAATGGTGGTAAATCACTGTACTTACTGACCTCATTTTATTGACTTCGACAGGTAGGCTATTTATCGTCCATACAGCAACACTCATGAAGGCACAGGCTCACAGGCATTTCTTCTGAACATGTTCATTCATATTTAGAATAAAATTATTACTAATAATTATTATTAGTCATGTCAAACTGACTAACTGCAATTAATTGCATCTAACATACAAGTTTAAGTATGTATGTGTATATATATATATATATATATATATATATATATATATATGTAAATTGTAAATGTAATTATATATATATATATATATATATATATATATATATATATATATATATATATATATAATTACATTTACAATTTACATTATAACAATGTTAAAAAACTTAAAATACATTATACTGTATACTTTAGTAAATTATAATATTTTTTTAAATTATAATGATACTATTTTATTTATTTCATGAATATATGAAATTTACAAATATATAGTGTAATATTATATTTTTAATATTAATGTTTAATTTTCAATTTATATTTTGTTTTTCAATTTAACAAAGTAAACAAAATGCATGAAGGCCAAGTTCCTCACCGTTAAGCCCTGTAGTGATAGTCAAGTAGCTTTTGTTGGAAAAGAGGGAGCAAATAAAAAGGGCACAAAGAATAGACATGAAAGGAATATAATTCATGAAAGGCTTAACTAAAATACAATGCTTTTTGTTTTTGCGGTTAGTCTCTGTCCAAGGCAAAAATTGCTGCTGGAGAAAGCTGTGAGATGACCGATGAGAGCTTTAATTGAGTATGATCGATGTTACGGTAAATAGTTTCTTCAGACAGCCACTATTGATCATATAAAGAGCTGAATGTTTCAGAGCAATCATCTGTAATCTTCTGTAGGTCTAATATGGCATTGATGAGAAGTCTTTGTGCTCATGGAAATTATAGAAAGGATACTGTGTCACTATATACTTATTATATAAGCCAACAATTTTGGCCATGGCTAAAATTGTTATATTGAAGTAATATACATAATAATATACATAGTAATATACTGTGTGTGTGTGTGTGTGTGTGTGTGTGTGTGTGTGTGTGTATATATATATATATATATATATATATACATTAATTTTGGAGGCCAAAAGGCAACACAACAAGACATTATGCAAGAAAGAATGATTTCTCCTGATTCCTGTGTTTTACCGTATTTTCCTGTGTTTTACACCCTCATATAGCCCGCGGGTGCTGAGGTTTTGTGTTATAAAAAAATTAATCCTTAGCATAACCCGCACCTTTATATAACCCGCACCCATAGCTTTATGAACGTTTTTGTGTAAGTTCACATTTCAAATTTCGAAAGAATCAGAAGAAAAAGAAAGAGCAGTCTCTCCCGCTGTGCAGCAGCTCGTCTCTTAAGAAGCGATTCTACAGGTGTTGATCATCGAATGAGATGAGAAGAGCCCGCCCTCATGCAGCACAGCCAATCACGTCTTCTTGCATGATTGACGGGTCAGACAGCCTATCAGCACCAGCTGTCAGAGTGACAGTGCCATTAAAAAAACAGTGAAATTTAGCCATTAAAAAATTTAAAGAAAGTTGAAAGTACAACACCAACTCTAATCCTATAACGCCCCTTGTGGTAACACTGAGAAATCAATGCATACTTGCCTTGCTGCGGTCACAATGACACAATTCGGAAAGCAACACCAAATGAAATCGAGCTTCTATAGCAAGAAGCTTTGTGTTTATGTGCTTATAGTTAACTATTTTCTATTCACTAAAAGCTAATTTACTAATTTACACATTGTGCATTTTCATTTTGGACTGCAGCAAACAAACATATGCAATCATGCTAAAAGCTCATGTTTTTCTATCCCTCGATGCTCTATCATCTTTCCCAAAAGTATGTTGAAGCCTAACGGTGCATTTCAGCCTAGATAAGAAAGCTACATAGCCAGAAAGATGCTTTTGCTGCAGTTTCTGTGGCCTCCTGCCAGTTTCACAGAACAGTGAATGGGGTTAGACACTTGCCTTCTCAACACAAGCTTTCATCTTGGATTATATTCTTCATCTAGGCGAGTGGAGAGTCTGCTACTCCTGCCCTAGAGCTCTCTTTAGCGTCCGCCCACCATCGCACAAAAAAAGAGAAAAGCTCCCCACAGACATCTCTTTTGAACATCATCACACCGATAATTCAGATTTCTCATGTTCCACTTGTGTGGCGTAGGGGCAAATCAGGAAACCGTGAGTGCTCACATGAGACAGATCTGCCAGTTTGAGTCAAAGGTTGAGAGGGAAAAGATCCTTTTGCACTCCACTGGGCCGTGTGGAAGCTTTGCAGCGATCATGAACTGTTAAAATCAGGAGTGCTATGATGTATTACTGTGGTCGACTGGAAACACACCTGCTCAGCCTCTAAGTCTCATCGGAAATCACTACATCATCTCATTTACTGATTAATAATATTACTTACACATTACAGATTTAACAACAACCAAAAAGTACCGTGTTTTTAAATGATACATTACTCAACTGTTTAACTATTTAACGGATTTAGCATTGTTGGATCTGGTTCCTTAGACATGATGCATGGAAATAGCAAGAACTATTTTATTTTTGGTACTTTACCATGGTAACACAATGCATCTAGAAAACCCAACATCTATAAGTTCTGTGGATAAGGTACCATGGTAATAACATGGTGATGTGTCATGGTACTATAAATGACCATGGTACTGCTATGATTTTTTGGGATATTGCACCATGGTAGTACTAATACCACAGTATTTTGGAAATGTACCGTGGTAGAATAATGGTATTCTTGAAAGTATCATATGGTACATGGATGGTACCATTTTATAATTTAAAGTACCCTAGTATTACCATCCATTGTACTTTTTAATAGTAATAGATGGATTTTTGGGGGGTTAGCGGAGCGATATTCCTGTCGTCCTTTGTTAATTTTTTATTCGAACTTTTGTCTGCGAGTCATATGCAGCCATCAAAAGAGCCATATATGTACTTTCCACTGTACTATAGTCATTTATAGGTATTTCTTCAAGTATCTTGAAATACAGTCTGAAAACAGCTGAAAACAGTGAGATCGAATAAATTGGATGTGATAGTGGTTACTTTGTTAACTTTTTAAATACACTAGAATATTTACAGCATCAGATTTAATGCAAAAAGACAAAAAAAACACAGACATGTTTTAATTGGGTCGTTAAGAGGCAAATCTTGTCATTTATTAATACACAGTATGATTTCAAATATTTTAGTGACTCTTCAGTAATGCAAAACATCCATTTAATTAAAAAAAAATTCATATATTATTTGGTACTGTTAAACTGTATCATATTTCATAGCATCTGTTGCGGTCTTGTCCTGCGTTGTTCCCTTCCAGGTCCCTTTATGTATCTTCCAGGTCCTGCACGCTCCCGTCTGTGTCTAATTATGATCCTAAGTCTCATCAGCTGTTCCCTATCCCGTGTTTTTCATTAAATACCTTTCTGTGCTCCTTTGTCTTGGTCAGTTGTAAACGTTTCTATGTTCCTGTCATGTCCGTGTTTAATACGAGTGTGGATGTTCCCAAGTTTCCCAGTTCTCCAGGTTTGCACTACTAAAGCGCCGTTTTCAGTTGTATTTAAAGTGTTTCGGTTTTGGTTTTTGGAATAAACAGATTTCAGTTTGGATCTTGTTCTCTGAGTCTCCGCATCGCACTCGCTCCCCATTGGACGTAACCGCATCAAAGTACTTTCTGCTAGGCGATTGTATTAGTTTGAACATCTGAAACATTAGGGAACTTTGAGCAATATATATTAAAATATGACTTCCATACAGAACAGACTTTGACTGAATGAAAACTGAAGGTTTGTGCTGAAGAGAGGAGAATAGGTTGAATGTTCTTTTAAATGATACACAGACCATAAACTCAAAGTGACAGACCCCTACAGCCAGAATGACAGAGTGCGTCGTGGTTCCCCTTCTTGATCTTGTATCTTGGAGCCACAAAGCAAGTCATCTAGAAAGGCAGAATGAAGCTGAATAATGACCATTTTGTAGGAAATAAACAGCAGAAAGGCACTATAATGAGTGCTAAACCCAAACTACTGCACTGAGGTTAACGTCTCAATAAAAGCTATTTAAATCAAGTTAATGAAAATTTGCCCCTTAAAGACCCAATTAAATCTTTAAAGTTCTGTGTTTTTTGTTGCCGTACATATCCTAGTGTATTTAAAAAGTTAGCAACCGCTAGTAACAGCTAACATAGCCTTAAACTTCCACTTTCAAAATAAAATACACTAAAACTGTTTTTTTTTGTTTGTCAAATGATTTAATTCGGGGTTTTGTTGACAGACAGTGTGTGGCCAATCAGAAATGCCAAATTTTCAAAAGTCCTTGATTGACCCATTGATTCAATACAACAGAAGCAAATCAGTTTTTTTAAAAGGCTGTTTATAGGCTAACAGACAAAGCTAACAATAATAGGTTAAATAAAACATCTGTTAACAGTTTGTAAAATGCTTTGAGACCAAATGACTGAAATAAAGATGCAATTAGCCATCCATTTTTTAGTCACAAACTAAAAAAGATCTTGCTAACTTCTAAAGACATAGTAATGTAGTTTTATTCCTGCTGAATGACCATCTGCCTAATTTTTCAGAATCATTTGGCTAATGTTCAAGTTATGAAAATGCTATTTCTGAATGTTAAATACATTCATGATGACAAATATATAAAACATTTTTATCTACAGTATGTTACTAAGATGCAATTTTTTATGTATTTAAATAAATGCATATTCAATATTAGCCTTTATAACTTAATTTATTATATTTTTACATATGCTACAGTGTGTCCAGTTTAGCCTGACAATGTAAACAACCAAACTATTCTGCCATCACATATGCAGTAACAACTGGCAGCATCCAGATACACACATATCCGTCTGTTAAAGAGCTTCATCTGGAAAGCATCTGCTGTGAACAAACATCTGAGAAACGTCTTTAAGATGTCAGTTTTACATCCATTCTGAATCATAAACATCTTAAAGACATTTTCTAAATTTTAATCTGTGTTAATCTGTGCTAAATTTTTAATGTGTTCATTTATAGCATCCGTTTTATCCTCATCCTTTACTTAAACCCTCGTAAAAAGGGCATGGCAAACCCTTGCTGAACAATAGCTTTCAACTTATTAATGACTTGAGCAAAATTAAAATAGAGTGGCAGAGCTTTAGTCGAGTTTGGAAAATGAACACAGCGAATCATGACAACAACAAAAAAAACTATAAACACCAGCAGAATAATTGTTAAAATAACAACAAAAGAATAGCTTAGCCAAACTTTTTGCTTAATGTCAAAAAAATGTACTTAATGTTTTGTTTTTTTACACAACAGTTCAATAAGTTTCCAAAATTACTGAGTAAATTGCGTTTTAGACACAATGTTGGCAGTTACACTATAAGAACGCTAATGAAAATAGTTCCAAACACATTTTGTTCCTGAATGATTCAGTATTTTTGAACGAATTGATCAGTTCACAGAAGGATTGATCTCAAATCAATAACCTGGAACAAATCTGTGTTTTCTAAACAAATCAGTTCAAGAATCATTCACTGTTTAAACGAATCAATTAATTATTCAATGATTCACAGTCATTTGTCGGCAACTACTAGCATAACAGTTAAGCTAGCTAATCAAATTGTGATTGTGTAATCCAAAAGAAATAATGCTGTAGTTTCAAATATCAGCTGTGAATGCTTTTCAACACTGCAAAAAGTTACGCGGGATAACTTTAAAGCACAGTAAAACTAAAACTGAGCGAAGTTTTCCCCAAAATGTGGAGCTTGCTGATAATAAATAAGCTGAATGAGTACAAACTCGGACCAATGCAGGAAAGATAAAGAGCGACACTTCGAGTGGAAGTTAGACGAGATTTAGCCTGTCCATAAATTTAGTTTTGGAGGCATTTATTGTCTGTGCCTGACATTGGTTTTTGGTCAATTGCAGACACTTTATCTCCAGAGATAAATGAACTGAGGGCAAATGTATTGAGCCATATAGGAAGTGGCAAGCGTTAGTATCTGTGTTGACAATCGATCTGTTTCTAGTAATTAAAGATTGTGTAACGGCAAGTGATTGTGTGTGTGTGTGTGTGTGTGTGTGTGTGTGTGTGTGTGTGTGTGTGTGTGTGTGTGTGTGTGTGTGTGTGTGTGTGTGTGTGTGTGTGTGTGTGTGTGTGTGTGTGTGTGTGTGTGTGTGTGTGTGTGTGTGTGTGTGTGTGTGTGTGTGTGTGTGTGTGTGTGTGTGTGTGTGTGTGTGTGTGTGTGTGTTTAAGCGTAAGAGGATTTTTGAAGAGCGAGAGTCAGGGAAACTGTGCTACTTTTACTTTTGGCTTTAGGCTTTAGGCAAGGACAATTTAAGAGATGGAACTTAAACTAATGTGATAAAAGTAAATTAATGAAATGTCCTGATGTCTTCTCTTCATTGAGATTAATAAGATTATATAACTTAAAAATATGACTTTGCTAAAAAAACGTGGTCCAGTATATAATATCGTCATAATGTAGCCAACTCAGAAAACCAGCCAATTGAGTTGTTGACATTGAGTTTTATGACATGGAGGTTGGAGCTTTTTTAGAAAAAGTTAGCATTAGCTGAGTTAGCTCAGATTTCCTAGTAAAAAAAAGAATTATATATATGTATATAATTTGGTTTATAATGCCTGAAAAGAGCTGTAGCATTCTTATTGATATCAAATGAGGGATAGTTCACCCAAATATGAAAGTTCTGTCAACAGAATTACTCAACTCATGTTTTTCCAAACATATACGATTTCTGTCCCTCAGTTGAAAGCCGAAAATTCAGAATGCTTCAAAACTGGCATAAAGAGATTGCAAAAATACATAGAACACATCAAAGAGAGTAAACGAAAGATCAATCGTAAAAGAATATGAACGAAAGTCTCATCGTTTTGGAACAACATAAGAATTTATACCCAGCTAACAAGGATTGTTCTAACGTTCTGCCAAGGTTCTCCTAAACGTTAACGTTAATAAAACGTTTATTCAAAGTTATCTGTTCTAAAAATGTACTTAAAACGTCAACGCAAAAACATTAATTATTCATTGAATGTTAAGTCAAATGTTTACTTGCTTTAGAACGTTCAGAAAAAACTCAAAAGTAACATTCCCATGATGTCTGCAAAATTATTCAACGGAATGTTTGCAAAAACAAGAAAAGCATTTTTAGAACATTTTTAGAACATTTCAAATTTTCAGAGAACAGTCATAAGTAACACTGGGAATGTTAGCAAAACATACTTAGAACATTTTTGTTAGGTGGTTAATTGATGAATTTTATCAGGTGAACTAGCCTAAAGTTAAGGAAAGTATAAAAAAAATAGTTATTTCATTAATTTAAGACTTTCCAAAAAGGAACTCTACTAATATAATTTAGTGTAGTTACGGCAACAGGTGCTAATCTGGCTATGCTAACAAAATAAAGCAATAAATGTGCAGTGGGGTTAAGAAAGGGAAAAGTAGATGCAAAAACTGTCTGAAGACAATACAAGCAACATCATCAGTGAGAATGTTTTAAAGGTTAAATGCTGCATCTCATCATAAAAGGCTGCAGATGTCACAGCAAAAGAGCACCGGCGTATGTTTATGAACTAGCTGAGCCACCACAACTCTGACTAAGTGATGAACGGCAGACTGTCTTCTGCAGGAGTTGCCCTTCCTGTGGTCGTCTGCGTTTACAGGCCACTGCCTCTCAGAGCAATCGGGCCCCAGCAGGCTTTACTGCGCAAAACCAAGCAAGCCAGATAGTGTGTGTATGAAGGCGCTTGAGATCAGCCATCGGCTCATCACAATGTCAAGTCAGAACAGGGGGAGTCATGGTCAGCAACGTTCACTGTCACAAAACACTGATAGTACCACACCAAAGCAGTCGGGCACAATCCTGACAGGAAATTTCCCAGCGTTATATGTTAAACTTCACAATGGCATGACGGATTGAAAACGAAGCTGTTTTTTCTGCTTGGGTGAGTCATCAAATCACATTACCCACAATCTAATGAGTGACCTAGATGAAGATTAGCTAATGCTGCTTGCATGCATGTCACTTAACACGCCGTCACGGCAAGCCCCTTTCAACACACTTTTGAGGTTAGAGTCATATATTTCCCGCCCACCTAGCCCTCCCATCCCATGATGCTTTGAAAGAGAAATAAGTATGAAACATTTGACAAAAGGAAGTGACATTAATGGCTGCAAATCATAGTTGTTTGATGATCCTGACTGTTATATGCTTGATAAACACACAAGCCTGTGGGGCAATCTGGCAAAATGTCGTGCTCAGGAGAAACCAGCCAAGCAAATTAATTAAGCACTTTGCCACATGCTGAAACACACCCATGGTTAGGAAGAATCTGGCCAGCATCAATGTGAATATGGTAATTATGTAAAAAACAGTCAGAGAAAAAAGGTCAGGCTATTACATCTTCATGAAAAAATGACTAATGTAACATAATTATCATTCAGGATCCAAAAGTAAAAGCTTAACTCTGCCAAAAATGAATAATCAGATAATTCACTAACCATTATGTAGTTCCAAAACCATATGTCTTTCTTTGATCGAAGAGAACCTGTGTTTTATATAAAAATGTATATGAGTTCAGTGAGATATTAACTGCTGTTAAAAAGCTAATTTTACACATTACATAATTACATTACAGTACATAAATACATACATGTACATATATACACTCACCTAAAGGATTATTAGGAAACCTGTTCAATTTCACATTAATGCAATTATCTAATCAACCAATCACATGGCAGTTGCTTCAATGCATTTAGGGGTTGGTCCTGGTCAAGACAAACTCCTGAACTCCAAACTGAATGTCAGAATGGGAAAGAAAGGTGATTTAAGCAGTTTTGAGCGTGGCATGGTTGTTGGTGCCAGACGGGCCGGTCTGAGTATTTCACAATCTGCTCACTTACTGGGATTTTCACGCACAACCATTTCTAAGGTTTACAAAGAATGGTGTGAAAAGGGAAAAACATCCAGTATGTGGCAGTCCTGTGGGAGAAAATGCCTTGTTGATGCTAGAGGTCAGAGGTCATGGGCCGACTGATTCAAGCTGATAGAAGAGCAACTTTGACTGAAATAACCACTCGTTACAACTGAGGTTTGCAGCAAAGCATTTGTGAAGCCACAACACGCACAACCTTGAGGTGGATGGGCTACAACAGCAGAAGACCCCACCGGGTGCCACTCATCTCCACTACAAATAGGAAAAAGAGGCTACAATTTACACAAGCTCACCAAAATTGGACAGTTGAAGACTGGAAAAATGTTGCCTGGTCTGATGAGTCTCGATTTCTGTTGAGACATTCAGGTGGTAGAGTCAGAATTTGGTGTAAACAGAATGAGAACATGGATACATCATCTCTTGTTACCACTGTGCAGGCTGGTGGTGGTGGTGTAATGATGTGGGGGATGTTTTCTTGGCTTATTTTAGGCCCTTAGTGCCAATTGGGCATCGTTTAAATGCCACGGTCTGCCTGAGCATTGTTTCTGACCATGTCCATCCCTTCATGCCCACCATGTACCATCCTCTGATGCTGCTTCCAGCAGGATAATGCACCATGTCACAAAGCTTGAATAATTTCAAATTGGTTTCTTGAACATGACAATCAGTTCACTGAACTAAAATGGATCACCAGATCTCAACCCAATAGAGCATCTTTGGGATGTGGTGGAACGGGAGCTTCGTGTCCTGGATGTGCATCCCACAAATCTCCATCAACTGCAAGATGCTCCTATCAATATGGGCAACATTTCTAAAGAATGCTCTCAGCACCTTGTTGAATCAATGCCACGTAGAATTAAGGCAGTTCTGAAGGCGAAAGGGGGTCAAACACATACTCTCAAAAGTATCTACCACACACATATATATATGTGTGTGTATAAAGCCATTCCAAAAATAAAAAATATGAGAAATTACACCCATGAATAGAAAATGAACCATAAACATTATAAGACTTTATCAGTTCAGCATTATGTGAACAACATAAAAGATTTTAATAAAGAAAAACCAGAGAGTTTTATGGATGAGAATCCATAACTAAACCAGCATCCCACGACTTTTATGTCATATTATTAACAAAGATCAAGAGGGAGGGTTAAGTAGGGTTCCCTTCAGTTTTTCTTTGTGTTTGTAGCTTCTAACAACTGATATGGCCTATTACAGATGATATGTTATGAGACGTTCACAACTCTTCCATAAGTGATATACACGTCTTTGGGGAGTGTTTTATCATGCTATCGCTCATTGCATTTAGTCCTGATTTTCATTCACAAGATAGCAAGCGACACATCTCTTCATTACCGCTTCTGCTCGTCAAAGCGAGCTCTGAATATATTTATAATGGAACATCAAGTGCTTCTGAGGATGAGAGTTGAAGAGGCATCATGGGTTTGTCGTGCCGTGGCATAAGGGCAGATCTGAGCGGGGACGTATCCGTTTTCAGGTTGAGCAAAGACGCTAATGTGATGAAGGCCTGATGCCGCAAGTGTCGTTTGTAAAATCAATGAATTGCAAGGAGCGTTATGTTAGCCAGAGGGATTTGTGAAGTGTGGCACCAAAGCAGATTATGCAAATTGAACACGTTATCATGATCGCTTTTGAAAATAGATGGGATACTGAAAAATGGAGAACTTAAAATGAACTTGGGGTTGATGGCCTCAGTCTTTGATTCTTTAATATTTAAATGTGTATTCAACCTCAAATGCCTCAGCGAAGCAGGTTATTTGATTCACCTAGAGACATTTTAACAGAAAGTTTGCCGATATGTGCACTGTAAAACATTATATGATCATTAAGTTACGACAGCATATGTTTTTACATTGCTTTAACTCATCAAAACAACTACAATGGAAGTTATGCATGATTCCACTAATCATTTAAGTCGGTTTAATGTAATTTAAGTTTAAATTAATTAAACATCCAAGTTAATTGTACTTATCAAATGGTGCAAACAATATGCAGAAACTAAATATAAAACAGAAAAGTATATCATCATTGTCCCCTGCAAAAACTCAATTTAAGGTCAAAAGGTCTCCGGTTTGTTGTGGTTTTAAAATATCATGTGGTGCAACTCCACAACAACACAATATTTATGAGTTCTCAATTCATTACATTAAATTTAATTAAAATAACGTAATATTGAATATATTTACATTTTTCTTTACGATATATTTCATTAAATGTAAACATTTCTGGAAAATTTTATAAAAAACATGCAAGAATACCAAAAATAAATTTCTAAGAACCTGGCACATTTATTTGCTGTTGACCCTTAAATAATAATAATTTAAAAAGTGTTTATAAACGTTCTTACGTAAATTGAATTGCATGCCAAAAAATTTTTTTTTAATGATTAATAAATTTACTAAATGTAATTTAATCCACTGGCTTCACAAATGTTTTACAGAAAAATTTCCAGTGTTGGCAAAAGTTACTTAAAAGTAACGCATTAGAATATTGCGTTACTCCCTAAAAAAGTAAGTAATTGCTATTGTTTATGGAAAGCAATGCGTTACATTTTCTCATCTGCGTTTGTTTTGCTTGTAAGTTTTTAATAACCAAATAAAGTGCTTTTTTGGCAAATGTGCAGGTCCTGTCTCATCAAAAGTGAAATAATTAAGCCTCAGGCTGAAGGAAATGCAAATTGGCCCCTGTAAAGTATAAAGAGTGCAGCTCACACAAACCTTTTAGCTGTGCTGCCGTTCTGGTTCACAGAAGAATAGGTTTTGCTTATTCTTATGGTTGAATTGGATTATTGAAGGATAGCAGGAGAGAGATTAAATACATGAAGTATATTTGTGTCATTCAAAATGAAATTATTGCAAGTTTGTGCAATATTTTGAGTTTGCATTTCACTCTTTTTATTCATTTTGGTGCAAGTGAGATGAATAAATGCTTGCTCACATTTACTTTAGAACTACAGTAACCATCATGCGACTCTCAACATGGGGAGAGCTGTCAGTCAATGAATGAGAAAACAAAGTAACTTGCATTATTATTTGTAAAAAGTAACTTTCTGGTCAATTTAAAAGTAATGCGTTACTTGAAAAAAGTAATCCGATTACAAAACTTGTGTTATTAGTAATGCGTTTCCCCAACACTGGATATTTGTTCTGCTCATGTTTGATATCCGAGGCTTTAAAAAAAAAACTAACAAATATATGGGTGCTAACAAATATATATAAACTTATATGACGTTCAAAACAAGCTATTAAATAAAACAGTTGACTTCAAGAGGTTGAGACAATCTTTCTGTGGTTTGTCAAACAATGTTTGCTATGACTGGACTTCAGCAACAGGGCACAACCCTTTGATATTTAACATACATGTGATTCCAGATCTTTCTAAAAATAGGGGAAGGAAGATGACGGCTCTTTTGCGGAGGGCAAATGAGCTCTGCTCTCTGACCTCATCCCGCTCTGAGACAAAAGACAGAGGAAATATTTCTGAAGTGCCATTTCAAATGCCATGGCATACAGGCCCTCCTTGATGAAACACACACATACAAACCTAGAATGAAGGTTTGTCCCAATTTAAAAGAACTTAAAAAGCAAATGGAGAAAAACTCAGTTCAAGGTCTCGAGCAGTCATGCATCTACGATCAATTGTGCTGGAGCTAGGCTTGGGATTCGGTCCAGATCTACTGCTGCAGCCACTAGCAGATACGATCAGGCAACACTCTATCAGTGCTACAACTTCCTCCAAATGCACACATACTGCAAATTCATCCTCACTATTCTAATTTAACTTGGTTCTTATGATTAATGGGATCTCGAGTCTTGGAATTCAAATTCTGATAAGAGGATTAAGCTCCTGAATGTGAAAGAGAAAAACAGAATAAAAATAAAAGATTTCTTCCTTATTCTTCTGAGTGTTTCAACAACATTTTGGTCAGAGTTGAACAGCTGTGTTTATTGTCCATTAACTTATGTCATTTACTGATTGTGATCAACTTCAATTTTAAAAGCATCTGAAATGCAATGGCTTCACACAACATCTATCCTGTAGCTCTACCAGTTGAGCATTGGTGCTTGCAGCGCCAAGGTCATGGGTTCGATCCCCAGGGAAAGCAGGAACTGATTAGAATGTCAATGTGTTTCTTGAATGCTTTGGATAGAAGCGTCTGCCAAATGTGTGAATGTAAACATCTCTGAGATTATCACCTCTCTACATGCACAATGCATGAGATCTTCTACGCACATGAGTTGAGTGATTTGATATCTCTCCCCTGGGCAATGAACATTCAGTCATTCAACTTTGATTAAAAAAACATCTGCAGCTGTAATACAATATCGCTGATCAATATGCTGAGGAGTGCCTCAAGGCTATGTACTGAGGCACAACTAATTTTACCTTGGACATCTTTATTGGTAGGAACTCGGGAGTATTCCTCAAAGATATGGATTAAAGGGGTCATACCTCTGGAATTTATAATTCAAAATTCCTATGTTATAATTTAGGACAGCATTTATTTAAAAAGAGTAAAAAAGAAACACGTTCTGGTAAAGATTGTTTGCTTCCACTTTAAGGATTATAACTTGTTTATTTTCTGAATAAAAATACTATTATATTTCTGTAGAAAAATGGCGCTTGCAACATCAAGGTCATGGGTTTGATTCCCAGAGAAAACAAGAACTGATTAGAATATCAATGTGTTTTTTTTAATGCAATGCAAGTCGCTTTAGATAAAAAGTTCTGACAAATGCATAAATGCAAATATTTTAAAATGTATAATTTATTCCTTTGATAGAAAAACTGAATTTTCAGCATCATTACTCCAGTTTTCAGATTCACACAATTCTTCAGAATGCAAAACTTCGTCACACGCATAAATGAAAATGCAAACTTCTCGTGGACATAAATCACACAAACCACTTGGATCAAAGCAATGCCATTATTTAAAATTCACACCATGCTCATTTTATTTTTGTTGAAAAAAAATGTATTAAAATGTTTAAACATTATGGTTTTATTATCTATCCATTATAAATCAGACATGAAAAAGTACTGGAAAATAGAAACCACTCCACTCACTTATGGAGGAGAGCCTCAAGGCAATATCCTGGGGCACTACACATTTTGCTTGAAACATAATTGTAGCCATTATTATAGATACAAAGCCAAGGGAAAACACATGCCACTTCATTAACACGTGGGAACAGAGCAGCAAACACTGAGAATCCACAGAGATAATGTGCGCATCTAACATTAGACTCAATGGGCATCGAATAGGCACGAAACTCGATTCATAAGTGCTGACATCTGTTCACTCACCATCGTCGTGCATTCTCTGCAGGCAAAAGGTCAGGTTTCTCCTCCAGCTTGGCATGGCAGATAACTAAGAGTAATGCGTTTTTGCGGAGAGAAGCTCGTTCGTAACGCTGATGGTTAAGGGATGTGTCGGTGATCAGGTGTATCGCGGGCAGATCCTGTGGTGTTCACGCAGTGGTCCATGAGCGGGCATCAGCTGTCACTCCCGAGACCGGAGCGCAAATGACTCACGGAGTGTCACCGCCTCTCCAAAGTGTGTGAACGCGTGGACCGCCGGCACACTCTCAGATCCGCGCAATCTGGCACAGCAAACGGGTTAACCCTTACCTCCTGACACACACTCGGAGAGGCACAGATGCTGCCGCTCACTGCGCTATAGAATGATTAACAAACAATTATTCATATGCAACGCATTACATTTCAAAGATTATAGTGGTGTGCCCAAAAACATTGTATTACAATGGAAGATACTTTTTATTTAGCAGAAAGATCGTTTGAGTTTTTGAACATCACTTTTTTGTTAATTTATGAGAAAATTTTCAACTTTTTCTAAATTTTGCATGAAGAAAATGTAATGTGCATTCCCTGATAAAAGTGAGGAGTGTTTTTTTTTAATTGATACCAGGTTAAAGCCAGTAAAATGTATATATACAAACAATTAGCTTTTTTAAATCACCTTTTTTAAATAAAATTATTGAATTTATAATAGAAATCATTTTATTTAAGCTAACTTTAATATTTAAATAATTGCATGTGAATTGGAAGTAAAAAGTGCAAAATTTCGAATAAATAACATCACAATATAAAAGATTGTATGATCAATGAGTTATTACAATGTTTTTACATTGCTTTAACTTGTCAAAATAAGGTTAGCAATTTTCAATATTTCAACAACATTTTTGACACTTGTATAAGTCAGTTTAATATAATTTAAGTTGAAATGACTTAATTGTATTTAATTTAAGGCAGCATCTATTTATTTATATATACATATACAGTGGACTTCACTTATCTTGAGCTCGGTTAACTTGTCAACCCTATTATGTCGACGTTTTTGAAGTGGAACCGCCAAATTCGCTATTCGCTATTCACATCAGTTATCTGGATCCCTGTGACTAATGATCATACTGAGTTCACTGCCCATGCGCTGAGTTTGTGTTGCACGTGCATCAGTCAGTATAGTCGCTCCAGTGACACTTCAATCACTCTTGCGGCACAGTGCCGTGCAGCCGCAGAAGAACTCATGCAAAAATCAAGTCTTACAGATGCTGTCTTAAAGGAGGCACAGGAGTTTGCCATCACTGTCCAGGAATACCCAGATTAAATTGGGACTTGCTGTACAGGTGATGAACAGTGAATGGTGTTCTCCACACATACCACTTGGAATTAAGGCCAAAAAGTTCTATCTTGGTCTCCTTCAGGTGTTTTTTTTTTTGCAAACTCCATGCAGGCTTTCATGTGTCTTGCACTGAGGAGAAGCTTCCTTCCATCGCTCTGCCATAAAGCCCCGACTGGTGGAGGGCTGCAGTGATGGTTGACTTTCTACAACTTTCTCCCATCTCCCGACTGCATCTCTGGAGCTCAGCCACAGTGATCTTTGGGTTCTTCTTTGCCTCTCTCACCAAGGCTCTTCTCCCCCGATAGCTCAGTTTGGCCGGACGGCCAGCGGAAGGGTTCTGGTCGTGCCAAACGTCTTCCATTTAAGGATTATGGAGGCCACTGTGCTCTTAGGAACCTTAAGTGTAGCAGAATTTTTTTGTAACCATGTCCAGATCTGTGACTTGCTACAATTCTGTCTCTGAGCTCTTCAGTCGGTTCCTTTGACCTCATGGTTCTCATTTGTTCTGATATGCACTGTGAGCTGTAAGGTCTTATATAGACAGGTGTGTGTCTTTCCTAATCAAGTACAATCAGTATAATCAAACACAGCTGGACTCAAATGAAGGTGTTGAACCATCTCAAGGATGATCAGAAGAAATGTACGGCACCTGAGTTAAATATATGAGTGTCACAGCAAAGGGTCTGAATACTTTGAACCATGTGATATTTCAGTTTTTCTGTTTTAATAAATCTGCAAAAATATCAACAAGTCTGTTTTTCATGGGGTGCTGTGTGTACATTGAGGAAAAAATTAACAAATGATTTTAGCAAATGGCTGCAATATAACAAAGAGTGGAACAATTAGAAGGGGGTCTGAATACTGTCCATACCGACTGTATATGTATGTATATATATTTATATGTACCGTACACAAACAAGTATGTGTAAAATGCAAGTAAAAAGGAGAAAAAAAAACTTTTTTGTGTACAGGGATAAACTTAAATATCAGTCTGCAAGTTTTGACTTGGCCATTGGAACATACTAAAAGAATTTAACAGAAAAAATGAGAGCTGTGTATTGAAAAATGATGGTGAGACTTACTGAAGATGAGTGATTTTGGCTTTGTAATATGAGTAAGGAACCTGTCAGAACTGCAAACCGTGGGTGCTTAGCTGATGTGTAACCCAGGCTGTGAAAATACACATTTCTCAAAACAATATCAACACATTATTCTAAGTGACACTTCACTTGCGCTAGTTCCAGGCTGGCACACATATGGAGGTTTTTCACCATCACAGATGCAAAACCATAACTGAAGGCCGAGGGAGGGTTGGTGGGCCTCTGTTGATCTCCCAAACCCTTGGGCAAATCTGTAACCGAGGGATAATTTAATCTGACAGTAATGGAAGCAACTGCCATAGTACGTTCACGCTGGATGTTTAGACCGCATGTTTACTTGATAGATTTTGCAGGTGATGCAACAGTTTTACTCCTTGTTTAGTCTTTTAATGGAGTTCTAGGTATTGCATTTTGAAATATGGTTAAAAGTCAACATGAAGTGCTGTTCCCAACCAATTTCATTCCAACACTAATATGGTAATTCATAACTATTTTACAGTTAGGCAAACTGATGGATAATTTTCATACAATCTGCTTACTTTCCTCCGACAAAGGTCAAAGGGTAAAAGGTCAGAGGTTCGGAAACATGTGAAAAATACATTTTCTCATGAGATTGGTGGAGTATTCTGTAGGCAGAAGTATGTCCAGGAGAAACGAGACATTACATGATGGAAAAAAGTAGGCTAAGAAGGCCTAGAACAGATCTGGGATGTGATTTCCATGCAACAACAAAACTCCCTGGTTAACTATCATAGTATGATGCATCACTGGAGAAATGAACTAGCTAGCTGTAGTTCCAATCACACAACTTTGCGATGCTGTTGGCGAATGTTCGCTGCATCTACGGCTTCGGAAACAACGAAGCGTTAAGCTACTTTGGCAATATGGGCCATTCTACAGAATTGGTGACATTTGGTGTTCCCCATCCAAAAAACACATTTGACAAGCATTCAAATCTTAGATGTTTACTAAGATCCTTAAATTATTTACTGAAACCCACAATAATATTTAAAAGCTTTATATTTATATCATAATTTATTGGGTACTTTCAATTAGGAGGTGGTTGTCCCAAACCCTTTCATGTAAATTTCAACTTGTGAAAATATTTAAATATTTTTTGCAATTTTTTCCATTCTTGGTTTTAAACGCATCTTTTTGTTTTGCTAAAGTTAAAAAATGTTTTTTTTTACATAAAGATTTAAAAAAAAATGTTTTGAATCTTTATGTAAAAAAAGCATGTCCCGTATTTTCATGTCACTACCAAAACACTGAATGTTTTAGTCCATTGGGTGATACTGATTTTAACCACAGCCCTACATTTTTGATCAGGAAATATTCCTATGTCCCTCTCTGTCATATGCTACATGGTGAGTAGATTGATTCCATCATTTTGAGGTAAATGTGTTCTAAAGTCTGAAAATCTGTGTGTAACTTAGGAATGTCACTACCAAACACATTTTTTCTGCTATTAAGACTTTTTGGGATGTTATTCCATAAAATGTAGTTTTTATACGTGTACCACTGTTCTGACCAGTGATTGCTAACCAATAATAAATCCTTAACTTTGAAAAAAGTATGATAAACTTTATACCTTATACAAAGAAATATTGGGTTCAAAATACAAATGTCATAAATTACACTTAAAATATTATTAAAATTGTCATTTTTATTTATGTATTTAACCTGTAAACATTTTTTAAGTAGAAAAAAATATATACATTTACATGGTTGATGTAAACAAAATCTTAATAGGTAATTATAAGCCTGTTAATAAATTACATATTTTTGTGTTTCGGTAGTGACAAATTTGGTGTGAATGAAAATATTCCAGCATTTTCTGAAAATACAATTTGAGAACTAACCACACAATTACTAGAAATGTATACCTTGGATATTATACAAATTACATACGCGCAAAATTTGTGGGGGAAAAATAGAAAATTTCAAGATGTTTCCAACTCTGATTTTTCACCAATTCTGTAGAATGGCCCATATAATAAAATAATAATAAACAGGTTAGTTAGTGTAGAAAACTTTATTCTTCGATGGCAATCCAAGTCTTGAAACACACTAATGTCCAATGTGGCCAATATATTTGAATTAGCTTTCCTTAATCATTTTTTTCTTGACATGTTAAGAATGGTTACAAACAATACAAACCTGCTCTGGTTAGGAATTTAACCAATGGAAATGATCTAAAAATTGGCAAAGTTGAAAAAAAAATCGTTTCTGCCACTTGTCGCCTTTTAAATCAATGGAGAAAAGTCTTTGAGGGCAGAAGAATGTGACCCTGGTCTGAGTGGAGGTGCTCGACCACGGGCGCAAGACGAGATGGGCTTCACTGCTCGTTCTGTTGACTGTCTGTGATGGAGGTTACGGCACCCTGGCCTTTGTTGACATCACTGATACAGGCCCACTGTCCATCCACTGATTCCTTCCACAGGGTCACCTAGAGCAAAAGTCAACGGGAAACATGACAATTTCTTTAACGCTTGAATGAGCCCTTTAAACACATCATCAGGTTAGAAGCTGTTAAGCAAAGGAAAGCATTGCATCTTCTAGTTACAGTGAAGCAATCTAAGATCTCGGTCCACTTGCAAACAAACTCAGGTGTGGTTCAACTGAAATACTGACGCAACAGACCAACATTGTGTTGGATGCTCGGTAAGTTATAAAAATTACAATATACATAATTAAACAGTTTGTTTTGCTTGGCATCTTTAGGTTTGCTGGCAGTGTGAACACCAAGTGAACGAGGACTAGGAAAATAAATAACTAATCTTTAGTCCAGGTTCGCTTAGCATTCACATAATGGGGACAACTCGGAAATCCATTGCCGCATATATATATATATATATATATGAAAAAGAAAATAATGTTCTTTTCCTTTTTCTTATTTGAATGATTTGTAAAGAGTGATTTGTAATCAAGTTAGGGATTTTTATTAGTTAAAACCTTTCTTTACTCTTCTGTATTTTTAAGTAAGGAGGAATATTGTCAGCACTTCTCACCAGATAGAACATGTTATCAGAATGTTTTGGGTAGTCTTTCTGTTGATAGATGGAGCCTGAGCCGAGTTCAGCCTTGGAGAAGCTGTATATCTGTGTGTGTGTTAATATGGTCTGTATTGGTGAAGTGATTAGTTGGCACCATCAGGAGACGAAATGACTCGTTCTCGACAAGCCACGTCACGAACCCGTCAACCATGTGATCAACGGACATATGCTTCAGACTGTCTGCTATTGTGTGGAAAATTACTGTTTATCTTTGCCAATCAGAATCATTTAACCGTCATCATTGACGTAGTTAGCACCCTCTGTTAGAGTATAATTGCTGTAACAATGTTATTGTATTTGGGGCGGCCTACGAACTCCTTGTGAGACTTGAAGCTTCTGCTGATGAAACTGCAAACTAAACTTCACTAAAATTTCTTCTATTGACTGCACTTCTGACTCCTGGTCTTCATTCAACATATCTGGTCCTCGGCTCTCAACTGTAAATCCCCTACATACATTAGCATTTTATCACTTGTGAAGAGCTTATAAAATGTGTAAAGGAGTGAAAACAGAGGCAGGAATCCCTCCGCCACACACAAAACGAAGACCTGCTGCGAGGAGACATGCTTCTGATGCCTGTACCGAACAAGAAAAAAAGGCATGCTTGAGCACTCTACCCTTTTTGGTTTGTTTACATGTCTTTGGTTTGTGTTTTATATTTAAATAATTTAATTCGATCTACACCACAATTCGTTTGGGAGTGTACACACTTATTCAAACAAACCACATTAACAAAGCTTTCGCATCAGGGTTCGTTTTACTCCAGCCAAACAAGTGTAAACACACCGTAAAACCCCCGAACAAACCGATGTGACGACATTCCAAACTAAATCAGGGCAAAACTTAATTCGTTTGCAGTACGAAACGGCTCATCAAAGTGAACTCTCTCGAAAAGTTAGCTACGGCTGGTAAACACTTTACCGTTGGTCCATTTTTGGGTTCATGTCTCCCGTTCAGTCCATGAGTGAAAACATGAACACACTGGAAAGCTGCTTTATAGTACAGTAATACCTCGGTTTACGAGTTTAATTCGTTCCAAGAGCGAGCTCGTAAACCAAAATGCTTGTACACCAAAACAAATTTCCCCATAAGAATGCACTAAAAATCAATTCGTTCCACATTTTTTGGGTTTTACCCTATTAATTGCAGTTAAAATTGTAATCATTAAGATCTCATATAAATACTAATTAATAATTGACAATTAAACTCTAAAAATACTTGACAATTTACTGTAATGTATTTTAGGTTTGAGCAGCCTGCTTGGAGGAGAGAGAGGAGGGATGAGGGGCGAGCAGGAAAAGCAAGGATGAAAGCAAATGAGTGAATTTATTATAATAGTGCAGAAACCAAACGAAGTGATAATCCAGAGTTAAAGTCGTGGAACATGGGGGCCGCGTACGAGCGAACTCGCGGGGGCCGCGTACGAGCGAACTCGCGGGGCCGCGAAAGAACTAGGGAAGCGCGGGGCACAAAGTAACGCGGGGTAAAAAGTAACAGCGATTTTTTTAGATGGTTGCATGGGCATAAATGTGACGTGCTAAAGGGCTTTTCATCACATTGTTTGCACACGTCTTCTGGCCATTTTTTGAGAAATTTCATCGAAGTTTGGATGAGAACTACAGGAAAAACTCTTTTGGCAGCATGTAAATATTTTTTGTTATAGTAGTTGTTTTTCGATTTTCAAAGAATGTGTGAAAGATTGTTAGTCTAATCTTATATTGTTATGATTACCATCTTCTTGGCTAAAAGATGGTACCATTTTGAAAGACGTGAAAAACACATAGTGGCTGCTATCCGGTCCTGAAGTAAACAAGACAGTGCGGGGTTAGTTGTAACACTAAGCCGCATTGAACAAGTTGCATCGATAATCATATATTTTGCATTGTATTAACCTATTAAAACGTTTTTCATGTCATTACATTGTTCAAAACACAACAAATGTAAAAAATAAAGTAAAAAAGTTATGCTTATGATCATCAAGACGCAACTTTTTTTAAACAAATAAAAATACGTGAATGAACTTGTATTGGATAACATGGTGTTACAACTAACCCGCTGTCTGTTAAAACGAGCCCCGCTCACGGGGTAAGAAGTCACATTTTACTCCTTGCGCTTTTGCCGATACTGCAGAGAAACGGCAGGTCCGACGAACATGAAAACAGTGCTCATTTGTAGGAGAGGCTTATATGTTGTTTGTATAAAAATATGGTTTGTCTAACCCTATTACTTTGTTTATTATTTGGCTAAAACCGTGTATATTTCACTACGTGAACAATAGCGATCACAATTAATTAATGTTTAGAATATGAGGTAAAAACTTATAAAAATATCACTGTGGTGAATGATAGAGCCAATGAATGAGTTAAGGGGTTATAAAGGGGTTGGAACCTCCTGACTGTGTTATGAGAGGCTGTCATTAGGATATTTCATGTAAAAATGCGCACAAGGATGCTGAGCGTTAGGACTTTTTCCACACAAAACTGCGCATGGGTGAGGGAAATTTTTTCTCGTACACCGATACAATGCTCGTACACCGATTCGACCCTCCATGCTTGTACACCGATTTGCTCGTATACCAAGTCGCTCGTAAACCGAGGTATTACTGTACATCGAATTTAAGCAATCTATTGTGATATATAAATAAAGCTATATAAATAAATTTTTCTTTTGCCATTGAGAGGAAAGCGCACAACGCTCATTTGCATGTCGCACTCAGCAGTATGAGTGGCGTTGGACGTTCGCTAACAGTATATCATTGCTTGGGAGTAAACAAAGTTCGAAATGCGTGAACCAAAGAACAAAAAAAGAACTTTGCCGGGAGTAAATCAGAAATCAGTAAATGTGTGATTTTCTTTTTTGGTCTGGACCAAAAGAGCCAAGAGAATCCAAACTACAAGAGTGAACACACTAAAGCTCAATAAAAACGATTTAGTTATAAATAAAACAAAGGTTAACATATAAAAATGCCATGTTGATACTTGCTGCTTCTTTTTAAGTGTTGGCGAAACTTACAAGCAATCTGAGTGAACAGATATTTTCAGTTTAAGTGTCTAGGTGTTCGAAAATTCCCGAATACACACTATTAGTTAAACTAACAAAACAACGTGTCGACTTGTGCTCCCAAGAAGCAACTAAAGAGGACTTGTGTGTATTTTCAAAGTCCTTTTGCATTATCTGATGCATTTATAAAACAGACAGCTTAATAATGGCACGTTCGTCTGAGATCAAATGGCTCGACCCGCCGCTCGCCGTCGTGAATAATTACAAGTCAGAGCATCTCACCGAAAATGCAACAACCCAGAGTCTTCATTTAAATAAGCGGCGATGTCGGTGACCGAGTGCTGGGTGATATAACCTCAGTCATTAATTCCTGAACCTGAGAGTGCTTTAATACTCAGGCACTGTAAAATGAGTTATGAGTCTGGGTAAATCGCTGCTGTGCAGGGCTGTAAGCCGCCCACATGCTCCAACGAGAGCATCTTCACTCCTTAATCCCACGGGACGAGAGCCAAAGACTGGCAACATAAGTTTCATGGTGGAAAGTCAATGAATCACAATGTCGAAGCACATTCGCGGCCTGTCCTTTTGTTGGTGACAGGGTGAATCACACAAGAAAAATAGATGTAAATAAATAATATCACAATGATTTAAGTATGCTTTTTACTTATTATAAGACTAGTTTGATGATCCATTCATGAGAATGAGTGTTAAAATGGTCTTTCAGCAGCTGTTATTTAAAATCCAATAGCAAAAAAATTGCACAGTTCAAACTGTTTGTTTATTTTAATGAACTTTTTTTAAAGCAAAAAATAGTAGGATATTGCTGTAATAAATAGGTGGATATAAATAAAATAATCAAATATTATTTTATTTTAAAATATTTAACTATTCTGTATTGCTTTAGTTACTTTAAATATGATAAAAGCATTTTTGCTAGGA
This sequence comes from Rhodeus uyekii, assembly GCA_037043235.1. NCBI lineage: Eukaryota > Metazoa > Chordata > Actinopteri > Cypriniformes > Acheilognathidae > Rhodeus > Rhodeus uyekii. The sequence continues at coordinate 2,601,229 of JAWRVZ010000062.1, forward strand.
TTGGAGTAGAGAATGCATTAAACTGATCAAAAGTGACAGTAAATACATTTATGATTTTGCAAATTTCAAATAAATCCTGTTCTTCTGAATTTTCTATTTAAACTTCACAAATATAGTTTAAACAAACAAAATTCGATGTTGATAATACGTTTCTTGAGCATCAAATCATCATTTAGAAATATTTCTGAAGGAGTAATGATGCTAAAAATTCAGCCTTGATCACAGGAATAAAAATTACATGTAGAAAATATATTCAAGCAGAAAAGTTATTTTAAATTGTAATATTTCACAACATTTGTTCAAATAAATGCAGCCTTGGCAACATAAGAGACATTTAAAATAGTTTTTGCTCCACAGAAAAGGTCATGAGGGTGAATAAATGACATTACATTCAAATTCCAGGGTCATATTTGACAGGAACATACCTTGTTGTCCCCTCCCGACACAGCCAGGATGTTTCCTGTGATGGACCAGCTCACATGCCACACCACGTCGTTGAATTTGTGGAGAAGTTTGGCTGTCCAGGTGTTACCGGCTGGGTCGTCACATGTCCAGATAAACACACGACCATCCTATGGTATATGACGACAAAATAACAGAATATAATAGATGCATGCGCTTTGCAGACGCCATTATAATAAAGCAATCATTGCATTCAAGGTCTATATATATATATATACACACAGTGGTACCTTGAGATACGAAATGAATCCGTTCCGAGGCGGCCTTCGTATAATGAGTTTTTCGTATCTTGGAACACATTTTACATGTAAAATGGCTAATCCGTTCCAAGCCCTCCAAAAAACACCCCATTAAATTTCATAATAAAGCTAAATTGACCTATAAACAATGAAATAACATAAAATGTTGAAGCTTACCTTTCGAGTGAAGCTATCTCCGAAAGTGGCGGCAGAGGAGGAGGAGGACAAACGGCAGATAACGTACGTACGTACACTTAACTTTACGAAAACACATAAAAAATGTAAAGTTTGGGGTGCAGAGTGGCTGAGCTAAAGCACGCCAGCACGTACGTATAGAAGATGCATGATGGGAGGGATGCTGTCCAATTAGAGAGAAGGATCTCATGGCTTGGCTAGCATCAGGAACCAATGGGAGAGCAGGAGGATGGTGGCGAGTCTACTAGAACTAAGATGGCGGCGTGCGGCTCGAGTTTCAATATTGTTATGGGGCGAATCTCGGACTTTCGTTAACCTTTCGTATGTAGAGCAGTAAAAAAAATTCGTCTTCGCTTTCGTAACTTGGATTTTTCGTAAGTTGAGCCTTTCGTATCTTGAGGTACTACTGTATATATTTTAACAATAGCAATCCTAATTCTACACAGCTTGTTGAAGCTAAAGGAATAAAATAAAACAATATTTAAATTACTTGAATTGGATTTTTACAACTACGGTTCATATTGATACTGGAAGAGTCCCACAGCACAATATTTAAAGTGGCGCATTACCTGCGAGCAGCTGGCGATTGTGCTGGTGGGCAGACCAATGGAAGGAGCCCAGCCAACATCTCTCACCCAATCACTGTGCGCCTCCAGCTTCTGGTCCTCTTTCCATTGGCCATCCTCTTCTCTGGGAGGAAAGTATTAATGTCAACACATAATCTGATAGATATTACATTTTCATTTGAGTGAACTATTCTTTTAAAGTGCCACTATTATGCTTTTCCAGATATTTTTGCAGACCAATCACAACAGACTGGGTCATCTGACCAATCAGAGTAGAGACGGCTCTTGGAAAGGCAGGATTTAGAGAGACTGAATCTTTGAAAGACTGAGAAATTAGGTCATGTGCAATGTTCATTATGAAAAATTAAAGTGTTTTGATGCATGTAAATCTATTGTTGGAGATCTTCCAAACAACATTAGAAACAGTATAATAGTGTCACTTTAAACATTATTTGATAATTTGATCATGCAGTCAGCACAAATAAGAATGTACTACTTTCAGCACCATTACATTAGATTTTAAAGCATTTTTTCCCCACAATCAGGATATAAAGGCTTTAATTTCTCTTTTTTTTTATTACATTTTCTCTCTCTAACGCCATTAAATTTTGTGTGGGTCTGTTTATGCCCAAGTGTTGTAACGGACAGCAGGTGCTCGTCACTGTGCGCTCTAAAATAACGGCTGCACTCACTTCCACAGTTTGACCAGATTGTCACAGCCTCCAGACACAAATCTCTTGATGTAGTTGGGCTTCTGTCCCGTTGGCTGCTCGATGAGACTCCCTGGGACAACAGCTGGGGCCCAACTCACAGCGTTACAGCCGATCTGCCATAAAGACCAGAGGAACCATGTGAAAACTCAAACAACACGATGAGTACAATAAATTCAGCCAGTCTAGTGACATCTACCTCTAGCCTCTATAGTGCATGCATTGTCCAATCAGCACTCAAGAAATCAAATATTTTATTTACAATGTTCCAAAGAACCTATATAGATTAGACCACTATAAATATGCAGTATATTAAATAACATTTTTCATAAAAAAATCTTGGATATTTTCTGCAATATTTCTATCTTGCAGTAGTTCATGTAAGAGAAAAAAATATATCTATAGCATAGTGCGAGGGCGATTCAGAAATCCAATGCCGCATATATATATATATATATATACACACACACACACACAGTAATACCTCGGTTTACGAGCGACTTGGTATACGAGCAAATCGGTGTACGAAAAAAAAATTTCCCTTACCCACACGCATTTTTGTGTGGAAAAGATCTAACGCTCAGCATCGTCGCAAGCATTTTTACTGGAAATATCCTAATGACAGCCTCTCATAACACAGTCACGCGGTTCCAACCCCTTTATCATCCCTTCACTCGTTCATTCTCTCAGTGTCGCTTGGTTTGGTTGCATCATTCACCACAGGGATACTTTTATAAGTGATTTACAGCGGTTTTACCTCCTGTTGTTAACATTAATTGTGATCGCTATTGTTCATGTAGTGAAATATACACGTACAGTACCTCTAAGCAGTAACGGTCACAGTTCATGAATTCATTGTCTTCTAGTTCTGCCTGTGTGTGTGGTCACTGAGCACTGACACACCTGATTCTCATATCATCTCCCCGCTTTTGTTCGCGGCTCCCGTGTGTTCGTTCACGGTTCCCTGTGTCACATGTTCCACGACTTTAACTCTAGATTATCACTTCTTTTGTTTTCTTTACTATTATAATAAATTCACTCATTTGCTTTCATCCTTGCTTTCCCCGCTCCCCCCTCCTCTCTTCTCTCTCTCCACCAAGCAGGCTGCTCAAACCTGAAGTGCATTACAGTAAATTGTCAAGTATTTTTATAGTTTAATTGTCAATTATTAATTAGTATTTATATGAGATCTTAATGGTTATAATTTTAACTGTAATTAATAGGGTAAAACCCAAAAAATATTTAAAATTGGCATTTATGGTCATGTGGAACGAATCAATTGATTTTTAGTGCATTCTTATGGGGAAAATTGTTTTGGTGTACGAGAATTTTGGGTTACGAGCTCTTGGAACAAATTAAACTCATAAACCGAGGTATTACTATATATATATTTTACCACAGAAAATATAGTTAGAAAGAAGTTTTTGCACATTAAGACATTCTTGATCAAATACAACATGTAAAAAAATATTGTAAATATTGTTTTATAAGCTCACAATAAACCGGGTCAAAACTGACCCAAGAATGTAAAAGCTGATGGTAGTTTTTGAAAGCCTTGGGGCAGTTAATCGAACTTAAAAAATAAAACCATTACATTAAATACAAATAAATCAATTTATCACAATTATTAAAGCCCTGAAAAGTCATATTTCATTTAAAAAGGCAAAACTCACTGTATGTGCATTGCTGATCTTCTTAATATCCCAGTGTCCGTCTCCAGAACAGGTCAACACAGAAATGGCCCCATCTGAGCTCCCGCAGGCCAGAATCAAACCGAAGTCATACGGCCCCCAGCACACAGAGTTCACTGCGGGAGAACCGAGTGAGTGTCTGTCCACAACGAGACGAGTTTCTACGCCAAGGTGTGAGAATCAAGAGAGTGAAGTTACCGGAGGAGTCGTGGCCTGTGTACTCATACATCTTCTCCCAAGAGCCGTTCTCCTCCTTCCAGATGATCACCTTCCTGTCGTAAGAGCAGGATGCCAGGATGTTGCCGTACATGGGGTGAGCCCAGGCCACCTGCCACACGGGACCCTCGTGGCTGACAAAACACAAGCAGAACTTAAACAAAAGACTCCATGGACACCATAAGTTTAGCCGCTCGCTTCACACACCCCCTCAGATCAGCCACGAGGATCTGCCCTCCGTTCTTGACGTCGAAGATCTTCACGGAGCGATCGGAGGAGCAGGTGGCGAGCCGCGTGCCGTAATAATCCATCTGAGCGTCGTGCTGAACACAGAACAGCCATCAGAGTCGTGATGAGAGAGAGCAGAAGAGTGCAGACGGATGGAGATACTCACGATCATGTCCTCATGAGAGGTGTCCACGGTGTTGATGACAGAGACCTGACACACACACACACACACACACACAGATATTTATTAAACGCATCAATGACTTTTAACTTTAATGTTCAGCAGATTAAACCAAGAGAATTTTTGACATTATTCCGTAAAAACCTAAAATGTGTGTGAATATATATATCTCTCACACACACACACACACACACACACACACACACACACACACAGATAGCTCATTAATCTCGGATCCAACACAGAGAATAATAGAGAAAGAGACCATACTATGAATCTATAGAAAGCAAACACTTACATATCGGACAGTATCGATACTATAACACTCACCATACTTGCTAACCCCTCAACAAACTCCTTCAACTCCCAAAACTGGCGATTGGACTTTATTCCGATCCGCCGGAGTGAAACACGGACGATATTTCCGACGTGGCAGACCGACCGGCAACCGACGACTAAAGCGTCCGGGTGGAACCAAACACAAAACACACAGGCTGCTAAAGCGTCCGGGTGGAACCAAACACAAAACAAAAGGTTCCGTTCCGCCCTCCCGTCCTGCAGTTCACACAGAGCGCAGCAGAAGGCGGCAAAGCGAGCACAATTAAAATATCACACATCTCTATTTATAACTGTCCAAAAGTGTCAGATGTCCCCAGTCTGTCCAATGTCCAGCCAGTCGCTATGATCTTCATCAAGCTCAACTTTCTGCATTAGTTTGTTACATCGCCATTCGGTGCAGCGTTTTAAAAAGTCAAGATGTCTAATGTCACGTTTTACATTTCCAACCTATTGGAAAAAATGACATCCACAGACAAAGACTTTCGGTAAGACTGTGTGTTAGAGACGCATGTTTCAGACTAATGTTTACTAAAATAGGCCAGTGACAAAGCAATGGCCTTCGGTTTTTCTGTGTGGCTTAAACAACCATTTCCAGACTCACACGAACACTTTAAAAACTGTAAACTAGAATAAACATTGCTCAATGAAACCTGTGCTGGACACAAACTGCTAAAAACATAAATTGATTATAACAAAAAGTCGAAATTACGGCATAGTAAGTCATGATTAATAGATAAAAAAGGGAAAATTTGAACACTAAGTAATGATTAATAAATATACAGCCGAAATTATAGCGATTAATATACAGTAAAAAGTTGAAATGATGTCATAATTTAAGACATATTCATATGGCATAAGAAGTCGACATTTTGACAGTCTAAGTCATAATTATAACATAACAAAGAAGTTATGACTTTATATGTCTTAAGTTTGACTTTTTAATGTAATAACTATAATTTTGACTTTGTATGTCATATTTAAACTTTTTGCCGTAATTATGACTCGCGTCATTCAGCTTTTCATCTCATAATATGATTTACAAAAGCATGATTTTTTTCTTATATGGTAGAAATGGGTCTCCATATCAAACAGTTTTGCTAAGTATTTATCATGGTTTTGCATCAAAAATCGCTTTCATGGAAATGATGAGCACTATGGTGAAACAAATTGAAGGTTCATGGCCGCCAATGACCTGATGATGGAGCTCCAGAAGGACTCGATCAAACTGGACGAGGAGTGCGAGAGGAAAGTCGTGACCATGCTGCTCAAACTCCTGGAGGACAAGAACGGAGAAGTGCAGAATCTAGCCGTCAAATGGTATTGTCTCACTCAGATTCTCTTCCGACCATTAACATAATGGTTTGTGATGGCGATTGTTTCTGGTTTGTGTAGTCTTGGTCCTCTCGTAGGGAAAGTGAAGGAGTGTCAGGTGGAGACGATGGTGGACACTCTCTGTTCCAACATGGTGTCCAACAAAGAGCAGCTGAGGGACATTTCCAGCATGGGCCTGAAGACCGTCATCGCTGAACTGCCATCTTCATCTACTGGTATCAGGCCAATATAATAGAGATTTCTGACTTTTCCAGGTCTTTTTGCTCAAGTCAAGTCACCTTTATTTATATACAGTGGAGTTCGGTTATGCCGACGGCCTCTTGGATTGCAAAAAAGCGTTGAGATAACCGATGATCGAGATAACCAACAGCCAATATGGTGATTTGTTTGATGAAGCGATCGGCATGCTATAAAAATGTACATACACTGTATATGTTTGCTAACAACAAAAGGCATATGTGCAGCAACTAACAGCAGAGATTTCCCAGTATACAATAAAAAACACCTTCCATTCTCCATACAAACCTTTAATTATATTCTCCAACATTGCAAACACAATTTCGCTCACAGCGTAAACAGTCATAACATATTCGTGAGGTCATCAGCTGTACTAGATTGCATACATTCTTGCGTTCTGCCTGTCTAATGTGCTTTCTCAACAAATTCGGCTTCATCCGTCTTTTAATAACCGTGTTCTTCAATCCGCAGCGGCGCAGAGCTCACGTCAGAACAGAAGCAGGTGTGTGTGTTTATCTGAGCCTCATACTCATCGGTCGGTAACCGCTCGTTACCAAACAATGTCAAAATATTTGAGAAAACCAATCAAATCAGAGAAGGCTTTATGTGCACAGCTGTGAGTGCTTTGGGATGGGGTGGACCCACTGCAGCACTTGCTGCTCGTTGAGAAGTGTAAGAACGATATGTGCTTTCATTTCAGAGAGTCTCCAAAAGTCTCCAAAAACTCCAGATAAAGTCGTTAGATTTGTCGCTAGTCGCTTTTTTGAAAATGTGTCGCTAGAGTGGTCTGAAAACTCGCTAAATATAGCGACAAAGGCGCTAAGTTGGCAACACTGTCCACGAGTTCTTCTGCGGCTGCGCGGCGCTGTGAGTGAAGCATCACTGGAAATCCACGTGCACGAGATAACCATGTGAAGTGGCGAATTTGTCCCTCTTTTGTGCTCGAGATACTAGTGTTCGACAACATTAATGAATCGACATAACCGATGAGAAAATGCTAAGACAAATAGGGAGTTGGCGGTTCCACTTCAAAAACGTCGACATAATAGTGTAGGCGAGTTAACCGTGAGTCGAGATAAGCAAACTACACTGTAGCGCTTTTTACAAACCAGGAGGCCAGTTCTTCTCAAACAGTGCGTGATTATGAGACAGGGACCATTACAGATCAGAAGTCAGACTGAGATCGGGACACTCAAAATATTGAAACCAGTTCCGTCTGGTTGAAGATCGGATTCATCACGCCTGTATAGAGACGGGTTTGCTGTTGTGTTCAAGGTTTGAGCCTCACAGTCAGCGTCTGTAGGAAGATCACATCCCAGCTGATTGGAGCATTGGGAATGCAAGACGACGTGTCCGTGCAGTTGGAGGCGTTGGATATTCTCTCTGACATGCTGGGCAGGTTGGCCAAAACCCCTTGTACTTGCATGAACAGCGGATTGCACTTTATTTTACAGTACTGGGGAATATAAGGGAACTGCATGGGTTAAGATTAGGTTCAGGGTTAGTACCGAGTTATTAAGTTGGCTTGAGAAAGACAACTTGCTGATCTACTGTTTAAGATTATTATTCTTTTTCTTTGTATTATTTAATCTTAGCAAAATTTGAAACACTTATCTCCTCCTAGGTCTTTCAAGCTACAAATACCAAACTTGTCACAAAAACTCAGACCTATTCTCTCTGTTCTCTATAGCAACTCGGGTTGCTATATCTTTTCTAACTGATCCGACTTATGATTTTCCAAAAAATTATGATTAAATATTTAAAAAAATTCTATGCTTTTAATCAGGGGGTGAACACTTTTGTTACTTTGACTCTAATAGAGCAGGGGCGTAGCCAGATTTTTTTTTTGAGGGGGCCCATCTTAAAATGAGGTGGCCATACTGCGCGCAATTGTTGACTTTGGGGGTGCGTTGCGATCGTCTTGTGCGGCGGGCGATATGTGCTTTCACTTTCACTTTCACAATCGCCGTTTTAACCAATTGAAAATCTGAGGGGGCCGGACATGTAAATGAGGGGGCCCAGGCCCCCCCCCCCCCCCCCCCCGTGGCTATGCCACTGTCATAGAGTATTTCAGCTTCATTCGCTATGTATCTATCACTGACAAACCCTAGAAACTAGAGTCATGCGTGGAAACTTACTAAATCTAGCTAGCGACATGCTAATTCATGCTAAATCTCACTAACAACCAGGTAATTCATGTTAAATCTCGCTAGCGACATGCTAATTCACACTAAATCTCGTTAGAGACATGTTAATTCACGCTAAATCTTGCTAGTGGCATGCTAATTCACGCGAAATCTTGCTAGCGATAAGCTAATTCATGTTAAATCGCTAACAACATGCTAATTCACGTTAAAGCTAGCTAGCAACAAGGTAATTCATATTAAATCTCGCTAGCGACATGCTAATTCACGCTAAATCTTGTTAGATACATGTTAATTCACGCCAAATCTTGCTAGTGGCATGCTAATTCACGCTAAATCTTGCTAGCTTCATGCTTTTTCATGCTATTTTAAACTAACCCTAACTAACAGCTGTTAAAACTACTTCATACTTTCTGGCTCAGTTTTCTCAAGCCAACTTTAAAGTTTGTTGACGAACTTTACTCTTCTAGTTGTAATTACTATAGTAAGTACATAGTGTGTACTTGGCGAACAGGACTGTAAAATAAAGTGCCACCACAAAGTGTTTATGAACATTCACCCATCAGCCTAATGCATTATCTTACAGGTTGAGCACTGCTCTAGTGAGCTTCCATCAGTCGATTTTGACCGGTCTGCTCGCCCAGCTCATGAGTCCTCGCATGGCTGTAAGGAAACGCTCTATTATCGCCCTGGGTCACCTGGTGCCAAGTTGTAGCCCCGCTCTGTTCACTCAGCTCACCGAACACCTCATGAGCGAGCTGTCCCGCGGAACGCCCACCGCCAGCGTCCGCACTTACATCCAGTGCTTGGCCACGGTCAGCAGACGAGGAGGACACAGAATTGGTCAGAGCTGATCAAGTTAAAACAGTGGCTGTGTTTTTAATCGCCAATATACCCTCATTCACTATTCACTAAAATAGTCCACTTAAAGGAGTGAATGAAAACGAGAGAGTGAATTCGGACACTGAGTGCGCCGTAATTTGATATGTATCCTGTTGTTTACAATATGTATTCATTTGCTCAGTGTCATTGTGGGTTTTGGTTCTTTTGCTGTTGTCGTCTGTAAAAACTTTTAAAATAACTGAAATTATTTGGCGAAGTGATATGGACATGTAATGAGGTTAATCTGTAACTGATTTAGCCGTGCATTTCCCTGAAAATAATTGTACACCTTGCCTTAGAACATCTGTCAACCAATCAGATTCAAGCATTCAACAGCCCTGGAGTATACATTTTAATTAAACAATTCATTAATCAATTTAAATAGAATCGAGTGCACTCGATAACGTCCACTATTGCCCTATTTAAGGTATGAGGCGATTTCAGACAGCCATTCTAAAATATCTTTGGGAGATTTTGAATATGACATGGTTGCTGTATTGATATTGAGTCTTATGATATGAAGGTGAACACCTGGAGAAGATTGTACCCATGGTGGTGAAGTTTTGTAACGTGGAAGATGATGAGCTGCGCGAATTCTGCTTTCAAGCTTTCGAAGCTTTTGTTAGCAGGTAAAACTACTTTATGACTTTAAAAATTAGCTTTCTCTCTGTATGTACTTGAATGTCAGATATTAAGTCCGAATTTCTTTCCTGTTTTTTTGTGTTTTGACAGATGTCCAAAGGAAATGTCACCTCACATCCCAACAATTATCAAGTTGTGTTTGAAGTATATAACCTACGACCCCAATTATAACTATGATGCTGACGATGACCAGGATGACAGTATGGACATTGAGGACAGAGAGGATGAAGATCAGGGTGATTTATTTGACCATTATTGTGCAATTTTATGAGATATAGTTCCGTCTTTAAGCATACATCAATTGGACTTTTTTGGAAAGAATTACAAATCATTAATAATGGTACATGCAAAGTCAAGTTTCTCTAGTTATGCATGAGATGAGGCAGATGGCGGATGTAGTGCTTCCCACTCTGAGCAAGTTTTTCACAGTCAACACACTTGTAATCTATAGAGTCTGATGATGAATACAGTGATGATGAGGACATGAGCTGGAAGGTGCGGCGTAGCTCTGTGAAATGTCTGGAGGCGATAATCAACAGCCGCAGGGATCTGTTAGTGGAGCTTTATGGATCTGTAAGCCCAACGTTGGTGTCACGCTTCAAAGAGCGTGAGGAAAATGTTAAGACTGACATTTTCTCAGCCTTTGTGGCTTTGCTCAGACAGACCAGACACTCTCACGGTCCCACTTTGGACACGGGAGCGAAAGAGGAGCAAGCTGTCTCTCTCTTGAAAAAACAGGTATGCTTGTTTGTTGGTTATTAAACCAAACTACATGGTACATATCTCCTAAAACAAACTCTCATCTGCTCTCACAGGTACCGACAATAGTAAAAGCCTTACATCGACAGCTAAAGGATAAGAGCTTGAGAAGTAGGCAAGGTTGCTTCAGTCTCTTGACAGAGTTGGTAAATGTACTACCCGGTCAACTAGGAGAGCACATACCAGCCCTCGTTCCAGGTTAGATTAAAAGAGATTTAGCATGAAATGCTAAGTGAACACCCTGAGTGGTCTTGTCTTGGCCGATATATGTGTATACATTCATTCCAGATTTTCTCACTTTTTAGGTGTTATTTACTCCTTGACAGACAAGTCGACCTCTTCAAATATGAAGATTGATGCCCTTTCTTTCCTCAATGTTCTCTTGAGTAGCCACAACCCAGAGACCTTCCACCCCCACATTAATGTTATCTTACCACCGGTGATCCAATGTGTCGAAGACCCATTTTATAAAATCACTTCTGAGGCCCTCCAAGTCACCCAGCAGATTGTCAAGCTCATGCGGCCGCTGGACAAGCCCATAGCTTTTGATGCCAAGCCTTACATAAAAGACATGTTTGCTTGCACCTCAAAGAGGTTGAAGGCGGCTGACATAGACCAAGAAGTGAAAGAGCGCGCCATTTTCTGCATGGGACACATTTTGAGTCATTTGGGTGACCAGCTTGGTGCTGACCTGCAGCCCACCTTGCAGATATTTCTTGAAAGGCTCAAAAATGAAATCACCAGGCTTATCGCAGTGAAGACTTTGACTCTTGTCGCTTCCTCGCCACTTAAAATTGACCTAAGACCAATTTTAACTGAGGGGATTCCAATGCTTGGATCCTTCTTGCGGAAAAACCAGCGTGCCCTTAAGTTGAACACTATAACAGCACTGAATGTGATGGTCACAAACTATAGTGACAGCTTCAAGCCTCCTATGATAGAGTCCATACTGAGTGAGGTACCTTCTTTGATTCAGGAGAGCGATATGCATATATCACAGGTAGCCATAACGCTGATCACGTGCATGGCCAAAGTTTGCCCGTCCTCGTTGAGCAAAATTGGGGGGACAATCTTACCTGAAGTGCTTAACTTAGTCCATTCTCCTCTGCTACAAGGAGGTGCTCTTAATTCAATACTTGAGTTCTTCCAGGTTCTTGTAGCAACAAAGGCCAACAACATGGGTTACAGTGACCTTCTGAAAGCCTTGAGAGTGCCTTTCTACGATTCAAAGTCGACTGACTCCATGTCCATGCATAAACAGTCCTACTACTCTGTGGCCAAATGTGTAGCAGCGTTGTCAACGGTCTGTCCCAAAGAAGCTTCTGGAATGGTTACCAACCTTATGCAGGAGGTAAAGAACCCCAAATCATCAGAGTCTGTGAGGATCCTCTCGTTGTTGTGTCTTGGGGAAATTGGACGGTTTATGAACTTCGAAGGGCACAAGGATCTCAAGGGAGTCATGATGGAAGCCTTCAGTTCTCCGAACGAAGAAGTTAAGTCTGCCGCTTCTTTTGCTCTGGGAAACGTATGTGTTGGAAACTTGGGGGAGTATCTGCCATTCATGCTCAAGGAGATCGGCAGCCAACCAAAGAGACAGTACCTGCTTCTCCACTCCCTCAAGGAAATGATCACTGCTCTGTCAGCCGAAAGTCTCAAGCCTCATGTGGAGAGCATCTGGGCTCTGCTGTTCAAGAACTGTGAATGCGCAGAGGAGGGCACTCGCAATATTGTAGCCGAATGTTTGGGGAAACTCACATTGGTCAGTCCAGCTGAATTTCTACCAAGGCTAAAGAAACAACTGTCCTCAGGTAATATGAGATTGATGAAACATTACGGCTTTGACTTTACTTTATAGTGGGTTAGTTTGTTTGATATACATGACTGGGCTGCACAAATATAAACAATAAGCCAGCATTTATTGTTCTTCTAGGGTCTCCTCTTTCCCGCAGTACGGTTGTAACTGCAGTGAAGTTCACTATCGTAGATCACCCTATGCCCATAGACTCACTCCTCAAAGGATGCATTGGTAAATAGCCTATAGATTGTGCTTTTCTCTGGAAAATAAATCTAATATGATAGATACTGCCTTAAAACCTTGCACTAATGGCCTAGTTTGTAATTCTGCTATTAGGCGACTTCCTGAAAACACTCCAGGACCCTGACCTCAATGTTCGACGGGTGGCTTTAGTCATGTTCAATTCAGCTGCCCACAACAAACCTTCCCTGATCCGTGGACTTCTGACTTCACTTCTCCCACATCTATACAATGAGACCCAGATCAGAAAAGACCTTGTTCGTGAGGTACAAATTATGAACATTAAAAGCACATGCGATATATAACAATGTGGTATGTAAAATATCCCTGGAAATTTTGAAATTTCTCCTCCAAATTATGGCATGTTAAATCACATCAGGTTGAGATGGGTCCCTTCAAGCACACCGTAGATGATGGGTTGGATGTCCGTAAGGCGGCATTTGAATGCATGTACACGCTACTGGACAGCTGCTTGGACTGTCTGGACATTTTTGAGTTTCTGAATCACGTTGAGGAAGGCCTGAAAGATCACTATGACATTAAAGTAAGCACATTTTCATATTGCATTATAATTTCACATTGTCCAATAACATAGGAATAAATCAAGCATATTTTCACCATTTATTCCCTTTAAGATGCTCATGTTTATGGTTTCGCAGATGCTGACCTTCATTATGCTTGCCAGAGTTTCTAAACTGTGTCCAGCTGCTGTGGTACAAAGGCTGGACAGATTAGTGGAACCACTGAAAGCTACTTGCACTACAAAGGTAAGACTTAACATGACAGTGGTTTGAAACAAAAGATGCTGAGTAGATTGCTTACAAATTATAGTCATTTACTGATTCTAAATAACATGACAAAAATCGTAATCCATTACAGTAATCCCTCGCTACTTCGCGGTTCAAGTTTTGCGGTCTCAGTGCATCGCAGATTTTCCAAAAATATTAATCGAAAAATAAAAAATACCGCCATACCGGCAGCCGTATTAGAAAGCAGCGTTGTTTCATCGTGATGCGAGAGAAACGGTTTCCCAGGATGCCAGACAAAGAGAGAAACTCTCTCAGAGGCTTTGTACACGCCCACGACGCTCAGACAAGCACGTGATTGGTTCCCGGCACGAGATCGACCAATGAGAGCGCGAGTGGAGTGGGAGCCTCTTCTCCTCTCTCAGAAGCAAATGTTGACGATCCAGCGCCGATATCTGACGATGAGGCCAATCCTACTTCGCAGATTTTCACCTATCACCCACATTAACTGCTTTCCTGTAGCTCAAACAGTAGAGCATTGGTGTTTACAACATCAAGGTCATGGGTTTCGATTCCAGGGAAAGCAAGAACTGATTCAATGTGTATCTTGGATGCATATCTTGGATTTTATCTTTGGATAAAAGCGTCTGCCAAATGCATAAATGTAAATGTAACCACGATAAACGAGGGATCACTGTACATTACACATTTAAGGTAGTACAATACTTTTTAATTACTTTAACCTAACTCGTTTATCACATTGATTTACATAGGATCGTCTTGGTTGATATAACAATACAAAGAGTAAGCATTTACAGTATTTGTTGTCAACAACATGAGTTGTTAAAGTATGTGTTAAAGGTGCAGTACGCAATTTCTGTAATGAATCGGACCGAATATTAAAACAGCCAATCAGGGGGCTTTTACACTTATTATTGGGGAGGTGCCTGTGTTGCACAGACGGTTTGGGGATTTGGGGGCGGAGCTATCAAGATAGGGGTGGGATCCTTTTGGGTTGTGCCATGCTTGTTTTGGTGATTTCAAATATCAAATATATGTGCGTTTCACAGAAAATGCTAAATATTAGATTACATCAGGGTTTCTCCAGATTGGGTTTCATAAGTTTAATGAAAAGTTATTACTTAAATTTTACAAATAAAATAAAAAGAATTACCTGCATGTCATGCGGACATTAACTGACATCAGAAAACTGTGAATTATTTATTATTAGCATTATTAACCTAATGTATTAACTTCTCAGTGAATCTCAGCGTCTACTTAGAGGAGCTGAAGGAGATTCAGCTGACAAATAAATTGGGGTTGTAGAATATTTTAATGTTTGAGAGACGGTAATAGATGGTTAAATGACTCACTGAGTGATCATTTGAATAATAAATAATGTGTTCATCAGGAGTTAGAATTAGATATGCAATTCTGAGAAAACACTGAAATGATTTCCGGAAATCCAGCGATCAAATGCTGAATCCACAAACCTGGAAGAACTTCTGAACGTATTTAAGCCTCTAGACCTTTTCTTGTTTTTTTTTAGCAAGGATGATTTAAAAGATAGAAAGGAAGTAGTATTCTGGTGTACTATTGTGAGAACGCGTAATCGTACTTTGATAATGAATATTTTTGAATCCAACAATCTAATTACAAGTAACCAGTCATCTTTTCTTTAAAATAAAGGTAAAAGCTGGTTCTGTAAAGCAAGAGTTTGAGAAACAGGAAGAGCTGCGGCGCTCTGCCATGCGTGCCGTCGCTGCCCTGCTGTCCATCAGCGAGGTGGAAAAGAGCCCAGCCATGGCCGACTTCGCCAACCAAATCAGGAGCAACGCAGAGATGGCCACCATCTTCGAGAGCCTTCAAGGAGACTCCTTAACAGGGGCGGTGGAGTCCATGGACACTAGTTAGGACTTCATTTATGGTGTGGTTACAGAACCTGCAATGGACTCAGTTTTGTTGTGAAAATAAAAACTTTTAAAACGTAAAGCTCATTTTCTACAGAATCCACAGCTCACATCCTATTCTAAATAGCATTTTAAATTATAATTGTGTCCCAAATCATAGTATGTTAAAACGAGTATTACATATACCCAGAGGATATACCTTTCCATGTCCACTATAACTAATGATGGTGTTGGATTCAACTAGAACTACAACACGCAAAACTACAAACATGGCGGATGAGTCCAACAGTCAAGTAGGTTTAGATAAAGGAGTTTGAGTGATAATAGATTTCATTTTCATCCACATTTTATTCGCACCATTTTTGTGAACCTTCATAAAGATTGTCGCTATTTTTAAAGTGCATCATTATGCAAAAACACACATGGATTAAAGACCCTCGATTGGCAGATCATACTGCTACATTTCACAGAAACAATAGGAAGTCAAATTAAACGTGGAGTATTTTAACTGAAGAGATGATTGACATGTCGATTTAAACACGATGCATAAAACTACAAGAGAGTTGCCTGTTAAACACGACTACAACCTAGCCTACTCTTCTGCTACACACTCAAAAGCATGTTCTTCTTCACAAAACCAGTGGTTTTAGGGCGTAGTACAAGTAGGCGAACTGGGAAGTAGCACACATCAAAACCATAGGTGTCAAACTCAAGGCCCAATATACAGATACCTGTATATATGATACAGATTTATATACAGATACCTCGGTTTACGAGCGACTTGGTATACGAGCAAATTGGTGTCCGAGCATGGGGGGTCGAATCGAATTATAGTTTAATTGTCAATTATTAATTAGTATTTATATGAGATCTTAATGGTTATAATTTTAACTGTAATTAATAGGGTAAAACCAAAAAAAATATTTAAAATGGGCATTTATGGTCGTGTGGAACGAATTAATTGATTTTTAGTGCATTCTTATGGGGAAACTTGTTTTGGTGTACGAGCATTTTGGTTTACGAGCTCTTGGAACAAATTAAACTTGTAAACTGAGGTATTACTGTATTTTATATATTATTATCAATGGCCCAGCGATATGAAGCGCTGGTAACACAAACTACAGATCCCATAATGCAGCGCTTCAGCTCCCTTGCCGACGTTAACTTCCCGTGTTAATCAAGTCTAGCTTATGATGCTGCAAGTTATTGCGAAGCTAGCCTCACGATGCAAAGGAGAAAAGTTGATTCTGAGAGCCTTTTAAAACCTTTGGGAGGCTGAGTACCGTATCTTCCTGCATGATTGACAGGTCAGACAGCCTATCAGCGCAGCTGTCAGAGTGATCGTACAAGCGCCAGAAAGAAAATACAGCAAAAAAAAAGCGTTACGTGTATATATATATATATATATATATAAAAAATATTACGTGTAAAAAATGTGTGATAGTTTGTCAAATCTGATATAACCCACGGGTTATATGCGTGAAAATACGGTATATGTTAACCGTATATACCCGTTTGTCTCATTTGCGGAGCTAATGTGGCAGTTATTTAATAATTCAATAAAACAGCACAAATGACAGAGCAAAATCAACTGAATGATTTGATACTGCTGAAAAGTAAAAATGTTATTTAGATTTCCAGGTTTTGTTATGCAGAATGTCCATATTTTGAATTTGTATAATTTTGACAGGATATATTTTTAAGAAGAGTAAAATCTTTTGGAATATTTAAAATGTAAGTTTTATATAAAATGACATAAGAGTGAATAAATTTGAATGTTTGTTATTTTAACTTATCCTTTATTTCTAACTTTTATAATTTAGACAACTTTATTAAATTAATTCTAACTTTTTTAAAGTTAAGTTACAAGATGATTTATTCCGGAATAATATTCCTCTGTTTTTATTCACTTTTATGTTAAAAAAAAGGTAAGTTTTAAAAGTTTAGTTTTAGTGCGTTCAATAAATGTTTATCCTGTTCGGCCCGCGACCTAAAGTGTTTTTAGGATTTTGGCCCCCTGTGCAATGAAGTCTGACACCCCTGCTCTAAACAAATCCAGCACAAGTGTGGTTTTATATTTTTCACTTTATTGAAAAGACAACAAGACAACCAGATTATTCGTTCTCCTCGCTGCGGAGTCTGGCGTTGGGGTTTGTGACTTTAATGGCCAACTGTGCGGCTCGCTCCACAATCAGCTTCCTGTTCTTTGAGGACACGTTGTGGGCGATCTCAGCGCAATGAGTCCTACAGAGAGAGAGGAAATCACAGATGCGTATTAGAAACAACGAGAACGCAACATCGCAGCCCTCCCTAAAAGAAAGAGACGCGTTCAAGTTACACTTATACTCTGGAATACAAGCACTAGCGACTTGTTGCAGATTATCTTCCACCTGCTGGCTACGGCGAGAGCTAGAGGTAGAATGGGTATTTCCTCCGCCATGCTATATCTCTGAATTCATTACCCGCGATGAATATGGACGATTCAGCAGGTATGATCACAGAGACACAGTTCTAGTCCAAGCGCGTTAAACATAAAACACTAGTTGCATATTATTACACCACAATATTTAAAGGAGTCGCAAGAACCATCCAAATAAATCCACAATTTAAAAACATCTGCTCTTACTTGTTGCTCATCATGAGGACCTCGAGCTCCTTGATATTGTGGACCAGGAACTTCCTGAACCCGGAGGGCAGCATGTGTTTGGTCTTCTTGTTACTCCCGTAACCGATGTTGGGCATCAACATCTGACCCTTGAAGCGTCTGCGCACTCTGTTGTCGATACCTCTGGGCTTCCTCCAGTTTTTCTGCAAAGGGATCATTTATATTAGATCATGAACGTTACGGAAGACTAAATCAAGCTGCTGGAGTTGACCTCAAATGTGTCTGACAGATATATTAAATAAAGCTATTGCTGCAAGACAGATGATCATGTATTTTAATGTTATATGCTTTCCTGTAGGTCTAACCGTAGTGTAGTGTTTGCAACGCCAAGGTCATGGGTTCGATTCCCAGGGAAAGCAAGAACTGATTAGAATGTCAGTGTTTCTTGAATGCAATGCAAGTCCAGGGTTTATACGGAACTTCTTAAGTTGAATTTACTACCTTTTTACTACCTTCAAAATATTTTTTAATACCAGCGTCACTGCGATTATCTTGACCAACATAACCATCCTCCAAAAAAGGAGGGATTTTTTTTTTAGGATTGGTTGAGCCTCTTGTCGAACATTAGGATGAACAGCCCTGCTTGGTTTACGGTCTCCACCAGTTTTTCTTCTTAAAATATGGTGCAATACCAAATTTGATCATGTAAGCGTTCTTATTCTTGCCTAAAGCGAAGGATTTCGCTATGTCGGAGTCCGGAAACATTTCTAAACAGCTCTCCAAAGCCATCGTTGGAATTGAAAGAGTGGCGTTTAGTTGCTAGATCTAAACACTACGGACTAGTCGACTAGTCGAAACGCCACTGATTTGTGAGTCATTTAAACTAAAGTTTTGTAACTGATCAGACGACTAGACTAAAAGTAAGAAGACAGTCAAAAATACATTTAAATGTATCAATAATACATTTAAAATACTGAATCTATAAATCAAGTAAAATAATGAATTTTGCTGAAATAAGGTCAGTATTAGGGGAGCGTGGGGCACAAAGTAACGCGGGGTAAATGGTACCGCAGACGTTTTAGATAGTTGCAAAGGATTAAATATGACGTGCTAACGGGCTTCACTGTTTGCACACGTCTTCTGGCCATCTTTCCAGAAAGTTCAGCGAAGTTTGGAGGAGAACCACAGGAAAAACTCTTTTGGCAGCATGTAAATATTTTTTGTTGTAGTAGTTGTTTTTCGATTTTCAAAGTGTGTGAAAGTATGTTAGTCCAATAATTACCATCTTCTTGGCTAAAAGATGGTACAATTTTGAAAGATGTGAAAAACACATAGTGACTGCTAGCAGACCGTAAACACGACACCGCAGGGTTAGTTGTAACATGATGTTACAACTAAGCCGCACATTGCATAGCCTATATCAATAATCAGATATTTTGCATTGTATTAACCTATTAAAAAGTTTTAATTTTCAAAGCATAAACAAAATGTAAACAAAATAAAAATATAATATTTAATTCATAAGTTTTGCTTATGATCATCAAGACTCAACTTTTTGTAAGAAATAAAAATACATGAATCCATCCATTGCATAACATGCGTTACAAATAACCCTCTGTCTGTGACAACTAGCCCTGCTCACGGGGTAAGAAGTAACATTTTACTCATTTTATGCTTTTGGCGATGCTGCACAGAAACGATAGGTCCCACGAACATGAAAACGGTGCTCATGTGTAGGAGAGACTTGTATGTTGTTTGTATAAAAATATGGTTTGTCTAACCCTATTAATTTGTTCATTATTTGGCAAAAAAAAAAAGAAAAAAGTGTTACTTTGTGCCCCGCTATTCGACATGCTTTCCTTGTGACGTCTCAAAACTGCTGTTTTACGTGTGTGTGTGTGTGTGTGTGTGTGTGTGTGTGTTTCCATGGCGACGCGTCATGCTTGTCAAGTGACGCACAGCAACCACAAAAAAGTATCGCATGCATTTAGTTTCTTTTATTTATTCAAAATATTCAACTTGTTCGCTGATAGTTTGTGTCGCAGATCGGAGAATCTGATCTGTCGGATTTACAACACGTAAATTAAGTCACTTCTACCGAAATACATGACAGTAAGTGTCCGCTGAAGTGGGAGAAGAATAGAGTGACTTTACCGCCGCACATAAACACCACAACGCCTCAGCTGCAGTATAGTCTGTTCACTCTGCTGTTCACTCACCTCCGCTCGCAATGCACTGGGCGCGCGCGCGTGCGCGCGAACAAACACAACCTCACGTGATATTGCTCAGGTCCTAGTTTCAACATCTAAATAAATCCACGCGAATTTTAAAAGGCCTGCACAACACAAATTGAAAATATATCTAAAAAAAATTGGGCTCGAAAATTGAATACCTCGTCAAAAGACGTTTACTACTTTTTACTACTTTTTAATGGCCTTAATTTTGGCTGATTTCATTTACTACCTTTTACAACCCCGCGGACACCCTGAAGTCGCTTTAGATAAAAGCATACATTTTAAGTTTATTCCTTGAAAATTCATAAAGCTGAAATTTTTAGCATCGTTACTTGAGTTCAGATTCACAATTCATTCTAATACGATAATTTGATGCTCAAAGAACATTTAGGATTATCATCCATGTAACTAAAAAAAGTGGCACTTCATATTTTTGTAGAAATCATGATCAAATGTTTAATATGCAACCCTAACATTTAAAATTAAATGATCTTTGTAGTAACTAATGTCTATATAGACACTTTTGATCAATGTCAATGAGTTTCTTGAATGCAAATGACTTTGGATGAAAGCAGCTGCCAAATGCATAAATGTAAATGTGACAAATCCAAGTGAAACCCCTCATTTTAATTAAATGTGATTACAGAGGTCAAATTCAAAGCATGCATGCAATGCATAAAAGTCAAGATTTCAATCTCTCTGAAAACAAAACCGGTTTCCTACCCTGATCTTGACATATCGGTCGGACTGATGTCTGATGAACTTCTTGGTCCTTTTCTTGACGATGTTAGGTTTGGTGAGGGGTCTGAGGGCTGCCATGATGCCTACGAGACGAACAAGCAAACGTGAATAAGACAACACACAGGAGACGCGCACACAAACACGCATGCGCATTAACACACCGACTCCAACACAAATACATTACAGCACTGACACAGAAGTTAAACCACATCATCTGCTTTAAGCACAAGGGTCGGTTTTGTGATGTTAAAGCGCAGTTCGCATGATATTCTGCTTCAGCGTCTCACGGCAATGGCCGGCATGTACAGACTCCGTCATCATTCATATAAAACTACGTGTTACATCGCGCCATCAGCCGCAATATCCGCGCAGTCACGAGGGCTAAACACTAGCGAAGTGCCGTGAAATAATAAACGCTTATTTTAATCGGGATGGGAAAGGATGAATTCAGATTTAACTGCGCTCACCGTTCGGCCTGCCTCTACCGAAGACAGTCCTGGAGAAGAGGAGGAAGTGACGCGGCGGCCGCCCGAAAATGACGTCTGGCGGCGGAAGTCGCTCCTGCTCTGAAATGCGGCCGTGCTCGAAACGTGTGTCACAAAACTGACGCTATTGCTAATTTAGCAGGGAAAATGTTTTAAATGATGTCATGGATTTTTATAAAATTAAAAATGTTGAGCTTTTAAGAAAATGGAGACGAATAGCACTTTCTGCCTCTTTATTAGGACATTTAATTTCTTCCTTTTTTCATTTTAAGTTATTTATACTGTATTAATTTGCATTTGTGTTTTATTCATGTATAGTTTGTGCAATAAAAAAAACACAGTTTTTTAAAAGTGAATCTAACACACCGATCTCATGAAACAATTCATGTAATGGCTCTGTCTTAAAGTTTTGCTGACTCTGAAATCATATAGGCTACGGTACTTCCCTGCTGTCTTTTTAGATTTATACAAATTGCATCATATTCAAACATAAATTTATACCAGACATGCATTTAAACTAATACAGTGAATGACATTTTTTGAACATTTTTACTAGAACTTTAATCGATTATTTTATTGAACAACAAAAAAGTATGAATAAAATAAACATGTCTGCTGTGTGATTGAGGAACGTGCAGGTTAGAAAATCAACTTAATTTGCTTTAAATCTCATTGTTTTATCTAAGATTATGCTGCAAGATTTTTTTTTATTTTCAACTACATTTAAGTTTCTCGTAATGGGCTGAACTACAATTTTGCGAATTTCCACTTTATTCCCATTATTCCCCGTGTAATTCCCTAGTCAGCGTGCTAATCAGGGAGTCAGACATTTCTAGTGCACTGGAATGTTTGCTCCCTGAATAAAAAACCTTAATGCACCTCAAAAAACAGGAAGCATTCATGCTCACTGTACACCCTTTACAGAAAATAATTTCTTGTTATGCTTTGGAAAATGTTTCAGTCATAAGGGCAGATGGTTTAAACCCAACTTTAACCAGTGGATGAATGAGCTTAAACTCTTTAAAAGCTGCAAATCTTTAAAATTGGTTAAAAAAAACAACAAAAACAAAAAAACAGAAAGCCTGCAAACTGATTTCTCTTTTATAAATGTATTTACCCCCTCCCCTTATTTAAATTCAATTTAGTGTCTAGTTAATATTTTTTTTAAATTGTGTTCAAATCAGTTCAATTACTAAGTGACTGATTTGTATTGAAAACAAAAACAGCAACTATGACGATGACTCAAATCAGGACTTGTAATCAGCCACTGTGGCTATAGTGTTTTTTCCCCCCCAACGTTTCTAGCCACTGAGCATTTTCACTGACCACAATTCTGACACCGATAGCCTACCATGTGGAAAAACTGGCAAAAATATATTTTTAATATTATCTCATAATTTGCCAGCAGGGATATTAGGTTGCTGTCACTTTAAGACCTGACGCACAGATCTAATACACCGTTTCACATGCGTTTTCTCTCTCAAATCTTTGTCAAGATGAGCAATTTAACATAATTTTGTGTATATTTGACTGGTTAAGCGCTATAACAGCCCTTTATAGTTTTTTTTTTTGTTAGCCTATTATGTCTAGTAGTCTGCAATGTGCACTTTACAGCCTAAACTCTTTAAACAACTCTTTTTCACCGCATCCGACATCGCATACTTCCCAAATAAATAATATGCGAAAAACAGTAAGCTAGCAGAGTAGAATGTCTGAATTCAAAGTATTCAGTCAAAACTATTACCTCCCATGAGGTCACAGGAGAGGATTTGTGAAGGGCAGTAAAGCGACACAACTGACGCTGGTAGGTCACATGATAATGATAACTTGGCGGATGTAGTACGTCCAGATTACATTTATACTACACAGATGTAGACTTGAAAATCAAGCTTTTATCCCTGTTGTTGTTTAAATCACAGGACCGGACACAGTTATCGCTTATTCATTTGTATGTCAAGACACAGGAGAGAAAGACAGTTTACTGGAGAGATTGTCTTCATTCAAGCTTTCTCTGGTCCTCTGGACCAGAAGTTGGGTTTTTATATGCTGCTGACCAAAATAACTACATTACCAGAGGAACATATGCTTTCTGTTTAAAAAGGAATATATGGATAATCCCTATGGGGCTTTGTATACCCCAGTGAAAACTAACATACACATTCCTATGGTTGTATAAAACTCACACATCCGTTCATGCAGACTACAATCTAGCTTAATACAACATATTATGAATACTAATAAAGAATAATAACACTGATAAATAATACAACTGATTATAAATACAGTGGAGACTTACAACTTTTTTGTGTAAGATCACATTTCGAATTTTAAATGTTGCTTGCATGACGTCAATTATCCATAACTGTTCAGGCTCGGTACACAGTGCTAGTGCGCGAAATTCACAGAATAAAAAAAAAAAGTCAGAATCAGAAGAAAAAGAAAAGGCAGTCTCTCCCACTGCGCTCGTCCCTTTAAGAAGCGTGTGGATGAGATGAGAAGAGCCCGCCCTCATGGCAGCACAGCCAATCACGTCGTCTTGCATGATTGACAGGTCAGACAGCCTATCAGCTGTCAGAGCGCCAAAGATAACAACCCTCGCAAGAAAGAAAAATGAAAATGTATTGATGTACATGATGTGAGTTATTAAATGAGAATGTGTTTTTGGTGTCTTTTTACACAACAGTGTTGCCGCGATTTGTTTGATGAAGCGTTCGACAGTGTGTGTTTGCTAACAACAAAAGGCATATTCAAAACCACCACAATAAAAACACCTTCGACTCTTGACACAAACCTTTAATTATATTCTCCAACAATGCAAACACAAAGACTGCTCACAAAATCACAAAAAACGTGTGGGATGCTACAGCGTGTTATCCCTCAGATGAGATCAACGACAGGGAGTGAACCGTGAGCGGTCCGCGATCCACATGCAATGCAAATTCAGCGCATGCGCAGTGAACTAGGTACGCAAATAAGTCACGAAATAACCATGTGAAAGGGCAATTTGGTCCCTCTTTTGTGCTCGAGATATTAGATTTTGGCGATATTAATGAATTGACATTAAAGAATCGAAAATACTAAGACAAATAGGGAGTTTGCGGTTCCATTTCAAAAACGTCGACATAATAGGATTGGCGAGTTAACCGAGACTTGAGATAAGTGAAATCTACTGTACTAATAAGAAAAATAATATTGTGGTGAGCAGGGCGGGGTCAAGGGACCGTGAGAGCGTCACGAGAGCCGGTGGCGTGATTGATAATGAGCGTCACTTGCGAGACACCGGTCTCGTGTCTCACGGAGGAGTGGAAGCATAAAAGGAGGAGCGACTGTTTTGACTTTGTTTTGACTGCCGGTCCTTTAAGGGGGCCGGCGAATTGTGAGTTCGCGCTGCGCATTTTACAGGCTGTTTAAGTAGCAATATATGCAGAAGGCATAAATAAAGGCAGACTCGTGAGTGCAATTCAGCAACTGTATTCAAACATAAACCGCGGCAACAACTGCAACATAGCCCAAAGCAATCGATTGCCGATTGCATGATACATTACATCCCGTAACACAGGCTGCAGCCTCTCACTGTACGTGAGGGCGAAGAAGAAAAATACGCCCCCTCGCCGCTTCATTTCCTCACCCACACGTTACGGAGAAGACAGGCATTTTGTGTTTTTTGTGAAGACAGGCATCAGCAATAAAATGGACGGCACAGAAGACGACCTGCTGTGGAATTCAGACGCAGAAGAAAGCGGAGAAACAGATGTTCCTGCCAACTGGGACACTGATGAAAAATTAACTCCAGTGGAGCAACTCTTTATTGTCTCTGATGAGGAATCTGACGCTGAAGGATTTTAAATAAATATTTTTACCGGTAATTCTATTTCGGTATTGTGTTCATTAGTTTATGTTGTCAATAAATATATGTTATAAATGTTATACATGTTATATAAGTTATATATGTTATATAAGTATATGTTATACAATAAATAAATGTTTTTTATAATGGCTGCACGTGTTCAACAACTTTTTTTTTGTCAATTACAATGCTTGTGTGAAACAAAATTTTATACCGATTTTTAATCGAAAATTAGGGGTGCGCGTTATACACGTGTGCGCGATATACTCAAATAAATACGGTAATAAAACTTTTGAATTCATAGATTCATACTATACCCAGATCACACATATATGTCTGCAAGCATCTGCTGTGAACAAACATCTGAGAAATGTCTTTAAGGTTTCAATTTTATATCCATTCTAAATCATAAACATCTTAAAGACATTTTCTAAATGTCTAACGTCATACAGGAAATGTCCCTGAGACATCTATTTGATGTGTGTTTACATTTGGAAGACGGATTTGCAATACGCATGTTATGATTATGAGCTCTGCGCTCCCCTCCATGGCCACCAGAGGGAGCTCACACATATACTGACACTACACTACACACTACATTTCCCATCATGCAGTACACTGGACTGATCACACACACCAGCTGGACTCTATCATGACTGTTTGTCACACCAGCTGTTATCAATCACATGAGCTAAAAAAGACTCCAGTACCTGTTCACACACTGCGAAGTCTTGATTAGCCATGGTTGTCAATTCCGAGCGGTATTATTCCTGTCTGTTTATACCGTTACTGATTCTGCCTGTTTGCCCGTGTTTGATCCTGTTCTGCCTGCCCTGTGCCTGGAATACCGTTTGTGATTGATATCTGCCTGTCTTGACTACTCGCCTGGATTTACATACCTGATTCTGTTTGCCTGCCTTTCTGACCTCTGCTTGGATTATTGACCACGTATGTTCTCTGTTTGCCCTGACCTTGTGCCCGTACGACCATTCTTAATAAAGACAAGTGATTGGATCTCTGCCTGTGAGTCACGCCTTTGTTACAACGCATTATGTCTCTAGGACGTTTCCTGTCCGACAGTAAATAAACATTTAGAAAAGATGTTTATAATTCAGAATAGATGTAAAACTGACGTCTTACAGATGTTTGTACACAGCAGACGCTTTCCAGCTCTTTAACAAACATCTTGCAGACATATGTGTGCGATCTATATTCTCTAAAGCAAGATTTCCTCATTCAAATAATGGCTGAATATATCTGTAATACATGCAAAACATCTGGCCATACTCCAAATGCAAGCTTGTAGATGAAGCCAGCACTGTTTATGAGTTGTACTATCTGGTGTTTTAGGTTTACTATCTTATGCATAGGTTTACCTGCACAGTGAAGCTTACTGAATGTAGGCTACACATAATCAATAAACAATTGTTTCTTTTCAAACTAATAGCCTTTATAGTTTAGGGAGTTAAGTATGGATGCTTGTCATCTCAGGTTACACGGTTGCTCTGCCTCTTCCGTGACTCTCGCTTCTCACAAAACGAAACTTAAAGTTCGCCACTCTTTCTGAAGGAAGGAAGGAAGGAAGGATGGACAGAACTTATCTTCTGAGGTATGATCGACAAACTTTTTGAAATTACGAAGAGAAGCCCGTTAGGAAAACATAAATGCTCGTGTTAGCAATTTATTCCCAGGAATCTGTGTTACAATACTATAAACGCATTAATATGTTTTAAAATACTATAAACGCAGGAATATGTTTTAAAATGCCATATTGCAACATCGCGTGAAAGTGTAATCTCATGAATCTCGTGCATTTATGACGAACTAAGGCTCAGGTTGCCTTTTAGTTGCAATGAGGCATTTTCTTTCTTTATTTCGTTCCTTCCGCTAATAACAGACGTTGCATGGTCTAGTAGGCTAATAAAAACATTTTTTCTTTTGGTAACAGTGACCAGGATGAAGTCCACAGTGGCCCTTCATGTCCTGCTGAATCTTATCCAGGTAAACAAGAATTATTTACCAAAGATTTACTCAAATATTCCTAAGCAACCTTCTTCCATCAGCAGTTTATCTATAAGTAACACATTTCGGTTACACTATATTTTATTACACTGTAATTAGACATTTAAGTAGCGTTATTTTAAGTAACTTCATGTGGGTTAGGATGCATCATTTATAGTTATTACTATTGTAACTACATGTAACATGCAACAATGACACTGTAAAAAAAGAGTAACATTTTACTAATTATTACTCAGTACTTAAATAATTACTCTCTATTGAGGACAACTAAAATAAAGTGTAACCCACAAAACACCTAACCACGTAACCACATTACATAATATTTAAACTGAAAAGTTGTGAAAACTTAAAATAGTTCACCCCATTTTCACTTCAACAAAAGCTGGAGATTTATGTTTCCTGTTTACACCTCTAATGTTTCCTCTTTGCACGGAAAACACAGTAACAGCTTTAAATCAAGTTTAAAGTTGACAGTAGCGTGAAATCAGTTTGTGATGAACATTAAACAGATCCGAAAGACGGGGCGACGGCTCCTCCTGCAGATCTGATGCCTGTTGTTCCCGGATATGAACATTTGGGACCTAATGGTGAGAACAATTTCAGTAGTTTCATTTGAAACAGACATCAAAATGTCTGTATCGAAGATGACAATGGATTCATTATCTCTTACACAGTAGTTATTCCACCGTCAGATTTTGGATCGGCGCAGCCTCAAGCCCCTTCCAGCACTCCAGCGAGACGCTTTGAGTAAGAACTCCAGCAATAACACAATAAAAAGATTCATGAAATCAGTTTAAATCACTAGAATGATAAAATCAATATCCGTTATAAATCTAGAACACATTCTTCACTCTCTACATTGATGCATTAAGGTTTAAAACACCTCAGTAAGTGGAAAATAGAAAGAAATTATTCCCCAATGTGCCTATTTTGCTTCGTTAATAATAACTTTATTGCACATTATGTACAGTTGCAAAAGTAGGAGTTTTTCTAGTGTTGTCTCTTGTATTTGGTCATGTTGGTTTGATTGTTCCTGCCTTGCCTGACTGGTTTTCCTGTCATGGCATGAATTCATGAATGTGGCAATTCTTGATTTATTTATTTATTTAAATACTCCACCTTCTTCCTTTGGGGTGTAAAGTAAATGCAGCATAACCATAACAGAAAGAAGCAACACATTTCATAATTGATCAGCCAATAGGGGTAAACTAACCATCCCCTCTCGCCATCATTATGGAATAGGAAATAAACTATATACATAAAAAAATACTATACAAAAAATATAAACTTTTTTCCAGTATGTCATGTGCGTGGCTCCATATAAAAGGCTTAGTTCCCCAAAAAATACAATTCTGTCATTGTTTACTCTTCCTCAAGTTATTAAACACAAAACACAAAAGAAGATATTTTGAAGAATGTGTGAAACCAACTATCTATATATTCATTCATTCATTTTTGCATGCAAGTATCTGGTAAATGAATGGTCAAAAGCTATAAGTTCACATGTCATGTTCTCAGCATTCCTGCGATCAGTGAAGAACTTGCACAGGAGGCCTTCACACAATATGTCACCAGCAAATGCTGTTACAGCTCTAAACCGGCCAGAGAGATGGTGTTCACAGACCTGCAGTCCCTCAACACATATCGGGTCAGCATCAACATTCAAAAGCATCACATCTATGATCAAACTATATATATGGTGTCATGCTCACACATGCTGAATGTCTGTTTGTCCTTATAGTACCGATTGGAGACTTTTACAGAGTCTAGAACAACAGAGTGGGACAGTGAACCATACAATGGTGAGTAGAGTCACAATTTATTCTCAACTACTATGTATATATTGTACAGTAACACCTCGGTTTACGAGTGACTTAGTATACGAGCAAATCGGTGTACGATCATTGTATCGGAGTGCGAGAAAAATATTTTCCCTCGCCCACGCGCATTTTTGTGTGGAAAAGATCTAACGCCTCTCATAAAACAGTCACGTGGTTCCAACCCTTTTATCACCCCTTAACTCGTTCATTCTCTCAGCGTCGCTCGGTTTGGTTGCATCATTCACCACAGTGATACTTTTATAAGTGATTTACAGCGGTTTTACCTCCTGTTGACATTATTTGTTTTCTGCACTATTATAATAAATTCACTCATTCGCACTTGAATCCGGGTTTTGTGTTTTCCCTTGCTGACAGTAACACCGCCCCGCTCCCCCTTCTCCCTCCTCTCGTCTCCATCACGCCAGCAGCGACGCTCGTTATTGCAGCGTAATTAAAGTGCGCGTTATGGTAAATTGTCAAGTATTTTTAGAGTATTGTATTAAAGGCACAGTTAAATGTGACAATTATTACAAGGGGTTTATGTCACGTCCCCAAGTCTGCTCCCGAGTGCCCTTTAGTCCCAGAGTTATCTCCCATACAGCCTCTAGTGCCCAAGTCTGCTCTTGAGTGCCCACTAGTCCTTGAGTCAGCTCCCGAGTGCCCTTTAGTCCCAGAGTCAGCTCCCGAGTGCTCTCTAGTGCCCGAGTCAGCTCCTGAGTGCTCTCTAGTGCCCTAGTCAGCTCCCGAGTGCCATCTAGTCCCTGAGTCTGCTCTTGAATGCCTTCTAGTCCCCGAGTCAGCTCCCGAGTGCCATCTAGTCCCTGAGTCTGCTCCCGAGTGCCCTCTAGCCTTTGAGTCAGCTCCCGAGTGCCCTCTAGCCTTTGAGTCAGCTCCTGAGTGCCCTCTAGTCCCAGAGTCAGCTCCCGAGTGCTCTCTAGTGCCCGAGTCAGCTCCTGAGTGCTCTCTAGTGCCCGAGTCAGCTCCCGAGTGCCATCTAGTCCCTGAGTCAGCTCCCGAGTGCTCTCTAGTGCCCGTGTCAGCTCCCGAGTGCCATCTAGTCCCTGAGTCTGCTCTTGAATGCCTTCTAGTCCCTGAGTCAGCTCCTGAGTGCCCTCTAGTCCCCAAGTCTGCTCTCGAGTGCCTTCTAGTCCCTGAGTCAGCTCCTGAGTGCCCTCTAGCCTTTGAGTCAGCTCCTGAGTGCCCTCTAGTCCCAGAGTCAGCTCCCGAGTGCTCTCTAGTGCCCGAGTCAGCTCCTGAGTGCTCTCTAGTGCCCGAGTCAGCTCCCGAGTGCCATCTAGTCCCTGAGTCAGCTCCCGAGTGCTCTCTAGTGCCCGTGTCAGCTCCCGAGTGCCATCTAGTCCCTGAGTCTGCTCTTGAATGCCTTCTAGTCCCTGAGTCAGCTCCTGAGTGCCCTCTAGTCCCCAAGTCTGCTCTCGAGTGCCTTCTAGTCCCTGAGTCAGCTCCTGAGTGCCCTCTAGCCCTTGAGTCAGCTCCTGAAGGCCCTCTAGTTCCTAAGTCTGCTCTCGAGTGCTTTCTAGTCCCAGGGACAGCTCCCCTACACCCTCTAGTGCCCGAGTCTGCTCCCGAGTGCCCTTTAGTCCCAGAGTCATCTCCCATACAGCCTCTAGTGTCCAAGTCTGCTCCTGAGTGCCCACTAGTCCTTGAGTCAGCTCCCGAGTCCCCTTTAGTCCCAGAGTCAGCCCCCGAGTGCTCTCTAGTCCCCAAGTCTGCCCCCGAGTGCCTCTAGTCCTTGAGTCAGCTCCTGTGTGCCCTTTAGTCCCAGAGTCAGCTCTCGTACACCCTCCAGTGCCAGAGTCTGCTCCCGAGTGTCCTGTAGTCTCCAGGTTTGCTCCCGAGTGCCCTCTAGACCCTGAGTCTGCTCCCAAGAGCCCTCCAAAGCTCGAGTCTGCTCCCGAGTGCCCTCTAGACTCTGAGTCTGCTCCCAAGAGCCCTCCAAAGCTCGAGTCTGCTCCCGAGTGCCCTCTAGTCCCTTCTTCAGCTCCTGAGCACCCTCTAGTGCTCGAGTCTGCTTCCGAGTGCCCTATAGCAGTGGTCCCCAACCCCCGGTACCGGTCTGCGGAGCGATTTCGCGGACCGGTCTGTCGATGAAATGGTACCGGGCCGCGGAGCTGCTGCAAGCGGCTGTGGCGCTGTGACTATGGAAACGTTTGAACAGTCTCGCTTGCGCTTGTGCTCGCACACTCCCCCCCCCCCCCCGGGTCAACAATCTCGCGCGGACTCATCAACCATCTGAATCGCTTGCGCTCGGACATCCCCCCCCCCCCCCGGTCAACAATCTCGAGCAGGCACCGGTCCGCGGCAAAATTATCACACGTTTACCGGTCCGTGGCACCAAAAAGGTTGGGGACCACTGCCCTATAGTCCCCAAGTCTGCTCCTGACTGCCCTCTAGTCCCGGAGTCAGCTCCCAAGAGCCTTCTTTTAAGCCTATTAAATGTTAAAAAACAATGGCTTTTAATTATAGAGCTATGTTAAAGTGTCATTCTTTCATTGATCAGGTCAGGTGGTGGATGGATTTGGAGTTGCCCCCGGTCCCTGGAGTATCCCGGTGCCCATCCCTTCCCTCTTTAATGACTGCGAGAAAGCCGTCCGCGTTCCTCACACATCTACTGTCAAAGTAACACATTTTGAGTCTTACATTCATCACATTACATGAACAATTCATTTTAATTAATTTTTCTTGTTAAATTTAAAATTTAGGGTTGTCATTCATGCCTGAATCTTGGAAGATCTGCATGCAGAAAATGCGTAAATTCAGGCAGGGTAAATATGAAGATCTCATATTATTTTTAATATTTCGTTCTGTATTTTCTCTCTGTTATTTCATTATAATATTCATATTATTACAGACTCAATGTGGAGCCTGTAGCGGGATGGGTTGGACTCAGTCCAGTCAACGGCAACGCTGTATGATGTGTCAGGGCTCTGGCATGAATAGGTATGGAGTTTTTAAGCTCTGTTTTTTTATTTATCGAGAAAACACTGTACAGCTTGATGCATTTAATTAAAATTTGTTTTATTCCATTTTATTTATTTTAGAAATTTCAGCTTTGCTCCTTTTTTTGGTGTGACATTTTAATTTAACATGCAACATCTTTTAAAAAAAGGTTCTTTATAATGGAAAAATGTTCTTTTTCTAACAAAAAAGTTATTTTAAGAACTGTTGTCACGACTGGGTGGTTTATTTAAAGTATTGGGGAGAAACATAACACAACCACGTAATGTAGATGAGAACGGACAAAGAGGTGAAAAAGTGTATAAATACATATACTTAATGAGATTATTAATTGAATGATTCAACGGAATCATGAATCAAACATACTGGGAAACACTGGGCAAAAGAAAACAGAACTAAAACACAAAGAAACTAAGCCAAATATATACCACAGCATATATGTTATGTAAGGGATAATGTACACACATAAGCCGTGTGTTCCCACGAAACAATACAGCACGCAGCCAGTGAAAAGAAGCCGTGCGCTGATGTAAACATGAATCACGTGCTATACAAAACACAACACGTGGACAAGAGAGTGCGTGGCTCGAGCGAAGCTCGAAAACTGCGCCCACTCACATGACGTAGAGCACATGAGAATGAGCAAACATTCCTCTCGAGCGCTCACAACAGGGACAAACACACAGGCCATGAAAAACCAAAAGTCACGACACAAAACCAAAACTGAACAAGACCAAAGTGTCAGGATCGAACATCACGCCCCACACACAAGATGCTACACAGACAAGAGACACTCGAAGCCACTCGGAGTGCAAGGACACGACAATATGGCAGTGTCAGAGCTCTGTCACCAAACACTAGAAAACAAGACCGAAGTGACAGAACCCTCATAAATATTTACCCTGACAAAGAAATTTAGGGAAAATAGTTAATGAGTTTCTGTTATGATTGCTTTGTGAATGTGATATTTACCCAGTATACAAGATATCATTAAGCTCCTTATTGCCAAAAACATCTAAATGAAAAAATAACGTTAATGACAGAAATGTTACACATTTTGAAAAATACATGAAACAAGCCTTTGAAATTTGAAGGAGCATAGTGCTGAAACATTTCAGTTGAATTTTCTTAAATATTTATTAATAATAAACATTTTATTAAATGATCTGTATTCCAGGTGTCATGCCTGTGGAGGAGTTGGTTCAATTACCTGCAATACATGCAAAGGTCAAGGAAAGCTCCTCTGCTTCATCAAACTTAAAATTACATGGTGAGAAGACATGCAATTAGCACCACTAATCAGTACAAACAAGCTAATGTACTTTTTTATTCTTGCTTTTTTCTCCAAACATTTATATTTTCAGGAAGAACAATATTCATGTGGCTGTGATTGACAAGGGTTCGGGATTCCCTGTTGAACTTCTCGAT
Organism: Rhodeus uyekii; assembly: GCA_037043235.1. Lineage (NCBI taxonomy): Eukaryota > Metazoa > Chordata > Actinopteri > Cypriniformes > Acheilognathidae > Rhodeus > Rhodeus uyekii. The sequence continues at coordinate 2,634,901 of JAWRVZ010000062.1, forward strand.
CAAATTGCTGGAGAGAAACTTCTAACTGATATGGCTCTGATGGTGAGCAAAAAAAAAAACGTTCTTATGCCTTTGTTTTGCAAAGGGGTTTTCTGAATTATGGGGTGCAATTTTCATAGTCTTTCTTGTTGCACTCTTTCGCCTAGCATCGTAACACTTTGTCACTAAAGTTTTGATCCATCGTTGCAGGTTTATCCAGTTGTGGGTTTCCCGGACAACTCTGTGAATGTAGCGTCTGAAAGTGCCGTGAGGGAACACCAGGCTCAGTTCTCCACCACTTGTCGTATTTTGCAACAGGTTGAGTATAATTCATCTGATTGACCAATGATGAAACAACAAAATATGTCTGTCCCTTTAAGGCCACATCTCAAACTCCACTCTTCTGGGAATGAATGAAATGACCTTTTCTTGTTGGCTCACTCCCATGAAATTCTTAAAGAATCCAGATTAGAGCTTGATCTGGATAATCAAGGTTAATAGCAAGTTGTTTGTCATTCTGTCATGCAGTCTGAATATTCCCATATATTCAAACAAACTAAACTCAAATATTGAAAAGAAAGTGAGAAAACCATAGCTTGCTCTTCTCTAAATAACAGGTCTTTGGTATAGAAAGTCAGAGACTAAGCGTAAGCTCTAACCTTGTGTTTTTTGTCGTTTTTTTTTTCTTTTTCCAGAGGCAGACCATTGAGTTGATTCCCATCACACGAGTGCATTATACCTGGGAGGAAAAAACTTACATTTATTTTGTGTATGGAACTGAACACAAAGTTTACACCAAGGATTATCCTGCTAAATGCTGCTGTTGCTCCATCCTCTAAACATGCAGTATAGACTTCCTGTGCTGTAGATGTTTCATATGAGCTGTAATATAATATCGTATTCATAGGAATGGCTCATATTTGAAATCATTATAAAGGAACTGGAAGCAAATTAAAAAAGAACATGCATTTATATAAATCTGTAGCTTAAAGTTGGGACTTTTCCCCCACAATATTTGCACTTCGGACTTTATAAATCAAAATAGCTTTTTTCCCTCACAATTGTGAGAGCTGAACTTGGAATTCTCTAAAAAAGAAAGAAAAATTCATAGGGAAAAAAGAGAATTGTGAGATATAGCTCGCATTTGAGAGAACAAAAGTCACAATTATCTTTTCATATTTTGATTCTTGGCCTATCAATCCTATCTATCTTCTTTTTTATATATATTTTTAAGGGATCTTTAATATAGGCTTAATTTCATTTTTATCGTGTAAAATATTATTCTAGAAGGAAAAAATATTGCATTTAGCATTTAGAAAAAAAATATCGCATTCAATTTCATTTCAAACACATATTTTGATAGTTTTTCATAGAGACCAATATGAAAGTGTATTGTGTTTCAAAAGTTTTTTATATGTAGTTAATATTTCACTTTTTTATTGCTCAGTTTTGCTTTCCAATAAGTTGTATGATCCTGTATGCATTGTTTGTATGTGCAACTGTACACTACAAGCTGATCCTTCAGTCTTAAAGGGATCATTTCCCCCTTTCATTGCATCCTTTTTCCATGCAAGCGAATGTCGAATGACGCGTTTATTTTGCATTTTGTGTCTCAAGGAAGTCACACGGGTTTGCAGCGACATGAGAGCACGAGTAAACAACAGAAGTTTATTTTTGAGTGAACTGTCCCTTTAAGGATCCTGTAAATCCCGTGAGTTTTAGAGAATATCATGCGCGCTTCAATAAACAGGCTGCCGGGACATTATTGTGGGCGTGTCTTTATTCCTGTCCAATTTTCAGAGTTCAAAACTGAACAAAGGCTCTCAGTAAATTAATATAAAGAGCAGTGTTGTAATCAGGATCATTGTGAAACAGACCTATTCTGCATTTTGTGCGCGATGGACGAAAAAGACGAAGACACGGGTGGGTAGACGTGCATATGACTTTTTTCATGAAGTTTTACTTGAATATTTACTGTAATATGTTCATAGACTAGTATGAATAACTTGTAAGAAATAACAGTTCACATCTGTTTTATGTAGCCAATGCAGTAATGATTTACAAATATGTATATATATAAGGAAAAACTACTCTGTGGCATGTTGGCTAATATTTTCTTCTTATGCAACCACATTTGCTCAAGAATCTGAAAAGATTGTGTTTTCCTTTTGCACAACGTCAGCTTTGCAACTAATTCATTCAATCTGTTTCAATTTGAACTAAACTTTTTTACAAAGTTTCAAACATCATTTATAAGTCCTTAACAGTCACGTTGGATTTTAATGAGAAGCATCACTCACACACTGACTGATCCAAAAAGTGAAACTTTTCGGTGCTTTTTATTGTTTTACTAAATATCACGGCTCTAACTGCTATATAATTTAATACATGCTATTTATATTATCAGAATAACAAAAGTAAAACGTATTACTAAGAATGTCAGAGTTTTTATTTTGCTTAACATTTATGCATTTGAATCTTTTATCCAAAGTGACTTGCATTGCATTCAAGAAACACATTGACATTAGAATAAGTTTTTGTTTTCCCTGGGAATTAAACCCATGACCTTAGTGTTGCAAGCGCCGCTCTCTACTGTTTGAGCAACAAGAGCATCTCATAACCCTAGTTCAGTGAAAGGAAGCAAATCTATCATTTTGCATTAACGCATGTTGAATGATAATAATTTGCTTATTTGGCTTGTGTGACCAAATAATGCAGAGTAATTCATTCTAATTCATTTTGGTCAAGGTCTAGTAAATGACATTTAACAGTTTGAAAACAGTACATTTTGGTATTCTTCTGAAAAGAGTTAAGGAAATAATATACTTTAAAAGAATACACTTAAATGCAAATTGAATATACTGCTCTGGTACACTTACTGCACTGTACAATATAGTTTACATTTTTATCAATGTATTACTGAAATTAAATTAGTTGAAATTAAGATGCTTTTTTAACTCATAATATGTTACTTGAGGTTCACAAGGATCACATATATGTATGCATGTATATATATATATATATATATATATATATATATATATATATATACAGTAATACCTCGAGATATGAGCATAATCCGTTCCAGGGCGGAACTCGTAACTCGAATTGCTTGTATCTAGAATCATATTTTCCCATAAGAAATAATAGAAAACAATTTAATCCGTTCCAGATCCGTAACAATGGAAACATTTTTGGGGTATAGATACACAGAGACACACACAATTATAGTACAGTAATACCTCGGTTTACGAGTTTAATTCGTTCCAAGAGCGAGCTCGTAAACCAAAATGCTCGTACACCAAAACATTTCCCCCCATAAGAATGCATTAAAAATCAATTAATTCGTTCCACACGACCATAAATGCCCATTTTAAATATTTTGTTTTTGTTTTACCCTATTAATTACAGTTAAAATTATAAACATTAAGATCTCATATAAATACTATTTATATTTATATTTATAAATACTAATAAAGACAATTAAACTCTAAAAATACTTGACAATTTGCTGTAACTCACTTTGAGCAGCGTCTGCTGGCATGAAGGAGATGAGAGACAGAGGAGGGAGGAGGAAAACACAAAACCTGGATTCAAGTGCAAATGAGTGAATTTATTATAATAGTGCAGAAAACATATGAATATAATCCAGAGTGAAAGTTGTGGAACGGGAGACGCGCGCGCGACCACCGCGAGCTCAGAGAGACCCGCGCGCGACCACCGCGAGCTCAGAGAGACACGCGCGCGACCACCGCGAGCTCAGAGAGACGCGCGCGCGACCACCGTGAGCTCCGGAGTGGAGAGAAGTGAGGCAGATGATATGCAGATATCAGGTGTCCCACTCACACAGACAGGCAGAACTAGAAGACAATTGAATGAAATTCATGACAAATGAATTCATGAACCACATATATATTTCACTACGTGAACAATAGCGATCACAATTAATTCATGTTATCACTTCTAAAAGTGATATGTGGTGAATGATGCAGCCAAACAGAGGGAGGCTGAGAGAATGAATGAGTTAAGGGGTGATATAGGGGTTGGAACTGCGTGACTGTGTTATGAAAGGCTGTCATTAGGATATTTCCAGTAAAAATGCCCGCGACCATGCTGAGCGTTAGGACAAAAATGCGAGTGAGTGAGAGAGAAATTTGCTCGTACACCAATACAATGCTCGTACACCGATTCGACCCCCCATGCTCGTAAACCGATTTGCTCGTATACCAAGTCGCTCGTAAACCGAGGTACTACTATACATGTATACAGTATAAGGATTCGTGTGATATCAAATAAAATGTGGTTTTAATTATACGTTTTTACACTCAGTAGTGGCAGGTGCGGGGGGGGGGGGGGGGGGGGGGGGTATCTTTCTTTCTTTTTGTATCTTTCTTACCTTTTTTTTCACCTGACCACCTTCACTTTCACTTTCACTTTCACTTGGCGCAGACCTGTTAACAAAACACCAATCGAGGGAGATTGGTTTCTGCCTCCCTTTAAAAACCTTCTGCCACATAGCCATCACTTCCTTAATTTCAGTTGTAGAAATGTTTTCCTCTGGTTCCTCCTCCTCGCCACTGCTGAGCTCTTGAAACACCTGCGTATGATCCATGTCTGCAGCTCGACCAGCGATCGACAGTTCTTCCTGATGCTTCTGCTGCTCGATTACTCACGCGAGCACACGCTCATATTTATCCACAATTTCATGCTTCATTTCCATGGTCATCATGCGTTTCTTCTTCTCACTACCATCCTTACGACTCACTTTGTTAGGAATCGTCGCTATTATGAAGAATAATGCACAAAATAAAGAGAAAATCAGCTACTCGCGGGCGACGCGAACAGAAGTCAGTGAACACTGAATTGAACGAGCGTCGGCATCGGTATCAGTACGCGTGCTCGTATCTCTAATATTTACTCGTATCTAGAAGCAAAAATCTGCCCGAAGGCTTGCTCATATCTTGGAATACTCGTATGTAGAGACGCTCGTATCTCGAGGAATTACTGTATATATATGGACACAACTATGGAAAAGTTTGGCATCGTAGTATAGTAGTATTTTCACCCAAAAAATGGTTTTATGCAAATTATTTACATATTTTGCTGTAGTGTGTCAGTAGGAAATATCAGTTTACATTTCCAAACATTAATTTTGCCATTAATTATAATACTACAGTGGGTGCACACACAGAGATCTGATGTCACTATCATCGAGTCATACAAACGTCTCATTGGATTATTATAATTAATGCCAAAAGGGATGTTCAGAAGTGGACCCTGTTCGATAAAATCTCTTTAAAAAAAAGTCACGGTGGAGAATGATTTAAGCAGACACAACCAATGCCTGAAGGGCCGGGATGTCTTGGTTATAGAACCTGACAAAGTTGGACAGCAAGGACCAGCCGGCTGCCGCACAGATGTCAGTCCAGGAGGAGGCCAGTCCTTGGGTGGAGTGGGCCCTCACCCTAATCGGGCACTGCAAGTTCAAGGACTTGTAAGCTAGTGCTATCGAGTTCACCATCCAATGAGACAGTCTCTGCTTCATAACTGCTGCCCTTTAGGGCGGGAAGCTTGAGGGCTCCCATTGCGAGGACATAGGTGGCCTCCAGAACTCATTGACAACTCCAATTGGGAAAGGAGGTCCCTTCACAACGAAATTGGTCATGGTGCTACAGACAGCAGCTGGGCCATTCCTGGGAACCACTGGTTCTGCCAGAGTGACAGAGACAGCTCTGCTCGAATAGCATTTGCAAGCTCTCTGTGAGCCCCTTGGATAGCAGTCCTGAGCATAGAGTGTTGGTAGGCCTCCTCTTGGTCTAGAGAGTCATTATGCTGAGGTCTCCACTCTTAGAGCTCGGTATGCTAAGCTTCTTGGGCATGGCGAGTGTTGTCAGGCCTCCTCTCGCTAAGAGAGTAACACCTATTTGGTGAGGCCTTCACTCCCTTGAGCTCTACTCGGATAGCATTTCGAGTTGGAGCCTTCTTGTAAATGGTCCTGAGTGTAGAGCGTCTTTATGCCTCCTCTCTGCTAGAAAGTAATTATGCTGAGGCCTTTGCACTTAGAGCTTGGCAGGTGCCATCTAGAGTGTTGTTTGGCCTCCTCTCGTTATGAGAGTTGAGGTATCGAGACCTCCACTCTGCGGGGTTCATGTAAGTTCTGAGCTTGAGGTTCTGTGAGCCTCTTATCCAAAGCTATCCAAAGCTCAAAGTCTGAGAGCTTCTTTTTGAACTCTGAAATTGAACGTATCTAAGCTTCAATTTAGTATCATATATACTCTTGAAGCTCCGGCGTGAGTCATTGCTGGTGCACCTTAGGGAGTGGGACACATTTGGGTTCTGTGAGTGGGCTACAAGCAACCAATAGTGCAGCCATTCCTTCAGTATGGTGGTTTGGGTATTCCATTCCCATAGTGACCCCATTGCCTTGCTTCGGCATTTCTACATGCGTCCCCTTCAGATGAAAAGAGGATGACGTATTGCACAGGTGCCTCTTTTTTACCACCAGTCACACCACTGGTGACGTCATGGGCGGCTGCCCGCCAATGTCAAGTTAATTGTCATTATTTTATTCTCAGGGAACCACGGTTACATGGATAATCTGAGATGATTTCATCTGAGAAATAGTTTAGCAGACTGTTTGAAATTTTGCAAATCTACTGGATAGAGGGATCAATTGATAGTGATCTATGTCAATAGGAGAGAGGAGTGATCTCATATTACGTATTTTCTTAACAAAAAAATTAAAATTGTCTCGAGATTGACAATAGTCATGAAAGTGCAATCTTTAAGTACACTTAAGTGGCCTATTATTTCAACTGCAAGTGCACATTTTTGCACAAGTTTCTACACACCTTGTTCTATATCTGTCAAAATTAGATTTTCTAAAATAATACTTTTCAGCAATAATGCTAAAACGCTATTAGGCAGGAGCTGTTTACTGATAACAGTGCGTAACACTGCCTTTGTTATCTAGACTTGAAGTTTTTTGAACTTCACTTATGACACCAAACACTAAAGTGCTTTCATGTATTGGAAGTGCAAAAATGCAGTCTGAGGATAAATTAACAATCAGAAACTGTTAACTTCAAATGTTATCTTAAAAATAAACATATCCTGTTTTCTAAGTAGATCTTTGCTTCACACAGCAGCAGCAGCACATGTCTGTCAGTATGAGCACAATTAAATGATGTTTTATTAACAAAGTTCGGGAGGAGCACGTTCAAATGATTAACAATCAACACGTCATCAGCAATTACTCCTCATCCTATCGGCGGGAGAGGAAGTACGTATATATACAGACATGTTTGACTCACCTACAGCTCTGATATTTTTCGGCATCCCTCCACCACCCCAACTCCTCACACTTAATCGTTCCTATCAAGTCAGGATACGGGGGGAGTGCTCCAGGTTCGGGCTGAATACCGAGCTCGGAGCCCTCTCCTCGGACAGCACGCCAAATATGCTTATCATTTATTGCTCCTGAATCATTCGTAAGTGTGAACTCGTGAATCACATAATAGCTTCTTAAAGGCACCATGACCAACTGAATTCAGACTGAAGTAATTGTTTGCATGTATTATTTCTGTTATCAGTGCATTGATATTATTAGACAGCAGACTATGTTAGAAAGAATTCTCAGTGGTTTAAGGTTATTATATCCCTTTCACAAGTACACATAAAGTGTGGCAAGGTGTGCATCTAATAAATTATTCACTCCCTCCCCTTATATTTACCTTTGATGGTAAAATTTGTAGATGCCCGTTTCACCTTCCGACTTATGGAAGATTGTTAGGAATTTTTCCTTTTAAGCGAAATTCTTGAATTTGTTTATAAAATTTAAAACAATCCATATGGCATACGTAATATCTGTCACTGTCTACCACGTGACGTTGCTATAAATCACACTCATGGGCAATACAAATCGTGATAGTGAAGTGGTTTTCATAAACACGTCAGCAATGACAGGAAGTGGCAGCAGTTTTGCGCTTGCGTAAAACAAAACTTGGTATGAAAGCGTGTTTCCGATACTGATCGAGTAGTGACATGCATAGGATATTCAACCAACAGTCCGAGTGTGTACATGACAACTGACCATAATAGAAAATAGTAGACAGTAATAGCTGCAATAGCACCCCTTGAGCTAATGCTGAGAATGCAAAATAAAGCAATACAGGAGTTTTCACACTTTTTTCACACTCAACTCTTTCCGGAAATTTCCATAATTTGTGAGACAACCTTGATAGCACATGTACATCTCAGAGACGTCTATTTGATGTGTGTGTTTACATCTGGAAGACGTCTCTATTTTTTAGAGAGTTTGATCATCTGCAATACGTCTCTAGGACGTTTCCTATCAGACGTTAAATAGTCGTTTAGAAAATGTCTTTAAGATGTTTATGATTCAGAATGGATGTAAAACTGACATCTTAAAGACGTTTCTCAGATGTTTGTTCACAGCAGATGCTTTCCAGATGAAGCTCTTTAACAGACATCTTGCATACGTATATGTGTGTATCTGGGAAAGCTTTCCCGCCACTGAAGAAATTTTCAGGCTTTCTGTGTTTTCACTCTTATACGGTAGGAGGCACTATTACAGATCTTCTGAAAGAGTACAGAATCTCCTGATTAAAGCACTAGTGAAGAAGCAGAAACAAGCAATGTCATATATTACCATATACAAATGTAAAATAATGCGATCATCAACATTAAACAGCATATAAATCAAAATTACCTAATGTTACTCAATGAAATGTCGCCCCAGGACGAGCTTTAGGACTGTGAAGCTCTGGGGTGTTGATGGACTCGATCAATTCAGAAAGCATTTGCTCAAACTGCTTTTTTATGAAACTTGCCCTCATTCAAGTGTTGATAAAAAAGGTAATGCATAAAAATTAATTTTTACTCTGTTCTTTCATTCATGTTCTTTCATTTGATATATTGCATGTTGAGATATTAATACAACATAATTTTCTGGGGGCCAGTGTACTTGCTACTACAAATATTTTGGAGGGCAAATAAATATAAATGGAATCTGAACATAAAATGCTTAATATCAGAGATGAATGAGACACAAGGCATGCTCTTTGCCATAGCGACTATTCATCTGTGGCAAAAGTGCAAGAGCTTGTCTATCTGTGTTCACAGAACCATAGAGTTAAATATTTTTCTACTTTGTTGTGCGGCTGGACATGCAACAACAAAAGTTGAGCTCTTAATGAAAACAATATCATAACATTTACTTCCATCAAGAGGTGCATATGTTTTTGGTCAAAATTGTGTATTGTCAATGCAAGAGTCCATCACTCTGTAAAGTCTCATCCAGCACATCCCAAAGGTTTTCAATGAATTTAAGATCTGGACTTGCTCCCTCCCAACCATTCTTTCCCCGTCTGAGCATGATGAATCTTCACATTCTGGAATATGGTCATGGTGTGTCTCTTCATACATGATTGTTTAAGAAATGAAAAGTTACACACTCCATCAATTAGGGTTAGAAGAACTGCAATAATTACCAATCATTATACATATTCAGTGGAGTCTATGTAGTAAATTGGTAGTGACTAATTAGCATACCTAGTTCACTGCACATGCGCTGAGTTTGCGTTGCACGTGGATCGCGGTCCCCTCACGGTTCACTCCCTCGTTGATCTCGTCTGAGGGATAACACGCTGTAGCATCCCACAGGTTTTTTTGTGATTTTGTGAGCAATCTTTGTGTTTGCATTGTTGGAGAATATATTTAAAGGTTTGTATCAAGAGTCGAAGGTGATTTTTATTGTGGTGGTTTTACAAATGCCTTTTGTTGTTAGCAAACATACACTGTACTGTGTATATGTACATTTTATTAGATGAATGCCAAACAAACTTCATCAAACAAATCGCGGCAACACTGTTGTGTAAAAAGACACCAAAAACTCGAACATGTACATTATCATTTAATAACTCACATCATGTACATCAATACATGTTCATTTTTCGTTCTTGCGAGGGTTGTTGTCTTTAGCGCTCTGACAGCTGCACTTCCACTATCACTCTGACAGCTGGCGCTGATAGGCTGTCTGACCTGTCAATCATGCAAGAAGACATGATTGGCTGTGCTGCCATGAGGGCGGGCTCTTCTCATCTCATCCGATGATCAACACAACACGCTTCTTAAAGGGACGTGTTGCTGGACAGCTGGAAAGAGCTGCTTTTTTTCTTTTTCTTCTGATTCTGACTTGTGTTTGTGTTTTTATTGTGTGAATTTCGCGCACAAGCACTGTGTACCGAGCCTGAACAGTTATGATAACTGTAGTCATGCGAGCAACATTTGAAATTCGAAATGTGATCTTACGCAAAAAAGTTCATCAATCTTTGGGTGCGGGTTATGCCAATGATTTTTTACACAAAACCCAAAACACGCTGGCTATATGAATGTGCGAATTATCTGCGTCTACGGGCTATATGTGGGAAAATATATGTTAATATATGTAATATGGGTTATCTCGCTAAATGGTTATCTCGATGCTTTTTTGCAACCCCGAGGCCGTCGTTACAACTAAATATATATATACTGTATATAGTTTAACCATTTCATTTGTATGTTAAGTAACTTTAACAGCCCTAAAAATATTATCACTGACCTTAGAAAATCCCTGCCTTTCAAACGTCACTAATCCTTTTTCTATCCACAATATCATTTTTTTTAATAGTTATAAAATTTTGATGAATGTGCTTTGCTAAATTGTATCACAGACAACCTGCCTCTCCCATCATTCACTGCTATATTTTGAGGGCATTGTTTCTTTCGCATACAGGCCTCATTTCGCCCATTCTTCATGCTAAATCTGAAGCACAATCTCTGTTGAAGGAAACCCACTCCAGCTGATATTTATATCCACTTGTTAACAGCATTGTTCATGAATGTATCAAGATGTTTGTATGAAGTATTTATAACCCAGTGCACTTATGCATTGAGACAAGAACATGGAAAGAACGCTAATGACTTAATGAACAGCTGCCAACGGCTGATTGCTAAGAAATGTGTTTGTATTCTGTTGCCTAGCAATGCAGCAGAATATAATGTGTTTCTCATGAAAAAAAAACATGCAGAAATATAAAAATGGAAAATAGAGAAAGAAAAGGAAGGACAAGTTACACCACTATTGTCAATTGAATGTCATAGTCAGTCCTGCTGAAAAATAGACAGTATAAGGTTAAAACATATGTTTAATATAATTATTTGATTATAAGTTTGTAATTTTTTGTTTGAAAGTAGAACTGACGTTTTAGATATGATAATACAGTAATAGTTATTAATAATCAATGTCACTGGTAAAAAGTTTCAAAGCATCAAAGGAATGGTTCCTTTTTCTAAAGATCTAAACTCAAATCAGTTAAAAACAGCTTACGTTGCAAAACAAAAACAGTTATAGATATGAAAACCACCCAAAAATAAAAATGCATAATAAGAGTATAATCAAAAGCAGTTTGTTAGCAATGCAAATAATCAAATGTATGTCATTCCAGACAGGAGCATGAAATATTACAGACAATATTGATAACAGGCACTTTCAACAAATGCTGGAAAAGGATTAAGTCAATGATTGTTACAATGACAAGGAGATGGTGTGCGATGCGGAGAAAACGCGAGGAGATGTGTAGATCCAAACAGAAAATACTTTATTACTAAATAAAAAGGCGCACTCTTTATGCCGAACTCGGAAGGAACACGGAACGAGCTTCCACACACACAGAGATTCACACAACGTCAACGTACAACAATCGATAAAGACAAGGGAGAACAAAAAGATTTAAATAGACAAGGAAATGGGGAGCACCTGACACGACTAACAAGGGGGAGTGGCTGACGTGACAGTGACAGAAACACAAAAGGCTCACACTGGAGGAAAGTGACGAGACACGACATGACTGTGACAATAACCAAGTGCCTAAATAAATGGGTTCAACAAAACTTTGTATATGTACCATATGAAAGCAAAAAGTGGTTTGTAATAAGTGTAATAAGTTGTTTAATGGTGTATTTTCAGCTGATTTCATCTTAAGGGCCAGTCACACAGCCGATCACGCACGAATCACTTACAAATCACGCACAGATTGGGTTTGTGCGTGCTTGTGCGTTGAGAAATTGACCAAAGTATTCCACGAACATTCGACGCTCGTCCGACGCATGAATCACTGACGGAGCGCGTCCAAACACACACGCTTCACTAACGTTCCACGTACAAGCACTTTCAGAATCCACATTGTCAGTGGAATGAACGTGATACGTGCGCGATTCATGCGTGATATGAGGGTGGGGCGTCAGTGGACGGACGCAGTTTCGAACCAGTTCCAACACATAAGCACTGATGGCCGACACGTGTCCCGTGCATAGTCACGCATACTCGACGCATAAACTACGCACGCAGACTCATGAATAACGCACACAACGGAAAAATTTTGAACTGTTAAAAACTCAAAATCAAAACCGCCTTCAACGCACATCCACTTACAGTCACTGACGGTCCACGTTCGTTCCACCGACGAATTACGCATACGACGCACGCTCCGCGCAGAAACGAAAATCTGTGCGTAATTCATGCGTGATTCATGCTGTAACGATTTGGATGGTGCTGGTGTGCGATGCAGAGAACCAGGACGAGGAGAACAGGATAGAGTCAAAACTCATTTAATAATAATCAAAACAAAAGACTTTAAATATAAACAAAAGAAGCACACATGTGCAATAAACTAAACGTAAACCAAACACTAGAATAAAACTCAAAACAAGAAACACGGCAGGAGAAACAAGAAACATCCACACATGACAACCATTACTTTGTTAACAACTGACAAACACCAGGGAAATGCACAAGTGATTTATACACAAGGGGAAACAGCAACACCTGGGAGACTAACGAGGAAGTGATTACAAGACAGGTGTAGGGAGTGAAACAATAACCCGAGAGACAGGAAGTGGAACAAAGACAAGACTGACAGGAAGTGACAAAGAAGACCCAGACAGACAGGAACAGTGTTACATAACGCCCCCCTTCCGGTAGGCGCGTCCTCAAGGTAACAACTGCGGAGGGTGGGCGGGGGACCAGGAGGGGGACAGAACAAGACTTGACAGACAAGAAACCAGAGGGAACCCAAAGGAGACAGAACTAGAACCAAGGAAAACCTGTGTGAAAAAGATAAACAAAAAATAAACAGACCTCAAGACATCAAGGAAAATAACTCAAAACAGTCCTTAATGAAAAAATAAGTCAAAACACAGTCCTGACACATGGGGAAAAAATAAAAATAAAATACAGAGTCCAGGGGGAGGAAAAGGTGGGATGAGCCAGGCAAGATCGGGCAAGGCTAGAGTCACTGGGGGCGCCGGCAGGGCGAGAGTCACTGGGACGGCGGCCTTCGGGCCGGTAACGGGCTCTGGGACGTCGGCGAAGGCCGGCGGCGGCTCTGGGGTGTCCCGGAAGTCCAGCGGCGGGTCGAGCCACAGTTCAGGCAGCTCTGGCGGGTCGGGCCACAGTTCAGGCAGCTCGGGCCACAGTTCAGGCAGCTCGGGCCACAGTTCAGGCAGCTCTGTCGGGTCGGGCCACAGTTCAGGCAGCTCTGGCGGGTCGGGCCACAGTTCTGGCGGGCGGATCTCTGGATCGGGCTCTGGCTGGCGGATCTCTGGATCGGGCTCTGGCTGGCGGATCTCTGGATCGGGCTCTGGCTGGCGGATCTCTGGATCGGGCTCTGGCTGGCGGATCTCTGGATCGGGCTCTGGCTGGCGGATCTCTGGATCTGGCTCTGGCTGGCGGATCTCTGGATCGGGCTCTGGCTGGCGGATCTCTGGATCGGGCTCTGGCTGGCGGATCTCTGGATCTGGCTCTGGCTGGCGGATCTCTGGATCTGGCTCTGGCTGGCGGATCTCTGGATCTGGCTCTGGCTGGCGGATCTCTGGATCTGGCTCTGGCTGGCGGATCTCTGGATCTGGCTCTGGCTGGCGGATCTCTGGATCTGGCTCTGGCTGGCGGATCTCTGGATCTGGCTCTGGCTGGCTTATCTCTGGATCTGGCTCTGGCTGGCGGATCTCTGGATCTGGCTCTGGCTGGCGGATCTCTGGATCTGGCTCTGGCTGGCGGATCTCTGGATCTGGCTCTGGCTGGCGGATCTCTGGATCTGGCTCTGGCTGGCGGATCTCATTGACCGCGAGTTGCGATCCGCAGATGAGCAGGACAAGATTTAGAAAGTCCATACGTGGTTTGAAACAAAATTCCTGGTAAATGAATGATCGGGGTTTCTCATCCATACCAAGCCAGAAACAGTAATTGAGAGCCAAGTCTTCCCTAGGGATGGCTGGCGCGAAACCTGCGTTTCGACACAGTGTCGAGATCCCGAAGCGTAGATGTTTCGAAACACTGAACCGAAACTGTGATTCAAAACAACAATGTCACGTGACTTTGGCTAAACGAATCGTCTGCGTGTTTCACAAGTGTTTCGATAGGCGGTGCTTGCCGAGTCTGCGTTTGATTGACAGGGGCGGGAACAAACCACACAATCGCACATCTGTCTCAACTCACACAAAGTTTAAAAGAGGAGTTAATGCACCTTCACCTCGTGTGTTTTTGTAATGACATTTATTGTGCGACTTGGTTAGTTATATTTAGGCTACATTTAAATTAAACATATTTACTGATAGACTAAAGACAGTGACAGATAGATAGATATAGTGACACATTCATATAGGTTTAGTTAGATATTGACAGATAGCACAGCAGTTAGACATTAAGAATTTCATAAATAGATTAAAATATATATAGATTCATAGATATATACATTTATATATAGATTCAAATATTAATATATAGATTAATATATATATATACTTTATATACTTTCATAAATAAATAGATTCATAGATAGATCTAGATATAGAGAGAGAGAGAGAGAGAGAGAGAGAGAGAGAGAGAGAAAGAGAGAGAGAGAGAGAGAGAAAACTCGCCACATTAACACAAACACAACATTTTTATTTTTTTAATGGATTGTTGTCAGTTTCAGACATGTGCAATTGACCACTAGATGTCGCCGTGGAGACAGGTGTCGGTATAGAGTTTCGAAGCCTCGAAACAATACGGCACATTTGATTCAAGTGTTTCAGTGTTTCATGAAGCCTCGCTTTGCCCATCACTAGTCTTCCCAGCCTACTTGGAGCGCGAGACCCAGAAACTCTGAGACGTACTCCTCCAGCGAGCGTCCTCCTTGGCGAAGAGCCACGAGTTTGGTGGCGGGTTCTTCCATACTGCCACAAGAAGTCTTGTTGGGGTGACAAGTAGTGATGTGCTTCTCGGTTCGAATCCCTGAAGCGTGTGCCGAGTAATCTAGATGAGTGGTTCATGAACCGCGGGTCGATGCGTGTGTTGCTGACGTAAGTGCTGACGTTTGAAGCCCCGCGTAGCGGGTGTACCACGTGACTGCTTCAGGAAAGGATTCGCTAGGTTTGAGTGCAGCTCGAAATAAAAGCGGCAGTGAAACACTATGTATTGTCCCTCGCTTTTTGTGTTTTTGGGTCCCTTTATTGCGCTGTTTTTGGATTCGATTCGAGCTTCTTTTTTTGCGATGAAACCAGCAAGAAAGAGGAGATTTTCCCCTGTTTGGGAGCACTTTGAGTTGTTCTCACCTAAGAATGTAAGGCACCTGCAATTACTATGTAATAGATTCCATTAATGAATAAAATAAATTGTGACAACTTTTCTGAATACTTGTAGCTGAAGCATCTGATGTGTTCCAAGGAGCTAAGTTATAATAATAACACCTCAACTATGCTAAGGCACTTTAGAGTCTTGCATGGCAACGAGGAAACCAACCAGGTTGAACCTGGCTCAGGTATTCCATTTATATTCATAGCCCCACACTACACTGTATAGTTGTTTTTTTAACTCTTACATATGTAATTCAATTTAGCTGAGAAGGTTGACTTGGCTGAGCACTTTATTATCACATTTCAATACTTTTCAATTCAATAAATTATATTTTTTTAGACTTTGAAAGCCATAGTGGAAAAAATTTGTTTTTAAATAAAAATGAATAAACTTTATTTTACCTCCTTATTTAACATTTTCACTTGTTACATAAGCAAAAACAAACAAAAAAAGTAACACAAAACAATTCATGTTAAAACTCTTCAAATAATATTTTTGAATTCAGAGCATGATTCACATCCCACCATTTTATTGCAAACACCAAGCATGTTATACATTTTTCTGCCCACATGATGGGGTAGTCGAGCAAATGAATCATCTTGAAGCCCCTATGTGTGTGTGAAGCATTTCCCTGCAGGGCTTCACTGCTTCATGGGGCTTCATTTTGCCATCACTAGTGACAAGCCCGGTCAGTTGTTCTGTAACGACTGGTGGATGGTGCTGGTGTGCGATGCAGAGAACCAGGACGAGGAGAACAGGATAGAGTCAAAACTCATTTAATAATAAACAAAACAAAAGACTTTAAATATAAACAAAAGAAGCACACATGTGCAATAAACTAAACGTAAACCAAACACTAGAATAAAACTCAAAACAAGAAACACGGCAGGAGAAACAAGAAACATCCACACATGACAACCATTACTTTGTTAACAACTGACAAACACCAGGGAAATGCACAAGTGATTTATACACAAGGGGAAACAGCAACACCTGGGAGACTAACGAGGAAGTGATTACAAGACAGGTGTAGGGAGTGAAACAATAACCCGAGAGACAGGAAGTGGAACAAAGACAAGACTGACAGGAAGTGACAAAGAAGACCCAGACAGACAGGAACAGTGTTACACATGCGTTTTCGCTGTGTGACTGGCCCTTAAGGTTTGTGGTCGTGCGTCAGTTGTAGTTGTTGTGGTTCTGCCCATCTCTTCTCTTTTTTCTGTTCTTTGTTGTTCCTCGTATCTTCACTGGTTCTGCTTGTTAACCACAGGCAAGTTAACACTCAGTCATCACTTGTAGAGTGAATCTGTTTAGATTGGGAACAGACAGGCTGATGAAGAAGGCAAAGATGAGGATAAAATTGTCTTGGTCTTTATTAACACATATGCAAGATTTATTGGGGTCGTACCATTGACCCATGCTGATCCCAAAACATTCCTTACGTTGGTGACCAGCAATGCTGGATTTTTCAGTAGGGACTGGTATTTTTTTGGTTAATTCAGGATCAGCAAGAATGATGATCAAGGGACTTTTGTTTTGTGACTGTTTGATGTGAATGTTGTTTCAGAACCGACACTGGAACATACTGCTCTTGTATAAGTCAGACATATAATGTGGTCTTTCTATCTTGCTGCAGACACCTTTGACCCGAGCATTCCTGAGGAGGGTCCGTCCGCTCCGCCCGCAGGATGGCTGGACAGTGTAACCGGCTATGAAGAACACAAAGGAGGAGGTGAAAGAGCTTCATGTGTAGCACACGTACATTAAAGATAGACTGATAACAACAGCCCAAAAGAAAGGTGAAAGAAAGTAAATCACCATACACATAATGCCATTATTTTATATAAAGATACTATTTTATAATAATACACTATTATATTCACTAAAGCAAAAAGGTACTAAGACTAATCAAAGTATTTGTATTATCATTAAGAATTTAATCAAATAGATATTTAGTTATTGTTAATATTACATTATACACAAATATTTGTTGTTATTATTATTATTAAAACATTACTATTCAAATGTCTCAGTTATGTTCTGTTTAATTCATTTTAGTTTGTCAATTTTCA
Organism: Rhodeus uyekii; assembly: GCA_037043235.1. NCBI lineage: Eukaryota > Metazoa > Chordata > Actinopteri > Cypriniformes > Acheilognathidae > Rhodeus > Rhodeus uyekii. Next base: position 2,652,625 of record JAWRVZ010000062.1, read on the forward strand.
TTTGCATGCTTCCCTTGTTCCCAATTTCTCGCCAGACTTTAGTTTCTATGGAAACTGGTCAATTGTCACAGATGCTTATCATTTACGTAACTCATTATCTCTATATTGTGTATTTATATAGTAGATTTATTATTATTCTCCTGGGTTTTCCTGAGTATTAGGTATTAAAAGATATTTGTCATTGTATTCCTGTCGTCGTGCGATTTGTACGCAGCCATATGTAATAATTATAATAGCGTCTTGATAGTAATAATTATAATTATTATTAGTAGTATTAGTATAACTATCAAGAAACTATTATTATAATAGTACACTATTATATACACTGATTATTATGATTATCATATACACTAAAGCACTATAACAATATTTGAATATTATTATTAATATAATTAAGACACTATTATTATGATGATACTGTCACGTTCACTGTCACTTAGGACTCTTATTTTGTCTCTTCGTGGTCACATGGTGTTTGTTCCAGAACTTCTCAGCACTCATCAGTTTCCATAGTCACCAATCATCACAGGTGTTTGTCGTTTGCGTTTATCACTGTCCGTATATTTAGTTCTCCTTGTTCACTCTTGGGTTGTGGGTTTTCGTTTACACTGTGTGTGAATTTACCTGCCTGAGCGTCTTGCTTTAATAAAGTTACGATGTTTTTGGTACCTGCGTCTGCGAGTCTTCCTCATGCACGCAAGCGTGACACACATTATTCATATAAACTAACTATAATAATAAAATAATAAAAAATAATTAATGTTATTTATTACTGTATAATCATTTAGTTATTGTGTTAAAATAATGTATTGGTAGTGGTCATTGATATTTAACGTCTTGTAAAAGCATATAAATACTAAATTTTGTAAATGGCCTAATATCACAGTTATGTTTTTATGTTTTTAATGTTTCCTATTTGATATTAAACATTTGTTTTTGTTTGTGTGTTTGATCGTAGACTGTACAGATCAAATCTGTCCTCCTCCACCGGACTTTGTCCCTAAGCCTGAAAATGACAAGAACGCCTCCGTTCCAAATGTAATGTAGGTCCAATATGTCCTTTCCATGTGCAATGTCATTTCCTGTAGGATGTTATGAATACAAAAACATATGCATACAAAAATTGCCATGACATTATTTTTGTAAATTGCACTTTGCATATAGATCTATGTATTTATCTGCATACTTACAGGGTGCCCACAGTCTCAGAAGATGTGGCGAGAGACGCTCTGCTCCAGTTTGTGGGTAAAAAATGGACATACAGCAGCAAACCTGCCAAAAATCTTATATTCAAAGAGCTGAAGCCTTTTACAGTTTACCGTGTAAATCTCTCCACAATATTATCCAGTTTTGATCTTTCTATATTATTATTGCATATCATAAAAATTAAGTGATTGTGAAATTTGTCCCATTGTCTTTTAAGTACCGCTTGGAAACATTTACCGAGTCCAGATCGAGCGCGTGGGTGTCGGAGCCGCACACAGGTGCCTGATGACACTATACAATTGTACTAATTATAAAAATGTCTGTATCAAATGAACATATTTTTCTCAGGTCAGTGTGTGGATGGGCCTCAGAATGGAGTGACTCCTCTACCGTGGCACGTCCAGGTGTCTTACCCACCCAAATTCACTGACGCCATTCAGAAAGTCAGGGTCCCACATTCTTCATTCATAAAGGTATGCCTTTAAAGTTCCCCTGTTATTACCTTTCATGCAGTGTTTGTGCATGTAAATGGTCTGAAAATTTAAAGTCAGTTTTTGGGGCTTCTGTTCAGCCAAACAAACTTTGTTTATATTGTTTTTCCTGTAAAGCTGCTTTGAAACAATCTACATTGTAAAAGGCGCTATATAAGTAAAGGTGACTTGACTTGACATGTTTACCCATCAACAAAGTGAAAAAAAAACAAAAACAAAAGTAAACCTTGGAGAGCGAACTAGGATAATCCAAGCTCCTGTCCCAGAAATAACACAACCGCTGATTCAGATAGTAATTTTTTAATTAAAAACTATGAATGATAACAAATCATAGTGAATAACTATGTCTATATATATACTATATGAATAACTAAAATCATAACCAAATAACTAATAACAAAAATAGGAATAATCAAACATAGGGGATAGTAGCTTCAGGGGAGGGCTTGGCCAAAATAACAAACAAAACTTAATTAACTAACCCATAAATCTCCTTAAATTACTTAGAACAAAATAACCCAGAAAAATAAATTATATGAATCTTCCCTCTCTCCTTTTCTACCCATGAACAGTAGGAAAATAGGAATTCCTCAAAAGTAGGAATACAAACAAAAATGGCCTCTTTCCCCTACGTTCCCTGAATAAAAAATAAAGTAAAGATGCTAAACAAATACTGAAGATGTAAAGATAATAAAACATGTTGCACAACTTCAGTTCTCTTTCACTTAAAGAAAACTCACAATAATATCCTGAGATCATTTGCTCAGAAACAGGTCAACAAAATACAGCAACAAATGAGCCTGGGGAACAGGAGGAAGAACTCATCTTGCCAAGTCTCTTTCTCCTTCAGCAGATCCAGCATTGCTTACATCTCTGCTTGTAACGCCATGCCTCTCCACACCACCAGGGGGAGCTCGTGTTCACAGTCCGTCAGTTACCGCTCTCTCTGCGAACACTTCCTGTCTAGGGACTATCTTGTCTTGTCATTTCTGTTGTCACATCATGTCTTGCCTAGTCGTATTGTCATGTCTTGCTAATGCTATTCCTGGTGTCATGCTAAGTCGTGTTACTATGCCTAGATTCATGCCACGTTGTGACTTCCAGTATTGCTTGTGGTATTGCCAGTAACCTTACAGGTCGCACAGCCTTACTAGGCCATGTCTTGCTCATGTCTTGTCTTATTGTTGTCATGTCTTGTTCACGTTATGTCTCACTTTATGTCTGAACTGATCTCTTGTTGCATTGTCCTATAAATAAACTTTGCATTTGGATTCTATTTGGCTTCATTGCACTGCTCTTCCTCCTCACCTTCAGTCATCGCTGGATTGAATTCAGGTAGTCAGATTACCTAGTAATGAGGAAAGAGAGAAAGAGGACACAAATACCCCCAAATAAAACAGATCCACAAATGCAACACACCACAATAAAACGTCCTCAGACGTGACACTGCGAATGTCTACTTTGATCCTCAAACACCATATAGCTGAGACTGGAAGAGTTTGGTTTGTGTTAACGACATTGAAAAGAAGGTGTTTTATGCACTGCAAATGTAACAACAGACTGTCCATCTGACCAATCAGAGCAGAGACACAACAGACCTAGATCTAACCAATCAGAGGAGAGCAGACCAATCACAACAGACTGAACCATCCGACCAATCAGAGCAGAGTGGACCAATCACAACAGACCTAGATCTAACCAATCAGAGCAGAGTAGACCAATCACAACAGACTGAACCATCCGACCAATCAGAGCAGAGTAGATCAATCACAACAGACTGACCCATCCGACCAATCAGAGCAGAGTAGATCAATCACAACAGACTGAACCATCTGACCAATCAGAGCAGAGTAGATCAATCACAACAGACTGACCCATCCGACCAATCAGAGCAGAGTAGATCAATCACAACAGACTGAACCATCTGACCAATCAGAGCAGAGTAGACCAATCACAACAGACTGACCCATCCGACCAATCAGAGCAGAGTAGATCAATCACAACAGACTGACCCATCCAACCAATCAGAGCAGAGTAGATCAATCACAACAGACTGAACCATCTGACCAATCAGAGCAGAGTAGATCAATCACAACAGACTGACCCATCCGACCAATCAGAGCAGAGTAGATCAATCACAACAGACTGACCCATCTGACCAATCAGAGCAGAGCAGACCAATCACAACAGACTGACCCATCCGACCAATCAGAGCAGAGTAGATCAATCACAACAGACTGAACCATCTGACCAATCAGAGCAGAGTAGACCAATCACAACAGACTGACCCATCCGACCAATCAGAGCAGAGTAGATCAATCACAACAGACTGACCCATCCGACCAATCAGAGCAGAGTAGATCAATCACAACAGACTGAACCATCTGATCCAATCAGAGCAGAGTAGACCAATCACAACAGACTGAACCATCTGACCAATCAGAGCAGAGTAGACCAATCACAACAGACTGAACCATCTGACCAATCAGAGCAGAGTAGACCAATCACAACAGACTGAACCATCTGACCAATCAGAGCAGAGTAGACCAATCACAACAGACTGAACCATCTGACCAATCAGAGCAGAGTAGATCAATCACAGCAGACTGACCCATCCGACCAATCAGAGCAGAGTAGATCAATCACAACAGACTGAACCATCTGATCCAATCAGAGCAGAGTAGACCAATCACAACAGACTGAACCATCTGATCCAATCAGAGCAGAGTAGACCAATCACAACAGACTGAACCATCTGACCAATCAGAGCAGAGTAGACCAATCACAACAGACTGAACCATCTGACCAATCAGAGCAGAGTAGACCAATCACAACAGACTGAACCATCTGATCCAATCAGAGCAGAGTAGATCAATCACAACAGACTGAACCATCTGACCAATCAGAGCAGAGCAGACCAATCACAACAGACTGAACCATCTGACCAATCAGAGCAGAGTAGACCAATCACAACAGACTGAACCATCTGATCCAATCAGAGCAGAGTAGATCAATCACAACAGACTTAACCATCTGACCAATCAGAGCAGAGTAGACCAATCACAACAGACTGAACCATCTGACCAATCAGAGCAGAGTAGACCAATCACAACAGACTGAACCATCTGACCAATCAGAGCAGAGCAGACCAATCACAACAGACTGAACCATCTGACCAATCAGAGCAGAGTAGATCAATCACAACAGACTTAACCATCTGACCAATCAGAGCAGAGTAGATCAATCACAACAGACTTAACCATCTGACCAATCAGAGCAGAGCAGACCAATCACAGCAGACTGAACCATCTGATCCAATCAGAGCAGAGTAGATCAATCACAACAGACTGAACCATCTGACCAATCAGAGCAGAGTAGACCAATCACAACAGACTGAACCATCTGATCCAATCAGAGCAGAGTAGATCAATCACAACAGACTTAACCATCTGACCAATCAGAGCAGAGCAGACCAATCACAGCAGACTGAACCATCTGATCCAATCAGAGCAGAGTAGACCAATCACAACAGACCGAACCATCTCACCAATCAGAGCAGAGCAGACCAATCACAGCAGACTGAACCATCTGATCCAATCAGAGCAGAGTAGATCAATCACAACAGACTGGGCCATCCGACCAATCAGAGCAGAGTAGATCAATCACAACAGACTGGATCATCTAACCAATCAGAGCAGAGTAGACCAATCACAACAGACCTAGATCTAACCAATCAAAATAGAGTAGATAGATCACAGCATATTTAAATACAATATAAATAAAATATATATAGACCAGATTTAAACTTTGTCGACTGAATACCCTATTTGAAGATGAAAAACGTGATCTCGGCGCAACTTAAATGACAAAACCAAACTTCTTAATTACCCATTTTCTTATTTTCTTGTTATCTAGTTCTTCAGAACAATAATCTTTTTGGGTGTCTCTGTTACAAACCAATTTCTTATAGGACAAAAAAACAAACAAGAAGTTTATAGAAGCACGAGCATCAGGGATGAGTTAAATGCCAAAACAAGCTAAACTTCCCCACAAAACTAACTTCCCTACTAATGAAACAAAAGAAAAAAACATACAATGATCTACCATATCACGCAGTGTCTCATGCCCTCTTCAGGGAACTAGGTTCACATCCATAACCTGAGACGTCCCCTTTCATGCATCATCATAAGTCATACTTTTATTCATGTTTTGATGCCTGTTGGATTGCATTTGTTAATTGTAATTGCAGCCTTGCCACCATTGCCATGGTAACGGCAGAGTGAGGTGTACACACTGTCATGGACGAGGACTGGTACGTGGATGTTTGATTATCATTATCATATACAGTAAAACCTTGAGATACGAGCATAATCCGTTCCAGGATAGAGCTCGTAACTCGAATTGCTCGTATCACAAATCATTTTTCCTATAAGAAATAACAGAAAAAATTACGTAGATAATGCAAACACAATACTGAAGTGTAGTGTTTCTTCCCGTGTTGTGTATTGGACAGCCTCAGAAGCTCATATTTATTATTATTGAACACTCATAACTCATGCTACCCGTTGCCCCGGTAACCACTGCTGTAAAACTAAGATGGCCCTCTAGTGGAGATTATAAGCAATTACGCCATAAATGTATATAACACACACCACAGGAAGACTCGCGGGAGATGTCAACAAACACGTGAAGTGAACGAGTGAGACTCGTGGGCTCCGAGTGCTGAACATCTAGCGTCGCCGTCTGTAAGCTGCTCGTATCTCAAATCTTTACTCGTATCTCAAAGCAAAAAATGCTCAAAGACTTGCTCATGTCTCGGAATACTCATATGTCGGGACGCTCGTATCTCAAGGTATTACTGTATCTGCCAATGTTTTATTCTACTGACTGTTCTCCAAAATGAATTCAGACTCGCTGTATGTTCTGTCACGGCTCTGGTCACAGTCGCAACCGGCGGTGCACAACCTGCCACGGAAGGGGAAGGAAAAGGTCAACCGGTTAACATTCATACTCTAATAATCTTATATCCTCATAAAAAGTAAAAGATATATATCTCAATCCTTTCTTGCAGGTGTGTGTCTTGTCATGGAAAGGGTTACAAAGGCTGTCTCACGTGTAACGGCCACAGAAACCTTGTGCATTTCATACAGCTCACCGTTACGTGGTAAATGTGTTTTTTTCTTCGTTTTGAAAGTAAAGTATAAGTGAAATGTTACAGTCAGTGGTAGACTGATACTAGTTTTTATGATCTCAGTTCCTGTTTTGGTTCCTGTTTTGGGTTACACAATAATCTGGCCTGTTCATAATTGTTTCTATGTGGTTATCTGTGTATAACATCACACTGTTCACAGGAAGAACCAGGTGTTTGAGTTTATACCCGACCGGGTGCCTGAATTCCCGCTGAAGAAGTTTGAGAAGGTGTCTGGGGAAGCGTTCTTTGTCGATGAAAACCTCCTGGTATACATTCATTCAATCATTAATTCATTCTGATGCAGATATTTCAACAATGTTTAGTCAGATAGTTTAACCCAGGGGTGTCAAACTCAATTGCACCGGGCCAAAATCCAAGACACGCTTTAATTCGCGGAGCAGATTGTTGATGGGGGGGGGGGGGGGGGGGGGTAGTGTGCGCGTGCGGTACTAGATTGTTGACGGGGGGGGGGGGCGGTACTAGATTGTTGACGGGGGAGGGGGGGGTGCGCGCGGCACTAGATTGTTGATGGGGGGGGGGGGGGGGGAACGCGAGCGCGAAGCATCATAAGCCACTTCCTGGTTAATACAGGAAGTGTTCGGCGAGGCAGCTGGAGCGCGGGCCAACTCGCGGGCCATTAATAAAATTATCTCGCGGGCCAAATATAATTACTCATTAGGCTCTATCATGCACAGAAAAGATTAAAGACACAATCACACTGTAAAACTGATTTGGGACGCTTGGCGCTCTTTTTAATCTCTTTTTCATATCACGTTCTAGTAGTCATCATAAATTAGGTATCATTTGAAAGCTTAAAAATTAAAAAAATCATCCCATGAAAACCATTTTGAAATTGGACATTGCGTTACAATTGAAACGGCAGTCTAAAATCTCTTTAGAGACTCCTCCCCTAGTGTGCAGTGTCATTGTTTCATATTACAAAATTTATTTTAACTACTTTACATCTTTTCTAATCTTGACAAAATACATATTTTCCATATTTGGTGACTGTTTTGTGATAGAAGTAATAGTTATTCATTTGTTATGGGAGAATCCATAAAATGTTTTTCAATGGATTGTGGGTGATCACCTTGGGTCTCATTTATAAAGCGTGCGTACGCACAAAACGGGTCTGGAAACGTACGTACGCCAGTTCCCACGCAAAGGTTGTGATCTATAAAAAACAAACTGGACGGTAGAATGTGCGCAGCTTTAAGCAAACTTTGAGCCGTGCGTACGCACATTCTGGAGACAAAGGGAATTGGCGACACAGATGGTGAGGTCGTGAACTGAAGTTAGATTGTAGAAAATAAATGTGAGTAACCATTATAAGTATTAATGACATTTAATTTTCACTCCATTTCATACGTTATATCCACATTATCATGAAGATTAAATCCAACAGTGTTATTTGTGCCGATTATTTTAGGCTACATACATCTATTAAAATCCAAACGTAATTCAAAATGGATTAAAAAAAAATATTATAATAATCAGCGCTACCTTACAGTCACATTGTCCACAACGGGAGTGCAGGAGGAGATGCGCGTCTACATGTGACACAGAACAGCATGAAATACTCTTTTATTAGAGAACTGCAGAACACAGTGTAAAAAGGAAATATTTCCTTAATGTACATATATCATAAAATGTCAAAGTTTGCAAATACAGTCATGAAGCACAATCGCTACTCATCATCGCTCCTAACTATTGTTGCACTATAAAGTTGCACTATTGCAACTATTGCACTATAAAGTTGCACTATTGTTGCACTATAAAGTTGCACTATTGCACTATAAAGTTGCACTATTGTTGCACTATAAAGTTGCACTATTGCAACTATTGCACTATAAAGTTGCACTATTGCACTATAAAGTTGCACTATTGTTGCACTATAAAGTTGCACTATTGCACTATAAAGTTGCACTATTGCACTATAAAGTTGCATTATTGTTGCACTATAAAGTTGCACTATTGCACTATAAAGTTGCACTATTGCACTATAAAGTTGCACTATTGCAACTATTGCACTATAAAGTTGCACTATTGTTGCACTATAAAGTTGCACTATTGCACTATAAAGTTGCACTATAAAGTTGCACTATTGCAACTATTGCACTATAAAGTTGCACTATTGCAACAATTGCACTATAAAGTTGCACTATTGCACTATAAAGTTGCACTATTGCACTATAAAGTTGCACTATTGTTGCACTATAAAGTTGCACTATTGCAACTATTGCACTATAAAGTTGCTCTATTGTTGCACTATAAAGTTGCACTATTGCAACTATTGCACTATAAAGTTGCACTATTGTTGCACTATAAAGTTGCACTATTGCAACTATTGCACTATAAAGTTGCACTATTGCACTATAAAGTTGCACTATTGTTGCACTATAAAGTTGCACTATTGCACTATAAAGTTGCACTATTGCACTATAAAGTTGCATTATTGTTGCACTATAAAGTTGCACTATTGCACTATAAAGTTGCACTATTGCACTATAAAGTTGCACTATTGCAACTATTGCACTATAAAGTTGCACTATTGTTGCACTATAAAGTTGCACTATTGCACTATAAAGTTGCACTATTGTTGCACTATAAAGTTGCACTATTGCAACTATTGCACTATAAAGTTGCACTATTGCACTATAAAGTTGCACTATTGTTGCACTATAAAGTTGCACTATTGCAACAATTGCACTATAAAGTTGCACTATTGCACTATAAAGTTGCACTATTGCACTATAAAGTTGCACTATTGTTGCACTATAAAGTTGCACTATTGCAACTATTGCACTATAAAGTTGCTCTATTGTTGCACTATAAAGTTGCACTATTGCAACTATTGCACTATAAAGTTGCACTATTGTTGCACTATAAAGTTGTACTATTGCAACTATTGCACTATAAAGTTGCACTATTGCACTAAAGTTGCACTATTGTTGCACTATAAAGTTGCACTATTGCAACTATTGCACTATAAAGTTGCACTATTGAACTATAAAGTTGCACTATTGTTGCACTATAAAGTTGCACTATTGCAACTATAAAGTTGCACTATTGAACTATAAAGTTGCACTATTGTTGCACTATAAAGTTGCACTATTGCAACTATTGCACTATAAAGTTGCACTATTGCACTATAAAGTTGCACTATTGTTGCACTATAAAGTTGCACTATTGCAACTATTGCACTATAAAGTTGCACTATAAAGTTGCACTATTGTTGGACTATAAAGTTGCACTATTGCAACTATTGCACTATAAAGTTGCACTATTGTTGCACTATAAAGTTGCACTATTGCAACTATTACACTATAAAGTTGCACTATAAAGTTGTACTATTGCAACTATTGCACTATAAAGTTGCACTATTGTTGCACTATAAAGTTGCACTATTGCAACTATTACACTATAAAGTTGCACTATAAAGTTGTACTATTGCAACTATTGCACTATAAAGTTGCACTATTGCACTATAAAGTTGCACTATTGCACTATAAAGTTGCACTATTGTTGCACTATAAAGTTGTACTATTGCAACTATTGCACTATAAAGTTGCACTATTGCACTATAAAGTTGCACTATTGTTGCACTATAAAGTTGCACTATTGCAACTATTGCACTATAAAGTTGCACTATAAAGTTGCACTATTGCACTATAAATTGCTCTATTGTTGCACAATAAAGGTTTCATTACAAAAGCGTCAAGAAGCATGTGTTCACTATAACATTTTCGTTATAATTTTTTTTAAACATTTCCCACAAATTAATTATGTGATTTTGTCTAGGTGTTAACGATCAGTCTATTTGCTAGAAACATAAAAGTCCTCCGGTGACAAAAGAACCAAACAAATCATGAACTATGCGTTTACAGTGACAGACAGCGCTCACCAGCAGCTGATGGAGACACGTATAGCCTCAGAGGAAAGAGAGTTGTGTATTTTGACGTCACTTTGAATTATAAAACTTGCACATTGATAGATTCATGTTCTGACATTTTTTTTAAATAGAAAACAAAAAAAGAATGGTTTAATATAGGGCAGATTACATATTTCCATATACAATTTATAAGCTCAGAAGGTCTTATTGAAATCACTTTCAAGCAAAATCAGATGTAAAATAATTGAGAAATGACGTTATCAGTAGGCTATTTGAATATGGATGTTAAACAGACATCTAGAAAATGTTTTTAAGATGTTTATGACTCAGAATGGATGTAAAACTGACATCGTAAAGACGTTTCTCAGATGTTTGTTCACAGCAGATGCTTTCCGGCTCTTTAACAAACATCTTGCAGACGTATGTGTGTATCTAAGGACAACAGAGAATATTAATTAATGCCCTTAATACATCTAGTCTAATCATGTTTGATCTGACATGTTAACACACCAGCATTATACGCTAGTATGTGCACATTTATAGTCAATGCATGTTTGCAGGTTTATCCGATAGACGGCTTCCCTGACCAGGACATCTGCGACGCCTCAAAAACAACCATACAGAATCACCTGCTGAAATATTCTGCTGTGAGCCGCATCCTGCAGCAGGTGAGCAGAAGCAACCATGGGTTATCCTGCGTATGACAATGTGTTATTAGAAATGACCATTAAATCAATCAAATAATAGGCTAAAAATCATGTGAACTGTTGTTTAAGTGTTGCAACTACAAAATGTACCTCTAGGTGGAAGCACTGCCTTGAACAACTCAAAAGTTTAAAATATATAGGCCTATTGAAATGAGTTTAACCCTTGATTGTTTTCCATGTTTTTATGTGTTAGCATGTTAATATCCAAATGTTTCAGATAATATCAACTTGTATCCTTTCATTCTCTTACAGCGTCAAACGATCGAGCTGGTTCCTCTCACTCAAGTTTATTACGCCTACAGTGGGAAAGATTACGATTACTTTGTTTTTGGGAAAGAAAACAAGGTTCACACTACAAAATACCCCTCTTCCTGCAGCATTTTGTAGTTACTCAGTTTATTTGGTCTTGTTCAAAGTAATCTTAAAGTATGCATTTGTCATGACATTTAAAATCCTCTATATACAATATGTACATTATTTATATTTTAATACATTGAGAAATTATTGAATGTCTAGTGGCCTATGAAGGTATAAGCATCTCATATAAGCATATCGCAGAATGTTTTTTAACCTACTGTTTCATATATATATATATGAATATATATAAAATATTAAAATAATTTTTGAGTTCAATTATTGTGACTTGGTTTTTTATTTTTGCCATAAAATGTGCTGGGGATTTGCTACATGTTTACAGATTACAGATTCACAGACATTAAATAAAAAGTGATATATTGTGATTGATATAGTGATGTAATGTGATACATTTGGCTTAAAAATGCCTTTATATTTCTCAGGGTACCGGTACGTTTATTTTTTTAAAGTCAGTTCCTGTATAAAAAATATAATTTACAGTTCAGTATATACAGGAGAAATATACAGTTCCATTTATGTATTCATAAACTCATAACACACTCGATAGATAGATAGACAGATAGATAGATAGATAGATAGATAGATAGATAGATAGATAGATAGATAGATAGATAGATAGATAGATGGATAGATGGATAGACGGATAGACGGATAGACGGATAGATGGATAGATAGATAGATAGATAGATAGATAGATAGATAGATAGATAGATAGATAGATAGATAGATAGATAGAAGCTTAGGCATTTTTGAGTACTTTATTGAATGAAAATATTAAAACTTTTTTTCAATTTACAAATTTAAATTGTATAGTAACATTCCATCAAATTGAATGAATAATCTGTACATAGTTTATTTAAGTTTACGAATTTTAAATGAGTAATAAAACAACATTTTAATTGTACAAGGGAATGGACCATACATTTCATGCGAATCGCATATATAAATGCAAACATTTTGGTTTTTTTATTTTAAATATATGAATGTGAATCACATAAACTAAGTGGTCCTTTTCCTTTATACAAAATATTTATTAATCTTTATTTTTACTTTCTAAAGTTCTTATTCATCATATGAATAATATATAAGGTATATTTTATATATATTTTTATAATATAGAAAAAAATCCATGAAATTGGATATATATATATATATATATATATATATATATATATATACAGCTTCAATTTAATGTTTTTATCTGGGGTACGTTGTCACAAGTAAAACCTCTCTTGAGAAAACACGCTTGTGTAATGAAGTTTTTCAAAGACAGGATACTGAGACGTGTGACAACTTGCCCCGGCGCCTCCGTGTATTGTTACATCTGTGGCTTTTTGTGGGACGCCGAATGTTCCCATCAAACGGAGACTCTCCGCCGTCCAGAGGACGTCCTGCTGGGCTGTTGTTGATGGATAAACGGTACACCTGCGTTCGTATCTCTCGTGAGGACGGATATGACAGGAGGGAACGGAGGAGGAGTGTCTCTCGCGCTCCTCGGTTTGCTGTGACGGGCGCGCGCATCTTCACGCGACTCACATCACTGACATCAGCTTCTCCAGAAAGAGGAATAAACGAGAGGAAAGCACAGAAGGTAGACTTTTAAACCTTGTTTCTGGCTATTCTGTCCACTTTCAATACCCATGGCACAGTATGCTGTTGATATGCTACCAATTTACCATATGACATTTTATTGACATATTTACATAATTATTATTATTCATATAATAGCATGTTTTTAGGGTACACTGGCAATACATTTGCCACATATGTGGGCTTGATATTTTATTTGTTTTCGTAATATAAGCAATAATGGTGATTTTTTTAAAGAGGGAATAGTTTGTAATGTCTGGTTTGTGGATGTATTGGATTTATGTTTTAATATTGGAGTTTCTGTTACACTGAGGATTTAAAGTTATGAATGGAGGACTTTTAAAACGCGCTGTTAAAGGGACAGTTCAACCTAAAATGACAATTATATATTAATTAAAAAAAGCTGGCTTGTTTCAACCCATGTTTATATCAAATATGGACAAACCTAATTAAAATGTTAAACTCAATGGTTGGTTTGTCCATATTTGACCCAAACACTGGTTTTTCCTTATGAAAAATGTTTTTTGTACACTTTTACTAAGTGTACTTATTACAAAAATAATATACACAGGGAACACACTTAAGTGTTAACTAATGTAATGTTTACAACTAACTAAATGTATAGTATATGTAATTGATTTTTAACTGTATCACAGATTAAGTTCATATTAAATGCACTTAGTTGAACTTTTGAGGAAACCACTTAAGTGGGACTTAAATACATCTTTATATGTAATTTCATAATTGCTTCTAGTTTCTTTTAAGTACAGTTAAAGTTAATGTACTGACAATAAATTAACGTGAACTAAAATGTACTTTAATATCAGATAACAACACTATCACAGTTTGGCTGTAGGAAGTGCGAGCACAACGAAGGAGAATTCAAGGGAACAGGTTATGCTCATAAACTCAGAGAAACACAACCACACATCCATAAACAAATGAGAACCGACGGAGATTAAGGGAGAACTCGGGGTATAAATACATGACCGAACAAAGGGAACTAATGAGCTTATGAACAGCGTGATTGACAAGATACAGGTGTCACAGTCATGCCGTGTCTCGTTACTTCCTGTTTCCTTCTGTGGGATCAGATCCGTCAGCGACTCCCCTTGTTAGTCTCGTCACCTGTTCCTCATTGTCCTGTATATAAACCCTCATGTTTTCATTGTCGATTGTTGACTGTTAATCTATAAGTTTTGTTGTCCTTCCCGAGTGCGCCGTGTTTCCCAGTTTTCATTCAACCAGCTCTCCCGCTCCTTCATCATCCCACACTCACCCCGTGACGATAGGAGACGAGGATGAACTGAATGAAACATGTGGGAGAACTTGAATGAAAACAAACTCAAACTATGACAAACACACTTAAGTTGAAATTAAAATGAATAATTTTTCTTGTGCTTTAGCATATTAGTCACAACATCCAAATAAGTATGTGAAACACTATAAAATCAAAATTATTTAAAATGTGTTTAAGTAAAACTTAATTAGACATTACAGTGCATTTTTAAGTTAAGAAATATTGTCATTAAAGTGTGATCTCTTTAAGCACACTTAAGTGCACTTCAATGTGAATTATACAGTAATCCCTCGCCACTTCGCAGTTCAAGTTTTTTTCGCGGATTTTTCAAAAATATTAATCGAAAAATAAAAATTCAAAAATACCGCCATATCGGCAGCCGTATTGCGGAAAGCAGCGTTGTTTTATCGTGATGCAGGAGAAACGGTTTCCCAGGACGCCAGACAAAGAGAGAAACTCTCTCAGAGGCTTTGCACACGCCCACTGCACTCAGACAAGACACGTGATTGGCTCCCGGCGCGAGATCGACCAATGAGAGCATGAGTGGATGTATCCCGTGAGCTGATTGGCTGATCCTACTTCGCAGATTTTTACCTGTCGCGGGAGTTCCGGTCCACATTAACCGCGATTAACGAGGGATCACTGTAATATATTATCTGCAAATGCACTTTTTAAAAGTATACATTTAAGATTTGAAGTGCACAAAAATGTCACTTTCAACACAGTTAAGCACGCTTTTTTTCACAAGGGTTGTAACAACCCAACGTTTTTCAAAGTGAAAACCTGCAGGAGTTTCTTTCTTGCTGAACACAAAAAAGAAGGCATTTTGAAGAATATGGGTAACCAAACAGTTGTTGGACCCCATAGGCTTCCATAGTATGGAAAAATAAAATAACTATGGCATTCATCAACTTCCCACATTCTTCAAAATATCTTCTTTGGTGTTCAGCAGAAGAAAGAAACTCATACAGGCTTGGAACAACTTGAGGGCGAGTAAATGATGACAGAATTGTAATTTTGCTGGGAGTTCTGTTCGTTTTAACAGAAATATTAAATAATGTCATAACCTGTTATTGCAAGAGGGATAATCATTTAATACCTTGAAGTGATTCAGTCTGATAT
Source organism: Rhodeus uyekii (assembly GCA_037043235.1). Lineage (NCBI taxonomy): Eukaryota > Metazoa > Chordata > Actinopteri > Cypriniformes > Acheilognathidae > Rhodeus > Rhodeus uyekii. The sequence continues at coordinate 2,668,499 of JAWRVZ010000062.1, forward strand.
CAAATATCTTGTTTTACAGTACATACAGCGCAGCCTTACACAGCGTTACTCGGACAAGACAGGATGTGCATTGAATGAATTTAAATATTTGGACGTCAGTGATGTTCATTGTCCCCCGATTCTTTCCTTTTCCTGTTTGCTGCATGCTGTGCGCATTGTGTTACTCTGATTTGTTTGTTTCCATCCTTGCTGTAACTTTCCTCCCATATATTCTAAAACAAACTCAAATCACTGTAATATATTTGATCAGAAATATATATTGACGTGGATATGAGCATTTTAAATATAAAACTTCACATTTACATATTAAATAAAAGCCTTGATCTTAATCAAAATATTTTTATTATGAGAGGGGTGGAATAATGGGACGACCAATCAGCATCCAGTATTCCAGAAAGCTGTGAATTCTCATAAGCCCAGTTCAGCAAATGAACGGATGAAACGTATGCAAGTGCTGTGAAGTCGTCGGATCCTTTCTCAGATTCCCTTTGATTTGCAGACGGATGGATTGCATTATTAGCATCTGTTGTGATAGTGTCTGTAAGCTGTTGTCCGAGGGGGTTTCTGTTTCACACCCACTCCGAGCACTTGAAAGGGAGAGGAGAAGCTGACAGATTGACTGTGATCTGGTTTTGGGAGGAGTCGTCACGTAGAGCCACATGAGAAAAGCCAGGCGGTGACTGAGAGACCCTTATCTGTGTCAGCCAGGACTGCAACCCCGCGAACCGCAGCTATTGTTGTTTTATCTGCAGTGAGCTTTGTTCTGCTGGCAACAATAGACGCGCTCCATGTGAGAAGTTGTACGTTAGGATTGTTCACTCAGTGCGCTGGAAGTCACTTTCAGCACACACACAGTTACTTTCATTTACCAGGCAAAAGAAAACTACTTATATTTGACGTATTATTTAATATTTAGTATTTGCTATCAAAACTGTCCAAAACTGTGCTTTTTAAACAGTATTGAAGTTTGGACAGTATTGAATGCTGGAAACTTGCTAGATGCTTTTCTTTTCATCTCATCCACTTGCCCCAAAACCAAAAATTTTCATTAAACGCTTGATAAAAAATAATAATAATTATGCATTTATTATTGCATTCAAGGTATACATTGACATTGTAATTAGTTCTTGCTTTCCCTGGGAATCGAACCAATGACCTTGATGTTGTAAACACCAATGCTCTACTGGTTGAGCTACAGGAAAGATAGATTCACTTTTTACAAACTGATTGAATTATATCTTTAATATATATATTATATTATATATATTATATTCTTTAATATAATTTAGCTAGCTATTTGTACATATTTATTTTCGAGAACTGAGTGCAATTTTTTATTTGACTAAAGTATATTTTTCTCATTTTATGACCAATTTTTTAAATTTCTTATTAAACGAACAATACATATATTTTTTAATGTTTACAAAATGTCTGCCATTATTTAAAAGTATTTTTTTATTTATATAAATAATTGTGATATAACTAACGTTTTTAACAAATTGAGTTTATTACATTAAATTATTTTTTATTATAATGATGGTATTAAAATATTATTTTAAATGTTTTTTTTTTACAAAGTTGTTGTACATTTTGTAATATTTTAAATATGGTTTTAATTTAAATTAAATAACTTTATATTTCACAATATATTGTCATACAAATTTAGTGCAAATTGTTATATTGTTTTGTCAATAATACATTTATAAAATGATTGAGTTTTTTGCTTTACTTTGACAAATTGATAATTTTTTAAAAATTCCTACACATTTTATGAAAATTAATTTTATGATGATTTTAAATTATTTTGTTTTGTTTTTTTACATAATGAGTGCTATTATTATTATTATCATCATAATTATGCATAATTGTTTTCTGAACTCAGTAAGATCTGTAGAGCTTCTGTTTAACCTGAAATATTCCTTTAATTCATAAGAAATGAATAATGCCTTAATTGGTTTCATGAGTATGGTTTTCGGCTTGGTTAAACGTTCAGATCTCATGCCTAGAGGAGCACTGTGGTTTCTTTGATAGCAAACTTCTTCCACTGTGGTTTCCACTGCGGTTAACTTGGCAAAAAATGTAAAGGAGTCAAAAACGCTTGAGGATTCTGGTTTGGCCTGAGACGCTTCTGACCGGCTGAAGTTTGTGTTGAGCATATCAGGTGATATTTTATGGAGTTTAGGGAGAAGGTGTTCACCTTGTGATGAATCATTTCACTTTTTGGCTCTGGAAAATCAGACGTATCAGTGCCCTTTGTACTTGCTGTGCATATCTACGGTTTCTTGGGAATGTCCCAATCTTGGACTGATATATATTTTCAGATCTGTTCCGGATTATCAGAGCATCTGTATCTGGTTAATGTCTATTTTCTCTCTTGTACTCTTCTTTTGGCAATCTGCCGGATCTTATATATCAATTCATTTTCAGGATATTTCATCCAGACATGCATGTGTGATTTACTGCCATGTTGCTGAAAGTCCTTTAAAATATAAAGCCAATGTTGATGCCTTTAATATTGATTCTAATGATCACAGTTTACCAAAGGGACAAGAGCTTAGATAAAAATTTAGCCTTATTTAACCCTTTGAAATGTCACTACTTATAAAAACAAAGGTTTCATATAAATTATTTGTCCTTTTACATCTAAATTTAGAATGCAATGTTGGAAAAGAATGATGGAAATGGTGGAGGACACGGACCACCCAATGAGAAAGTCACCAATGCCACCATCATTCATTCATGGCTTAATAAAGCTTACAGTAGAACCAATGAGTGTAATTCTGTGGAAAAAAATGTGGAAATATGTGGGGGGAAAATAACTCGGTCATCTAAAGAAATCCTTTTCCCATTGAAAAAGCACATCTGCTCTCATCCATATGGAAAATAGGAACCTGATGCCAGCTTTGATTAAGATTTGCCTCATGATAGTTTGTTGCAGTTCAAACTTTGTGTTAATATGTGAAAACACTCAAAAAAACCTTGCCTTTTGAAATGTCCAAACAAGATTTAATAATAAATAAGATAAAAATATGAGAAAATTAGATCTTATTAAATTACCTTTAGGAACAGAGACCACCTTTATTACTTTGCCATCATCTGGAGGTACAGAAGAATAACCATGTGAGATTTCGCTTTATAGACAAACAGATACACAGACAGATGGACAGATGATAGATAGATAGATAGATAGATAGATAGATAGATAGATAGATAGATAGATAGATAGATAGATGGATAGATGGATAGATGGATAGATGGACAGATGATAGATGGATAGATGGATGGATGGATGGATGGATGGATAGATGGATAGATGGATAGATGGATATGAGTAGAATGAAGGATAGATAGATAGATAGATAGATATGAGTAGAATGAAGGATAGATAGATAGATATGAGTAGAATGAAGGATAGATAGATAGATAGATAGATAGATAGATAGATAGATAGATAGATAGATAGATAGATAGATAGATAGATAGATAGATAGATATGAGTAGAATGAAGGATAGAAAGATAGATAGATATGAGTTGAATGAAGGATAGATAGATAGATAGATAGATAGATAGATAGATAGATAGATAGATAGATAGATAGATAGATAGATAGATAGATAGATAGATAGATAGATAGATAGATAGATAGATAGATAGATAGATAGATAGATAGATGAGTAGAATGAAGGATAGATGGACAGATAGATGAATAGTTCGATAGATAGATGGATAGATGGATGAATGGATGGATGGATGGATGAATAGATAGATAGATTTGCTTAAGCATTTTTGAGTGCTGTAGTGAACCTGGTAAACTGGGCAGGTGTATCGTGGGAAGTTTGCCAGAGACGCAGATCAGCGTCATTGTTCTCGGGTGTTCGTAAAACAATGGCTCTGAAAGTGCGTGTGTTGGCGAGACAGCAAACAACATCCTGAGTGAATGACTCAATAACCCATTGTAGTGCCTCTCTATTATCTTAATTAATTGGCCCTTCTCTCTATCAGCTCAACAACAACGCTCTGGCAAACACGGTGTCTGGCGCCAACCCCAGGAAGGTCATAATGAGGCTGGAAGTGACTCTGTGTGGGCCAGGGCGAAGGGAAGCTTTGTCTAAACACCCATCCAGCTGTTTCGACAAATAATAGTAACTTCGTCATCATTCAACCAAACTGAATTCTTCAGCCAAGCTAAATTCTGCTGTGTTATGATTTACAGAGCCCAAAACAAGCATGTATCATTGTGATACCAACTGAGATTCACAATGTGTCAGTCATGATTCATGTGTATATTTGTTCTTCATTGTTTCTAAGAGATTTCAATGTCATCTCTAGCCGTTTATTCTTCCAAAATTAGGACAGAGTGTGTGGAGCTCCACAATAAAAGTTCAGAATAGGGAACAATAAATGCATTTGTTTGGATGTGTTGTTTTGTAGCTTTAACCACACACAAAAAGACTCAAGAATGGCACAATCAAGACTAGTCTCTGGTCTTTTCGCACTTAAGACTTTTGGACCCCATTGACTTTCATTGTATGGAGAAAAAAATAGTTCCTCAAAATATCTTTTGTGTTCTGACGAAAGAAACGTGTGTAGTAAAGTGTGTGTAGTAAGCTGTTTTTGCACCAGTAGTGATTCCCAAGTGACTGAAATAAGTGATTCCCAAGTGACTTAATAAATAATAAGCCTAAAATAAGGACAATCTCCACCAAACACAACCCAGGGCAGTGGATTTACGCACATGCAGCGACATTTTGGCAAGTTTCACAACACTTTCAATGTGAAATGAGTTAGTAGTGCTAAAATCATGTTTGGTTTCATCTGAGAGATGTGCATCTGCAGTTTAATTATTAGATTTTTCTTCCGCAGTATTTCGTAAATTAAATGTTCAGTGAGTGCTAAAACGTTTTATCAAATTTGAAAATAATGCATCACCTACACTAAACCTTGTCCATACTGTTAAGGGCCAGTCACACAGCCGATCACGCACAAATCACGCACAGATTGGGTTTGTGAGTGCTTGTGCGTCGAGAAATTGACCAAAGTATTCCACGAACATTCGACGCTCGTCTGACGCATGAATCACTGACAGAGCGCGTCCAAACACACACGCTTCACGAACGTTACACGAACAAGCACTTTCAGAATCCACACTGTCAGTGGAATGAACGTGATACGTGCGCGGTTCATGCGTGATATGAAGGTGGGGCGTCAGTGGACGTGCGCGGTTTCCAATCAGTTCCGACGCATAAGCACTGACGGCCGACGCGTGTCCCGCGCATAGTCACGCATACTCGACGCATAAACTACGCACACCGACTCATGAATAACGCACACCGACGTTCACTGTTCAAAACTCAAAATCACGCACAAACCGCCTTCGACGCACATCCACTTACAATCACTGACGGTCCACGTTCATTCCACCGACGAATTACGCATACGACGTACGCTCCGCGCAGAAACGAAAATCTGTGCGTAATTCGTGCGTGATTCATGCGTTTTCGCTGTGTGACTGGCCCTTTAACAAAAGCAAATGTGAAAAAAAATGCATTTTCAGAAGCAACCATGACATTTCAGTTTGTTTCTACTAGCTTTTCCTTGTAACACGTTCATTGACTCAACTGCAGTGCTGTACCAGGTGACCTACCGAGCAAGTTTACTACAGCAGAAAATCCTTCAGTGGATCCTCTGTCTGCTCGTGCAGTGGATCCTCTGTCTGCTCGTGCAGTGGATCCTCTGTCTGCTCGTGCAGTGGATCCTCTGTCTGCTCGTGCAGTGGATCCTCTGTCTCCTCGTGCAGTGGATCCTCTGTCTGCTCGTGCAGTGGATCCTCTGTCTGCTCGTGCAGTGGATCCTCTGTCTCCTCGTGCAGTGGATCCTCTGTCTGCTCGTGCAGTGGATCCTCTGTCTGCTCGTGCAGTGGATCCTCTGTCTCCTCGTGCAGTGGATCCTCTGTCTGCTCGTGCAGTGGATCCTCTGTCTGCTCGTGCAGTGGATCCTCTGTCTCCTCGTGTAGTGTCTCCTCTGTCTCCTCGTGCAGTGGATCCTCTGTCTCCTCGTGCAGTGGATCCTCTGTCTCCTCGTGCAGTGGATCCTCTGTCTGCTCGTGCAGTGGATCCTCTGTCTCCTCGTGCAGTGGATCCTCTGTCTGCTCGTGCAGTGGATCCTCTGTCTGCTCGTGCAGTGGATCCTCTGTCTGCTCGTGCAGTGGATCCTCTGTCTCCTCGTGCAGTGGATCCTCTGTCTGCTCGTGCAGTGGATCCTCTGTCTCCTCGTGCAGTGGATCCTCTGTCTGCTCGTGCAGTGGATCCTCTGTCTCCTCGTGTAGTGTCTCCTCTGTCTGCTCGTGCAGTGGATCCTCTGTCTCCTCGTGCAGTGGATCCTCTGTCTGCTCGTGCAGTGGATCCTCTGTCTCCTCGTGTAGTGTCTCCTCTGTCTGCTCGTGCAGTGGATCCTCTGTCTCCTCGTGCAGTGGATCCTCTGTCTGCTCGTGCAGTGGATCCTCTGTCTCCTCGTGCAGTGGATCCTCTGTCTGCTCGTGCAGTGGATCCTCTGTCTCCTCGTGCAGTGGATCCTCTGTCTGCTCGTGCAGTGGATCCTCTGTCTGCTCGTGCAGTGGATCCTCTGTCTCCTCGTGCAGTGGATCCTCTGTCTGCTCGTGCAGTGGATCCTCTGTCTCCTCGTGTAGTGTCTCCTCTGTCTGCTCGTGCAGTGGATCCTCTGTCTCCTCGTGCAGTGGATCCTCTGTCTGCTCGTGCAGTGGATCCTCTGTCTCCTCGTGCAGTGGATCCTCTGTCTGCTCGTGCAGTGGATCCTCTGTCTCCTCGTGCAGTGGATCCTCTGTCTGCTCGTGCAGTGGATCCTCTGTCTGCTCGTGCAGTGGATCCTCTGTCTCCTCGTGCAGTGGATCCTCTGTCTGCTCGTGCAGTGGATCCTCTGTCTCCTCGTGCAGTGGATCCTCTGTCTGCTCGTGCAGTGGATCCTCTGTCTGCTCGTGCAGTGGATCCTCTGTCTCCTCGTGCAGTGGATCCTCTGTCTCCTCGTGCAGTGGATCCTCTGTCTGCTCGTGCAGTGGATCCTCTGTCTCCTCGTGCAGTGGATCCTCTGTCTGCTCGTGCAGTGGATCCTCTGTCTGCTCGTGCAGTGGATCCTCTGTCTCCTCGTGTAGTGTCTCCTCTGTCTCCTCGTGCAGTGGATCCTCTGTCTCCTTGTGCAGTGGATCCTCTGTCTCCTCGTGCAGTGGATCCTCTGTCTGCTCGTGCAGTGGATCCTCTGTCTCCTCGTGTAGTGGATCCTCTGTCTGCTCGTGCAGTGGATCCTCTGTCTGCTCGTGCAGTGGATCCTCTGTCTGCTCATAGAGTGGATCCTCTGTCTCCTCGTGCAGTGGATCCTCTGTCTGCTCGTGCAGTGGATCCTCTGTCTCCTCGTGTAGTGTCTCCTCTGTCTCCTCGTGCAGTGGATCCTCTGTCTCCTTGTGCAGTGGATCCTCTGTCTCCTCGTGCAGTGGATCCTCTGTCTGCTCGTGCAGTGGATCCTCTGTCTCCTCGTGTAGTGGATCCTCTGTCTGCTCGTGCAGTGGATCCTCTGTCTGCTCGTGCAGTGGATCCTCTGTCTGCTCATGCAGTGGATCCTCTGTCTCCTCGTGCAGTGGATCCTCTGTCTGCTCGTGCAGTGGATCCTCTGTCTCCTCGTGTAGTGTCTCCTCTGTCTGCTCGTGCAGTGGATCCTCTGTCTCCTCGTGCAGTGGATCCTCTGTCTGCTCGTGCAGTGGATCCTCTGTCTCCTCGTGCAGTGGATCCTCTGTCTGCTCGTGCAGTGGATCCTCTGTCTCCTCGTGCAGTGGATCCTCTGTCTGCTCGTGCAGTGGATCCTCTGTCTCCTCGTGCAGTGGATCCTCTGTCTGCTCGTGCAGTGGATCCTGTGTCTGCTCGTGCAGTGGATCCTCTGTCTCCTCATGTAGTGTCTCCTCGTGTAGTGTCTCCTCTGTCTCCTCGTGCAGTGGATCCTCTGTCTCCTCATGCAATGGATCCTCTGTCTCCTCGTGCAGTGGATCCTCTGTCTCCTCGTGCAGTGGATCCTCTGTCTCCTCGTGTAGTGTCTCCTCTGTCTCCTCATGTAGTGTCTCCTCGTGCAGTGGATCCTCTGTCTCCTCGTGCAGTGGATCCTCTGTCTCCTCGTGCAGTGGATCCTCTGTCTCCTCATGTAGTGTCTCCTCGTGTAGTGTCTCCTCTGTCTCCTCATGTAGTGTCTCCTCGTGTAGTGTCTCCTCTGTCTCCTCATGTAGTGTCTCCTCGTGCAGTGGATCCTCTGTCTCCTCGTGCAGTGGATCCTCTGTCTCCTCATGTAGTGTCTCCTCGTGTAGTGTCTCCTCTGTCTCCTCATGTAGTGTCTCCTCGTGCAGTGGAGCCTCTGTCTCCTCGTGCAGTGGAGCCTCTGTCTCCTCGTGCAGTGGATCCTCTGTCTCCTCGTGTAGTGTCTCCTCTGTCTCCTCATGTAGTGTCTCCTCGTGCAGTTGATCCTCTGTCTCCTCGTGCAGTGGATCCTCTGTCTGCTCGTGCAGTGGATCCTGTGTCTGCTCGTGCAGTGGATCCTCTGTCTCCTCATGTAGTGTCTCCTCGTGCAGTGGATCCTCTGTCTCCTCGTGCAGTGGATCCTCTGTCTCCTCATGCAGTGGATCCTCTGTCTCCTTGTGCAGTGGATCCTCTGTCTCCTCGTGCAGTGGATCCTCTGTCTCCTCATGCAGTGGATCCTCTGTCTGCTCGTGCAGTGGATCCTCTGTCTCCTCGTGTAGTGTCTCCTCGTGCAGTGGATCCTCTGTCTCCTCGTGCAGTGGATCCTCTGTCTGCTCGTGCAGTGGATCCTCTGTCTGCTCATGCAGTGGATCCTCTGTCTGCTCGTGCAGTGGATCCTCTGTCTGCTCATGCAGTGGATCCTCTGTCTCCTCGTGTAGTGTCTCCTCGTGCAGTGGATCCTCTGTCTGCTCGTGCAGTGGATCCTCTGTCTCCTCGTGCAGTGGATCCTCTGTCTCCGTTTCTCTCGCATCAAAATAAAACATCGCTGCTTTCCGCAATACGGCTGCCGATATGGCGATATTTTAGAATTGTTATTTTTCAATGAATGTTTTGGAAAAATCGTGAGGCATTACTGTATAGGCCAAAAAATACTTAGATCCTGAAGTATACTTAAGTGCAATTTTAAGTATTGTACTGAAAAGTGCATTAAAAGTAGACTGAAAGTATAGCTTCTTTCTTCTTCTTTTTAAAAGAAGAACACTAACTTGAATTAATGTATTTTCCGTAAGGATATTCTCGACCTGTTATCATACTCTTTTGTGTAAAGCAAGAAAAGCTCTTGATGTTTTTCTGCCTCTAGTGTTCATTTCAGCTGGAATGTATATACAAATATGTTTTTGGAGTTTTGTAAAAATGTAGGTAGAGGCACTTTTTACAAAAGAAACTACATTTTGGCTGTAGTTGACATCATGCGGCTCAGATCACAGTTTTGTTTGGTGCTACTCGCGGTGCAGAAAACCCACACTTAACCTTTACACCCCAATATCATGATACAAATTTTTACTAGACCTCAGAGACTAAGGTGTCTCGAACGCATATATCTGATTATCCATATCCTGACACGCTTGTCTAAACCTCCGAACCCCGCGTTCCACGCCATCATAAAGCGCTCCACCCACAGCAGAGATACTAGCACCCCCTCTGGCTCGATGACCTTTGAGGTCCCGGGATGTCAGAGAGCTCCGAGGGGTTCCTTAACTCCCGGTGTGAGGCTCTCTCTCTTTTTTCTCATCTTTTCAAATGAACAGCAATGGAATTCTTTAAGGCCAAAGTGCCAAAGATAAATCAAGTAAAGATTATAGAGGACTGCGCTTCTGAAGAGATAAAAAAAAAAAAAAAAAAACAATACAAAAAAAACATTGGGGTTGTTCTCATTCATGATTTAGCTTCTTTTTTTGGAGCGTCTCACGGATCTTGTTTCTTTCGCAACTATGATGTGGTTGATGAGTTCAAAGGTACTATGAAGAATGAGGATCTAATAGTTTTAGTTAAAAGAACAAAAGCTGTACTCCATGTCCCGCACTCTCTGTTTTTAATTAGGTGTATTTGTGTAAATCATCTTCTGAAGTTATCGCGAAGCTAACTCCTGTCGAGGGCCACATGTTTTAGAGATGCACTCTTTTATTTTATTGGGACGCTTGACCCATTCTGTTTCATCTCCAGGACCCGCGAATTGCTCTCAAAGGCTTAGTAGAGGGAATTCAAAGCTATCTGTAATTGGCTTTAATTAATGTCCTCTCAGGTTCTGTCATGTGAGGCAAAACAGAGCCCTGAAACGTTCCTAATGAACAGCATTTGTAGACAACAAGAACAGACCCTCTAATTTTGGTCTATCGCTGCTGTAAATACAAGTCCCCTCAAATGCCCTGGGAACATGTTAATGTACAATAAAGTCTCTCTGGAAGTACTTTGCTTAAGTCCGCTGGAGCTCATAATCATGTCTAGACTGAATCTGTAGACCCCCTTTTTTAGATTATATTCACTGATTTTGGTGGTAAATCTGTGGAACGTTTTATTTTTTTATTAAAAACAAAATGTATATATTTTTTATGTAGAGATTGTAAATCCTTTAAACTGTAAACTGTATGACTCTGTTGTGTTTAAGTATCTTTATAAGTCAATGAATTTCAATGAATCATTTGAACCGGTTCACTTAACTACTCTGAATGATTCATTTACACACTAGAATTTGTTTGAGCGATTCAAATCAGTGATTTATTGAACTGTGGCTCTTTGGGCATGTCAACAAAATAATTAATATGCATTAAAATTTACTTTTAATTATTAACTTTTAACTCTCTTCTTAATCTTCTCTCTCTCTTAATATTAATTAATTTAAAAAAATTAAATAATTATTATAAATTCAAACTACTCTATAAGCTTAATTTTCTATCAATATAAAAATATCATTATCAATAAACAATAAAAAAAATTATAAAACAATACTAATAATACACAATACTAATCAATCAATACAACCAAGTAAAAAAATAATAAACTGTTTATTTTTGCAATTGTGTTTGATGATTCTTGTGTTGCACAATATAGAAAGTAGTAAAAGATAGATATAGAAAAAGTATCAGATGCTTTCTAGTGGTGTTTAAATGAACCCCCTTTGACTGAATGTCAGGATTACGTTTTGGTTCTGTTGCTGTTCCCTGTCATATTAAGATGACAGGTGGAGTATGTTTACACTACAATGGAGTATGTTTACACCACAATGATGTACTAAAAACGTCAAAATTACCTCCGTTCACACGGATCTGTGAAAATGACTAAAACAGATGTATTATGCATGCCAAGGCAAAAGCTGGTGATGTCACTTTGTGAAGAAAACCCTTAGAATACGTAATACGCATGCGCATAATGTCACCATTTTCAAATTTCAAATTTTGTTATTGTAGTTTAAATGAAGTCAAGTCAAGTCAAGTCACCTTTATTTATATAGCGCTTTTTACAATGTAGATTGTTTCAAAGCAGCTTTACAGGAAAAACAATATAAACAAAGTTTGTTTGGCTGAACAGAAGCCCCAAAAGAGCAGGCGAATCAATACAATTGATGAATTTTAAGTGTTAAGTTTCCCCAACTGAGCAAGCCATAGGCGACAGCGGCAAGGAAAAAACTCCGGCAGGTGACGTAACGAATGAAGAATAGAATGGAGAAAACCTTGGGAGAAACCAGGCTCAGTCGGGGGACCAGTTCTCCTCTGGCCAAAGCCAAACAGTACATGATTATTATATTGACAACAATTCAAGTCCAATATGAAGTCCAATTTGGTCCGGTTGGAGATGGGTTCATGATCGTCACAGGGGAGGGTCTAGTAGAGTCACGGTCTCCGCAGACACTTCAGGGTAGTGCTGTGCTGTGCCAGATCAGATGAAGGACCTGGACACGGCCCGGATCCGGCTGACCACGGTAACCTCGGAATAAACAGAGAACAATATCAGCGTAGATGCCATTCTTCTTCTGATGTATCGAGTACATCAGGTGTTATGGGAATGTTCTCGGTTCCGGCTTATCTAAATTAGGCAGCCTAACAATCATTTTACATGATTTGGATTAAAATGTATGTATAATGTGTTATGTGTATGCCAGGTTGAAAAGATGTGTTTTTAGTCTAGATTTAAACTGACAGAGTGTGTCTGCTTCCCGAACTGTATTAGGAAGACTGTTCCAGAGTTTAGGAGCTAAATAGGAAAAGGATCGACCGCCAGCAGTTAACTTTGATATTCTAGGTATTATAAGCTGGTCAGTATTTTGGGATCGCAATAGACGTGAAGGACTATAATGTGTTAGGAGATCGCTCAAGTACTGGGGAGCTAAACCATTTAATGCTTTGTAAGTAATTAGCAAGATTTTAAAATGTATTCGGTGATTAATAGGAAGCCAGTGCAGGTTTGACAGAACTGGGCTAATATGCTCATATTTCCTGGTTCTAGTAAGAACTCGAGCTGCTGCATTTTGGACCAGCTGGAATTTGTTTATTAAGCGTGCAGGGCAACCACCTAGTAGAGCATTACAATAATCTAGCCTTGAACTCATGAACGCATGAACTAACTTTTCCGCATTTGTCTTAGAGAGCATATGTCGTAATTTAGATATATTTTTAAGATGGAAGAATGCCGTTTTACAGATGCTAGAAACATGGCTTTCAAATGAAAGATTGGTATCAAAGAGCACACCCAGGTTTCTAACTGACGACGAAGACTTGACAGAACAGCCATTGAGTGTTAGGCGGTAGTCTAGATTATTACGCGCTGAACTTTTTGGTCTAATAATTAGAATCTCTGTTTTTTCAGAATTAAGAAGTAGAAAGTTATTAGTCATCCAATTTTTTATATCGGTTATGCATTCTGTTAATTTAGTGAATTTGTTTGTTTCATCCGGATGAGAAGAAATATAGAGCTGAGTATCATCAGCGTAACAATGAAAGCTAATGCCATGCTTCCTAATAACTGCACCCAAAGGAAGCATGTACAGGGTGAAAAGCAATGAAGACTGAAAATGAAGACTTTAAGAGCATAGTTTTCAAAACCTTGAAACCCAAAACGCTGTTGTGTACATTTAATGGTTAAAAAGATTTCAAAAGGGTTTTGGTGGACTTACTGGTGTGTTTCGGATCATTTTTCCTTTTACAGAACCCAAGATCGCTTCAGCTTGAGGTAATGAACAGACATTCTCCTTCAGGACTTTTTGGTAGACAGCAGAATTCATGGTTCCATTTATCACAACAAGCCTTCCTGGTCCTGAAGCAGCAAAACAACCTCTGACCATCACACTACCACCACCATATTTTACTGTTGGTATGATGTTTTGTTTTTCTGAAATACACTGTTTCTTTGGCGCCAGATATAATGGAACACACACCTTTCACCTTTTTCATCAGTCCACCGAGTATTTTTCCCAAAGTCTTGGGGATCATCAAGATGACAAAAATGAGATGAGCCTTAATGTTTGTTTTGCTCAGCAGTGGTTTTCGCCTTGGAACCATGCAGGCCATTTTTTCTCCCGTCTCTTTCTTATGGTGGAGTCATGAACACTGACCTTAACTGTTGTTCCCTATCAGTCAGTCACGTTCGACGTTACGTCGGACTGACGTCATGGGGTCTCGCTTGGGAGCCCAATCACCTCCCAATATAACTAAACGCGCCAATGAACATTGGCTAGTGAGATTTGCATGCCGAGTCCCGCCCCACCCGGCTTCCGGGTATAAATAGGACCGGCATCGCTCACTTCATTCATACTTTTGCTTCGGAGCCGAGCGGTTGTAAGCAGCCGTTCATTCTGATCACCTTCAAAGAGCGCGTTCTTTTCCGGCTGGAAATACGGTGCGACAGCGGTGGTGCGCGTCTTCCCAGCAACGTGTTCCCCCCTGTGTGCCTCGGTTGGAAGAGCAGTTCCTCTAAAAGAGCAAAACGCGGACGATTAGCGTCTTTTTCAAGATGCCTTTTCGTCCGTGTGTTTCTGGATGCGGTCGTTTCCTGACCTCATCTGACGGCCATGAGCGCTGTTTCTCGTGTCTGGGCAGACAGCACGCTGAGAGAGCGCTTGTGGATGGTTCATGCTCTCATTGCGGGGGCATGACCATGTCGGTGTGGCGGGCGCGGCTCGCCCTCTGTGATACAGAGGTTCGAGCGCCCTCTGCTGCTACCCATATCCCCTCTGCCTCTCATGGTAGAGCTGTGGGGTTGGTTAGCACTCTGGGAGACCTGAGGGTTACAGTGGGAGCTACCTCGTCAGGCCAGCCCCTACGAACCTCCCACTCCTCTTGCACACCGTGTGCCGTCGAGCTGCCAGATGAGCCGCCAGGTCCCCCACGTGAGGTGCCTCGGGTCTCGTTTGGCGCTCCGGATGAGGATCGGATGTCGATCGCTGCATCGGAGAGTGGGCTGTCATCCTCGGGTGAGGAAGCCGAGCAGCGCCCCTCGGGCGTCGCTGCTCGTGTGGAATCAGATCGGGAGATGATGGCCATGCTTTCCCGGGCTGCCGCGGGCATCGGGCTTGAGTGGAACCCTCCACCGTCGCCCGAGCGCTCGCGGCTGGATGATTGGTTTCTGGGTGAGGAGCGGGGTTCACAGCCCCGCTCCGCTCCGGTGCCTTTCTTCCCGGAAGTGCATGAGGAGGTCAGTAAGTCGTGGAAGGCACCTTTTACTGCCCGAAGCCGCTCTCTGGTCTCCTCCGCTCTCACTACCCTCGATGGCGGGGCTGCCAAGGGTTACGCGGACATTCCCCAGGTGGAGCGTGCAGTTGCGGTGCACTTGTGCCCGCAAAATGCTGCCACCTGGCGCAATCGTCCGCGCCTCCCGTCCAAGGCGGGTAAGACGACGGCAGCCCTGGCTGCCAAGGCTTACAGCGCCGCTGGACAGGCAGCTTCTGCCCTGCATGCCATGGCCATCCTGCAGGTCCATCAGGCAAAAGCTCTTAAAGAGCTGCACGAGGGTAGCTCTGAGCCGGGGTTGATGCAGGAACTGCGCACGGCGACTGACTTCGCCCTCCGGGCGACTAAGGTCACGGCGCGGGCCCTCGGCCAGACGATGTCCACACTCGTGGTCCAGGAGCGCCATCTCTGGCTGGACCTGGCTGAGATGAAGGACGCCGACAAAGTTCGCTTTCTCAACGCCCCCGTCTCCCAGGCTGGCCTCTTCGGCGACACCGTCGTGGACTTCGCTCAGCAGTTCTCGACGGTGCAGAAGCAGACTGAGGCGATAAGCCACATCTTGCCCCGGCGGGATTCTGCCAAACCGCCGCGGGCTGTCCCTCAGCCTGCTCGCCGCCGAGGGCGCCCCCCTGCGGCTGCAAAGGGTCCGGCCGGACCGGAGACCTCCCGTCCGGCCCCTCCCCCCCGCAGGAAGGTGACGCAGCCCGTCCAGACCGCTAAACCCTCCAAGAAAAAATCAAAGCGGCCCTGAGACGGGCGACCCAGAGATGGTAGGACCTGCTCGTTCCCAGGAGCTGGTGAGGGCACCACTCCTTCCCCCGGAGGAGGGCCGGGCGGAGAATCTTTTGTTTCTTTCTGTTCCGCCACTGGCCCCAGGGCCAGTGGTACCCACATTTTCAAAAAAAGAGCAGTTTCCTCCATCTCTGGGTCATACTCGGTCCAAGCTGACAGTGGGCGACGCACTGCTTCCCCCCTCTCAGCCGACCTCTCTTTCGCCACGGACAGGGAGCGGGCAGTCCCAGGACGCGCTGCCTCCTTGCCCCTCCCTTCCAGGCCCCTCATGGGGGCTATGGAGCCAGGTAAGTGCACCACACGCACTGCCACGACTCCAGGACGCCATGCCTCCTGGGTTGGGCCTCAGAGCTCCCTGCTGCCCCCCCGCGGGTTCGTCGGTCGTCCCCTTGGTGCCTCTCGAACGGAGTTTGGGTGCCTGGTTAGCGCTTCCCACTCCGTCTCGTTGGCTCATTCGGACAATCAGACTCGGCTATGCGATTCAGTTCGCCAGGCGGCCCCCCAGGTTCAGCGGCGTTCTGACTACCTCAGTGGCAGGCAAGGACGCCCCTGTACTTCGGGAAGAGATCGCTGTCCTCCTGGCGAAGGGCGCGATCGAGCCTGTCCCTCCAGCCGAGATGGAGTCGGGGTTTTACAGCCCCTACTTCATCGTTCCCAAGAAAGGTGGGGGGTTACGGCCTATCCTGGACCTGCGTGCCTTGAATCGGACCCTACACAGGCTTCCGTTCAAAATGTTAACGCAGAGACGCATCCTCACGTGCGTCCGTTCCCAGGACTGGTTTGCAGCAATCGACCTGAAGGACGCGTACTTTCATGTCTCGATCCTCCCTCGTCACAGACCGTTTCTTCGCTTTGCGTTCGAGGGTCGGGCATACCAGTACAAGGTCCTCCCCTTTGGTTTGTCCCTGTCTCCCCGCGTCTTCACCAAAGTCGCGGAGGCTGCCCTTTCCCCCCTCAGGGAGATGGGAGTCCGCATCCTGAATTATCTCGACGACTGGCTCATTTTGGCACAGTCGCGGGATCGGGTGTGCGAGCACAGGGACTTGGTGCTCAGACACCTCAACCATTTGGGGCTTCGGGTCAACTGGGAGAAGAGCAAGCTCTCCCCTGCGCAGAGCATCTCTTTTCTCGGTTTGGAGTTGGACTCGGTCTCCATGTCAGCACGTCTCACCAACGAACGTGCACAGTCAGTGTTGAACTGCCTGAAAGTAGTCAGGCGGAAAACAGTGGTCCCACTGAAACAGTTTCAGAGGCTCCTGGGGCATATGTCATCCGCAGCCGCTGTAACACCGCTCGGATTGATGCATATGAGACCACTTCAACACTGGTTACGGGACCGAGTCCCGAGGTGGGCTTGGCACCAAGGCGCATTCCGTGTGGCAATCACACCGGCTTGTCGCCAGACGTTCGGCCCTTGGTCGGACCTTGCTTTTCTACGGGCCGGAGTTCCCCTAGGGCAAGTGTCCAGGCATGTTGTTGTTACAACAGATGCCTCCACCACGGGCTGGGGTGCCGTGTGCATCGGGCATGCTGCCTCGGGCTCCTGGACAGGACCCCGGCGGCAGTGGCATATCAACTGCCTCGAGTTGCTAGCGGTACACCTTGCCTTGCGCCGGTTCCGACCGTTGCTGCAGGGCAAGCATGTACTGGTCCGCACGGACAACACATCGACCGTGGCGTACATCAACCATCAGGGTGGTCTACGCTCCCGTCGCATGTCGCAACTTGCCCGCCACCTCCTCCTTTGGAGTCAGCATCGGCTCAGGTCGCTGCGTGCCGTTTACATTCCGGGCGAGCTCAATCGTGCAGCCGACGCGCTCTCACGACAGCTCACGTTCCCGGGAGAATGGAGACTCCACCCCCAGGCGGTCCAGCTGATCTGGAGTCGATTCGGGGAAGCGCAGGTAGACCTGTTTGCTTCCCGGGAATCCTCCCACTGCCAGTTGTTTTTTTCCCTGACCGACGGGACCCTCGGCACGGATGCACTGGCACACAGCTGGCCCCGGGGCCTACGCAAATATGCGTTCCCCCAAGTGAGCCTTCTTGCACAGACCCTGTGCAAGGTCAGGGAGGACGAGGAGCAGGTCTTGTTAGTTGCGCCATACTGGCCCAACCGGACCTGGTTTCCAGAACTCTCACTCCTCGCGACAGCCCCTCCCTGGCGCATTCCCTTGAGGAAGGACCTGCTTTCTCAGGGACAGGGCACCATTTGGCACCCGCGTCCAGATCTTTGGAACCTCCATGTGTGGTCCCTGGACGGGATGCGGAAGACTTAAGTGCCCTACCACCGGCGGTGGTAGACACTATCACTTCGGCTAGAGCCCCCTCCACGAGGCTGGCATATGCCTTGAAGTGGAGTCTATTCTCTGAGTGGTGTTCTTCCCGGCGGGAAGACCCCCGGACTTGCCCGATCAGCTCTGTGCTTTCCTTCCTTCAAGGTGGGTTGGAGCGGCGGCTGTCCCCCTCTACCTTGAAGGTATACGTCGCCGCCATTGCAGCTCATCATGTTCCCGTCAATGGCAGGTCTCTTGGAAAGCACGACCTGGTCATCAGGTTCCTGAGAGGGGCCAGGAGGTTAAATCCTCCTAGGCCGCCCCTCTTTCCCTCCTGGGACCTCTCTGTCGTTCTCTCAGGCCTACAGAGAGCTCCCTTCGAGCCCCTCGAGTCAGTGGAGCTCAAGATCTTGTCTCTCAAGACAGTGCTCCTGACTGCACTCGCTTCCTTTAAGAGGGTAGGGGACCTGCAGGCATTTTCGGTCAGTGAAACGTGCCTTGAATTCGGGCCGGCCTGGTCTCACATTGTCCTGAGGCCCCGGCCTGGATATGTGCCCAAGGTTCCCACCACTCCCTTTCGGGATCAGGTGGTGAACCTGCAAGCACTGCCCCGGGAGGAGGCAGACCCAGCCCTCGCGTTACTGTGTCCCGTCCGTGCACTACGTGTCTATGTGGACCGCACGCAGAGCTTCAGGAGCTCCGAGCAGCTCTTTGTCTGTTTTGGGGGACAGCAGAAGGGAAAGGCTGTCTCCAAACAGAGGTTGGCCCACTGGATAGTGGATGCCATCGCCCTGGCATATCAGGCTCAGGGCGAGCCATGCCCCCTGGGGGTGAGGGCGCACTCCACACGGGGTGTTGCTTCCTCCTGGGCGTTGGCGCGTGGCGCCTCTCTGACAGACATCTGCAAAGCTGCGGGCTGGGCGACACCTAATACATTCGCGAGATTCTACAATCTCCGAGTGTAGCCAGTTTCTTCCTGTGTGCTGGGAACAAACAGGTGACCGGCTCGGTGTCCTGCTTGCGGCGCCATGCCCTTTAATAAGGGGATACTAGCGCTTATCTACTCCTCAGGTGAGTTCCCCGTATGGCGAACCCTGATTCGAGTTCCTCCTGCATCCTTCGGTCGCGGACGCGGCGGAGGCGTCTGACGCCAGGCCCAGTACTCGAGTGCATGCCCCAGTGGTCAGCCCTTGTACTGGACTAGATGCCCATATGGCGAGATTCCCTCTTGGTAATCCCATATGTGTACGCTCCACGGTACGGTTTCCCTCTGGGTAAACCCGTGTCTTTCCCTTGGCAGTTCTGTTCTGCCAGTCTCTTTGGTACGCGTTCCTCCCTGGGGTAGGACCTACCATGGGGACTTACATATGTCATACTGCCCCTCGGGTCAGTCCATATGTGTCCTACCGCACAATACCTCCCCCTTGGGCAGGGTGTGGTCTCCGTAGCGTCTGTACGCTCCCCCAGCGTTGATAACTAAGCGGGTCGAGCTGATCTGCGGAATTGAGATCCGAAGCTCTCTTCCCTGTGAGGCTCACGTAGGAACAGCAGCTTAGACCTTCCTCACGTTGGCCTTTTTCCTCCGTCCTGACCGGTGTGGAGGCCTAAGTCGGCTTACGCGGGGCGCTGGGTAGGTTACGTCCTCGGAGGCAATTGTCTTGGCACGCCACTGCTTGCCAACATCTGCATCTCCGATTCTCGTAACACGGCTTAGTGCCTGTGGCGCTTTCCATAGGGACCCCATGACGTCAGTCCGACGTAACGTCGAACGTGACTGACTGATAGGGAACGTCTAGGTTACTATTGTAACCCCCGTTCCCTGAAGGAGGGAACGGAGACGTTACGTCCCCCGGCCACAGGCCTGAGCCACCGCTGAGACCGGGATACACTCTCGGCTCCTCAGCAAAATATGAATGAAGTGAGCGATGCCGGTCCTATTTATACCCGGAAGCCGGGTGGGGCGGGACTCGGCATGCAAATCTCACTAGCCAATGTTCATTGGCGCGTTTAGTTATATTGGGAGGTGATTGGGCTCCCAAGCGAGACCCCATGACGTCAGTCCGACGTAACGTCTCCGTTCCCTCCTTCAGGGAACGGGGGTTACAATAGTAACCTAGACGTTTTGGGTCTTTTGTGACCGCTTGGATGAGTCGTTGTTGCCCTCTTGGGGTAGTTTTGGTCAGCCGGTCACTCCTGGAAAGGTTCACCACTGTTCCATGATTTCTCCATTTATGGATAATGGCTCTCACTGTCGTTCACTGGAGTCCCAAAGATTTAGAAATGGCTATATATCGAGACTGATATGTCTCAATTACATATTCTCATTTGTTCCTGAATTTCTTTGGATCTCAGCATGGTGTCTAGCTTTTGAAGATCTTTTGGTCTACTTCACTTTGTCAGGCAGGTCCTATTTAAGTGATTTCTTGATTGAGAACACGTGTGGCAGTAATCTGGCCTGGGTGTGGCTATAGAAATTCAACCCAGGTGTTATAAACCACAGTTAGGTATGTTTTCACAGGTTTGTCAAACATTTTCACAAAGGGTCATGTAAGTTTAGATTTTGTTTTCCCTTAATAATAACAACCTTCATTTAAAAACTGCATTTTGTGTTTACTTGTGTTATCTGAGTACTATGTACTTTTTTTGATAATCTGGCACATTTAAGTGTGACAAACATGCAAAAAATAAGGAATCAGGAAGGGGGCAAACACTTTTTCACATCACTGTCTGTGTTCCCTTGGTTAATTATTCTTTTCACCTCTTGTTAATTAATTAAATTATTAGCTCCCACATTCTGTCTTTACAGTATACTGTATATATTCCCTGTTTTTTCTCTTCTTTTTCCGGTCTCATCACTGTTATGTGCTTAAGTTTCTCTCCAGCGATTTTCTTGAGTTTGTGGATTTATGAGAGTACTTTAGTTTCTCATCTCCTGTGCCGTGCGCTCTTAATCCAGCCATTATGTGACACTGAAAGCTATGTTTAGTATTGGGACTGGTCTGCAAACTTAACCCATCAACAAAAAAAAATGCTCAAAGGCAAAAGGTCCTCTCTCTCCTCTCGTTCCAAATCCAGCATACAAAAGCTTCAAGAAATAGGAAGAGGTGAAAGACAAAATAAGCATGCCTTTTTAAACAAACTGGCTCCACTGACAGTCTGAGGCTCCAGTGTGCCGTTTGAATGTCGGTACTTGAGGTTGCTCCACAGGGAACCATGACAGCCTGTTTTATGGGTGGTGTGACATCCAGTGCCAGGAATGAGGTCACTCAGACCACCAGGGAGGGAAACATACGATAAGTCTGTATCATCTGCTGAGCAAGAGTTTGTTGACATTGTCATTGTAGTCAGAAAAATGAGGATCTTCGCACATGAATCAAGATAATGGTTAATAATGACAAAATTATGAGAATTAAATAGGACTTTGAATGATTAATGACATTAATTGTGTGATTTTCTCTCTTTTGTTGAAAGATTTTCATATTGTGCTGGCTGCTCTTTTCCATGTCAATACAATGAAAGAGAATTGTAGTCATGAAACTGATCAAAAAAAATTGCACAGAAATCACCATAAAGGTATCATAAATGATGTGACGTTTAAGTAAGCTGAAATCAAAAACAAACCATCTTCTTCTTTCTATCTTCTGATATTTTTTTGTCCTTTTGAAGTGGCTGTATTTTAAAGTTTACTAGAAGAAATAGTTTTCAAACGATTTGCTTTCAATCAAGGGTGATATTGACTTAATTAGATGTGATAATGAATTTACCAGGAATTTATACACACATCCTTCAGTATCTACATCTTCTGACTTGCGAGAAAAACACTTTCTGATTTCTCTCTGGTATGTTCATTTACTTGTTCAAAGCATATTGTTTACACAGACATATTCATTATTATAAAACAGCCTTTATTCTTGATCCAAAGCAGGGATGAGTGTTTTTTTTTTTTTGTCTTTACGTGGAAACAAGTCCAGCAGGTGTTGTCTGGCATTCTCTCATCTCAGACTAAACAAAAGCAAAGTTACATGATGCGTCTAGACAGTAATGTTAACAAGTCGCCTTTAACAACTCTGTAAAACTCCCAATATAGAGCTAGATAACTGCAGCACCGGTACCTCTACCAAGGTGGAAGTAACGGCAGGGCGTTCTTCCATATCACTGGAGAGGATATCAGACCTGCCAGGTGAGGGCAGATGACACTAAAGCTGGCACTCAAATACCTCCCAGGTACACTTTTAATCATGACGTCATCATCCCTCAACGTGCATTCACGCTTGATCAATTCTATTGTGCTTCACGAGACAAATAACGCCAAAAGACTTGAAACAGGCAAAATACCACAAAAGAGCACTTTAGTTCTGCCACTAGTTACCATTAATGCCTGCGAAGTACATAATTGAGTCGATCTCCCAACGCTTTCAAAATGCTGAAATATCTGAATATAGACTATATGCATATTTTGCAATAAACTTTATATATATAATCAACATTTTTAAATGAAGAGTTTTATAGTTTTATTTTAATTCAGTTATGCTATTCGCAATGATTTATAGGATTGTAGTTCTTTCCCTCACTAAAGGTGTTAATCCACAGTCTTGCACCTTTTTATTTTTGCCAGATTTTCAAATACATTTTACTTCAAATTAAAATTTGTAATGATTCATCTTGAAACTGATTGACTTGGTAACGCTTTAACAAATACTTTTTGAAATCCCTATGTGAGAAATAAATCAAAAACAACTTCCGATTTATGGTTTAAGAAATTGGCAGATATGTTTGCCAGAAATTCACCATAAAAAGGTATGATGGGATGGCAAAAATAATCTAATCAAATATAATCATTTGTGATGTGTTATTCAAAGACTTTTGGGAATATTTGTTTTCTGCTTTTCCACTGTAAATTATATGGTAATGCATAGCTTTTACTTGCAAAAAAAAATAAAATAAAAAATACAGTAAAAAAAGTACTTGTGTACGCAATGTTAAACCAATAACACCTTTTCACAATATATGATGAGGTAAATTATAGTCAACCAATTTATTATATATATATATATATATATATATATATATATATATATATATATATTCAGTATAATATAGTATTACTATAGTAAAACACAACTGTACAGTTATGAAGCTGAAATCACATTTATCTACATTATCTGCAATTATGCAGTTTTATGTAATTATGTTTTTTGTTATATTGTTGATATGCGGTTATTTTTAGGCCAGCTGTGAGTCCAGAGGCTTTAAAATAGTATATTGTAAACTGCACAAATATATTCACAATGTCTATAATTTCTAAATATGTGCATCTTTAAATACTTCCATATTGTACTTTTCAGCATCTGTAAAGTGTAAACGTTCAATGTAAAAATACCTAATCATTTTAATGTGATCAAGCTGGAATAAAACGAGCATCTAGGTCGTGCCAAATGTAAGTGCAAGTCATGATTTAACGCCCGAGGGTTTGCTGCTGTAAAGTTTCGAGAGGAAATCTCCTACATGGATCTTAACCAAACTGTTAATAGGAAAATCGTCACCATCTTTCACCCGGCAGGCTCATGCTGTGTTTTAAAGAGTGCAGAAGAGGGGGTCAGTGTGCTTGAGGCTGTCCTCCACCCCAAGGTCATTGAACTGTGAAGTCAGACACTGTTGTTTAGTTGTCCTCACAATTACTAGCAGAAAGGGCTTGCGGAGTCCTTGGAAAAGAGGAAATGAGGAGGAATTCTGCACATTGTCTTTCAAATTTCCTATTCCATTGCAAGTGCCAGTGGCTTATTGGTCAGGGCTCGCGGTTTGAAACTCTCTTGGGCACATTAAAGATCTTTCTAGACAGTTGTTTTCCTAGTTTCGAGAGATGTGCAGCATATGTTTGACTCCTTCTCAAAATCAGCTGTCTGGAATGAATACCACAACATTCCATCAAGATTCTTGAACTGGGGTGATTCACTCGGCCCATTCCCTCCCCAAACCAGCGGTATTTGTCTAACTGTATTTTCAAACATTTCAATTTCACATCTCACATGCTGGATATTCCCCCGCTTTTAAAACACACAGAGTAACGGCTGTTTATTTTAATGCGGTGAGACGTAATGGGCCCGAAAGACGATCACTTAAACCTCCAGTAGTAGAACGTAAGTTGATGGATTACTAATTGTACATTTTTTTCCAGCTTTTCCCTCTCCGACTGCTGCTTCACGATCCTCAGATGATCACGGAGCATTTCTGACAGACAATAACAGAGTTCAGACTCTTTTTCAGATGCTTTGTGGTGCTGTTGGACGTCATTAAGGGAGCAGGAATGGCAATCTGGCGTCTCTGATATCGAATTGAATTGCTCTGAATGGCCTCTGCCAGACAATCGTAGATTAAGCGTGGTGAAATTGTTCCATGTTGTGCACAATTTACATTCTACATGGAGCAAATAGGCTTCTTGGATGCTAATAGGAAACAGAAACTTCCAGCAGATAAGACAGTAAATCTTCATTGACGCTAACGGAAGACATATTTGATATACGGCATATTACTAGGCTTTGTATTATCAAGAAGTAAAAAAATTTAGTTCACATGTTTTGCGATGGCTAAAGAAGTAATTTTATGGATTTTTAGATTAGTTTAGATCACAGAAGGAATTTTCTGAATTTTCTTGCTCTATACATTTTCTGAATTTTCGTTTTGTTTTGTTTTACGACTGACAAATCTTTCCTAATCCAAATATTGGCATTCATGTCTGTGAGATTTTAATTATTTTATTTCTGTTATATAAATATAAGTTTTTATATTTATTTTTCTTTCCTGTTTTGTTTGGTTTTTCATTTGATTTGTTTGAACTACATAACTCTTTCCCCGTCATTAACAGAAATTTCGGTCATTTGTTAGGCGACTCGTCCCCGCCATTGATGAAGCTTTTCCGGATTTCCCTGTTTTCTCTGTTATATGGTAGAGGGCGCTATTACAGATCTTCTGAAAGAGTACATGATATCCTGGTCAAAGCACTAGTGAAGAAGCAGAAACAAGCAATAAAGCATATATAATCATATACAAATGTAAAATAACTCGATCATCAACATTAAACAACATATAAATATAAACTACCTAATGTTACTCAATGAAACGTCGAGCTTTAGGACTGTGAAGCTTCAGGGTGTTGATGAACTCCACTGATTCAATCTGTGTTTTTATCATCATTGCGAATCCTACAAAGTTTTTGACATAAACATGATTTTATCAGCTTGTTTAAAATGTTGCTTTTATTTTAATGAAACCTACCCACATTCAAGTGTCGATAAAAAGAAGAATGCATGAAGCTAGATGGAAAAAAAAAAATGTAGATAATTTCAACTTTAGGTGCCGAAAATATTTTATGCTTTTGTTTCAGAATTTTAAGATTATAGAATATGAAAATATCCCATTTCCTTCCGTTTGCATAAAAAATCATCACTGTATTTTCATACTGAATTGTTATTGGTCTTATCATATTTGCATATATTTAACCATTTCTTCAACTGTATTAATTTTCTTACTTTCAGGACATGCAAATGCAGTCAATGTAATAGTATCAATAATAATAATATCTATAATAATAGGTACTAATGATGGATATTGGTCTCTCACTCTCTCACATACAGACTGTAAAAATAGATCTCAGGAAGGAACCCTTGTGTGTGTTTTTTTCTTTCTTTTCATTGTTTCTTGCTGGTAAATGGTTAAAAGAAACAAAAGGTTAAAGAATTGCTGGAATTAACTTACCAAAACATAAAGCAATGACGTCTAGTGAATATAACATTACTCATCAGTGCTGTATTTTTCAAATCCAGATCCCTGGACAAGATGAGGCAGATGTTTTACCATTTTAAATATTATTATAACTTCTGGCCTTTTCAGGCACACGATCACATCACTCCTTAAGGTAGAAGTGGCCAGTAGCCCTGGATCTTGTCAGATTGAAAACAGCCGAAGTGGACAGTTCATCTGTCTCTTTTCATTTTGTCACACCCCATCTTGTCAGACGTAGGTGTCTGGAGGTGAGGATTCCAGAGTTGGGCTGGTATGTGAAGGAGAAGTGCTTTCTCTGGTCTGTTGATTAGTGACTTCAGTGCAGAACTGGACTCGTGGAGCAGATTGGGATGTTCAAGATCACTGGGGAGTTGGTGTGGGAGTTTTAGGGCTGTACGGTTGAACGATCTCATGCAAGGCAAGACGTTGAGTCTTCACAGTAACCAACCATCCGGCCACGCTTGGTTATTTGGTTATGAAGGAAACCAGAGTTTCTAAAACTGCCAAGGAGGTCCATCTATTGAGGAATGGGGGAGTTATTGTCCAGCTGAATGCTCACATGACCACGTGCCGACACCAAAACATGTTAGACTGATAAATGGGTGCAACTTTGAGCACTTTTATGTCCCAATAGTAGATTTTTATTGGCTGATTAATTTGTATTCATTTTCAGTATTGTTTTTTTATATGTTGATCATTAATTTCCTTTATTAAAATGATTTTGTGCAAAAAGTGTGACACTATTATTTAATTATGTGTATTTAGGGTGCACAAATTGCTAGGTGTAAAATGACTTAATAAAGTTTTAAAATGTAATATTTTTATTCGGCAAGGATGTTTAATAGTGTCAATAGTGACAGTAAAGGCACTTATGAAGTTACAAAATATTATTATTTCAAATAACTTCTGTCCTTTTGAACGTTCTTTTCATCTCGGAAAAATATCACAGTTTCCTCAAAAATATTGAGAGGCACAATTTTTTCATCATCAGATCATCATATTAGAAGGATTTCTGAAGGATCATGTGACACTGAAGACTGGATGCTGAAAATACAGCTTTGATCACAATAATAAATTACATTTTTAAATATATTATAATAGAAAACAATTATTTTAAAATGTAATTGTAGGGGAATTTACACTTAAGAGCCGAGGACCAGATATGTTGAATGAAGAGCAGGAGTCAGAAGTGCAGTCAATAGAAGAACTTTTTGTGAAGTTTAGTTTGCAGTTTCATCAGCAGAAGCTTTAGGTCTCACAAGGAGTTCGTAGGCCGCCCCACTTACCATAACATTGTTACAGCAATTATACTCTAACAGAGGGTGCTAACTACGTCAATGAGGACGGTTAAATGATTCTGATTGGCTAAGAAAGAAAGAAAGAAACAAAACTAGTAATTTTCCACACAAGAGCAGACAGTCTGAAGCATATCTTCGTTGATCACATGGTTAGTCACCTTCCATGTGACAGAAATGCGTTTCTATGCGTCAGATTGTCCAGAACAACAAGTTTTATAGTGCCAGCTAATCACCTCACCAATACAGACCATATTAATTAAAATTCCCCTACAGTAATAATAAATCACATTATTACGCTTTTTACAGTATATTTGATCAAATAAATGCAGCCATGGTGAGCAGAAGAAAAAAAATTCTAAAAATCAATTTTCAAAAAATCGTACCAAGCCCACACAAAAAAAGCTTAATAATATCACAAAAACACATTAAACAGACCACTTTGTTCTTCAGGTTCTGGATTCCTTCCAGGTTTTGATATATTGAGAATGAGTTCATAACAGTTTACATTCATATTTAAATGGTCTGAAAGAACTTGATGGATGACTTTCTGCCTAACTTCTAATTTACATTCTACATTAAGCAGTTTAATGCATGTCAAACAAAAAGAGATAAATGACTTTTAATAGAAGTAGCTTGAACATATTTGCCTTTGCATACATATTTGCAGCGAGGCTGGAGGTCCACATACTCACTCCGTCATGACACCTACTAAACATACTCAGATAACCTTCCCGCCCTCTAGCACTTGACACATTTGCCACTCATTTGTTCCATATTATGTTACAGAGAAACTGTAATCCTTCCGGCAAACCTAAGGTCTTCCAAATGAGTTTTGAGTTCATGTAAATGATCCTTTCTCTACTACAAAATCAGCTGGCATGGGTTGTGTTTAAGGTCATTCCCCATGGGAATGACGGACTAAAGACGTCCGTATCTACAGTTGCTCACTCAGTGAATGATTCCCTGGGAACATGAAACCTTTAGACTGTTGTTTCTCTAAATTGCTCAATTTTGCATCATAAAAAGACTAATGAATTGTGAAAAATTCAGTGTTTTCGAACTGAATGGCGGCTTTGGAAAGAATAGGGGTGGTTTTGAATGTGTTAAAGCGCCCCTGGGTGCGTGTCCCACCATGTTAAGCTGGTGTCTTTGTGAGTGTTAAACGGGAGACCAGTTGCTAGTTTTTCGGCTGGTTGAGCCCAGTGTTGTTTGCTCACGGGGTAGCAGATCTTTTCACACCTCGGTGCGGATCTTAATGTGCCGACCGGCCCCTTTCCATTCACATTGAGACTTTCAATGAATAAGTAATTTTCAGCATCTCTCTTTGTACACTTTGAGTTTGGCTGCTCATTTTTTTAATTCACTTTCATTTTATACAGTTAAATGTAACTAAAGAGAAGTTAAATGTAACAAACTGAATCAAAGTTAGGCGGTGTCATGGTGTCACGTCTGTGGTGCGGTGTGCGATGCGGAATCACGAGGAGACTGAAGATCCAATGCTGATCCACTTTATTTACAACACGCCAAAACAAAAGACTTTAAATATAAACTAAATGTTGCACTCATGTGCTAAAACTCAGAGAGAGAACAGGAGAAATCCACACACTAGATATACACACACACACACATAGCAACACAGGAGGGTATATATTGACAAACACGGGATTGGGAACAGTTGACGAGACTTGGGCAGGGATTAGACACAGACGGGAGCATGCAGGACCTGGAAGATACATAAAGGGACCTGGAAGGGAAGCACGCGAGACAAGACCGTGACAGTTTGTATATGATGTGTGACAATTATACTATTATAATTTATTCTATTGGTATGGCTATTAGTTTGGTTTACCTTACTTGGGAGAAACTGGAACGAGTCCCTAACCAGTCAAAACAAAGAACTTTAAATGCAAAATACTTTGTGTGTGAATGTCGATCAGCCAATCAGAATTCAGAGTCTTTGTTTTCTAATGTTAGTTCTCATGAGTTCGTAAGTATTTTACAAGTTGGTGATTTCATATAAATTTTGAATGATTTGATTTGTTCGCAAATTTTTTAATTAAAAAAAAAAACATTTTAAGCACATTGAACGAAAATGAACAGTAAAAATGAGAAATTCTCACCAGTTTTCCAAAACACAAACTAGGACCTTTTTACACCTGGTCACATACTTTTTTTCAGCAATCTGATTGTGAAAAGGCCGAGTGTAAATGCCCTCCGAAACGCTTTTGAGACAGATTTAAACCTGATCAATTTCATGAGGTGTTTTGAGACACATTCCACACAAAACTGAACATGGTTAAATGCGTCTGGATTAAATTTGCATATAGTGTGGGAAATTAGGATCAGATTTATGTGGCAAAATATAAATGGAACCCTTTTAACAAATCAGATACACATGAAGTGACCAGGTGTAAACAGGCCAAATGAAATATTTTTGGGAATTTACCATATGAATATATGTTTTCATTGAACTTTCATGCGTTTACACAAATATGACATTTTCATGACAAAAATGCTAGAAATATGGAAGCCATGGTTGAAGAAACACCCAAATACAAGCATATAAGCTTAATAAAATCACAAAAGATGAATTAGCCGGAACATAAACATTTTCAACAAATATAATTATACTATGCAACTACAATTCTATAAAATGACTCATATTAAAGATTTTATTTTGTGCATTGCTTAAACTTCTATTAGACATTTATCCACTGCAAAACATTCTTTTTTGGATGTTTGAACAACATTTAGTTGGTTTTTACACTATTTGTGTTTTAGATTTTGCTTTAAAAATCTATATCGGTTGTTTATACACAAATATGATGCTTAGAACACAGAAAATAAAAAATAAAAAAATAAGAAGAGAATACATCATCCACTTTTTTTTCTGAAAAAATTTAGTCTTGGCCCAAATTCACGTTTTAGTGAAGCGAACGTTGTATTATTTTAAATAAATAGATTGGCATTCTGGTTGGTGCCACTAGTGGTGTGTAAATGCAGGGAAAGTTGACCGAGTCATGGGGTTTTGTTGGATCGGATCAGAGACTGTTGGTGCAGAGCGGTGAAAGACTCCCCGCCAGTCCCTCTATTATATCCGGTCACAAGCCCAAGAGGAAGTGAAAGTGTTCATCCATTACTTTGACAAAGTCTCTAACTATGTCACCCTGCAGGGATCATTATTTTCCTGTCTGCCTGTTAAGCAGTCTTTCCACCTTCCCCTGAGAGGCTTTTTGTACCAGAGCGCTTAAATTGTGAGGCTTGGACAGAAAACTGTTCCTCTAGAAAAGCATTTGTATATGTCTGAAGTCACTCTTCAAGCTTTGCCAGTCAAGGATGCAAATTAGGTCATTTTTCAAACATGATCCTGGTTTTTCGTCATTCTTACAATTGTAGGAGAATATGTATCCAAGGAAACAGGCTCTACGTCCGGAGTGAGCTGCCATTTCTCTCCTGGTTCAAGTTGTGTGACTTTAGTTGCCTGGAAGTGAGTTAATATCAACTACTTCCTCTTCCCGAAGCTTGATGATTTTCCCACAGTTAGTGTTTGTTTGTTGTCTTTCCTCATATTGAAAAAGCTGATAACTAACTGTTGTCTGTAGGAGCTGGTCAATCATACCTAGGTTTCTTTTCTTTCTTCACAGAGGCTGAACTATCTTTTACGTTTACGTCATTCTTTAGACGCTTTAATCTGAAGCGACTTGCACTATATTCAAAGTGTGGACATTACGAAGCTCCACCTTTAAGCTACAGGAAACCTTCAGAAAGTTTTTAAATGAGTCATATTTGACAAATTTTGCTTTGTACTTTCCAGCCATTTAGACCTTGAAATAATTGCTTCGAACACGGATTATTTGAAAAACATTCAGAGTGAGTTTGAAACACTTACTAGAAAGTAAACTAGATATCAGTGAGTAGAACTGTTCAGCTTTGTTTCTGCCTTTTAAATAACCATAGTAATTCATATAGCAATAATAATAGTAATTATTATTATTTTTAATTTAAAAAATTGTCTGTCACAAATGTAAATGACCCAAGAGGATTTATTTGTATTATTTATATTATTATTTTGAATCACTTCATTTTTGAGGAGCTATTAATTAGCCATTAAAAAGCCCATTTGTTGACCTCTTATACTTCTTATACTCTTATACTTCACGGCCACAGAAATTATTTACATTCAACGTCAATGAAACGTCTTAAAAAAGACCCGTCACATTTTTCAACAATGGTATAAGCTAGCAGATATAAAGTGTAGAAGTATAGAAACATAACGAAATACAACTTTCTGATTTGTTTTAGTTTAAATAAGCCATCAGGACTTATTATTATTAAATTATTAGATTAAAATCCTCTGTTTACATCCTGGTTCCTCCTATGATCTCCCAGTGTTTCTCCATGCAGCTGTCTCGTCATCATCCCCTCATTAGTATTGTCACCTGTGTCTTGTTCCCTCATTCTGCCCTTGTGTATATCAACCCTGTGTTTTCCTCAGACTTCGTCCATTGATGATGTTGTGTTTCTGCCCGAGCCACTTCCCATTGGACTGTTTACTCTAGTTTTCCGAAGAATGTGTCCTTTTTGTTTGTAGTTTCAAGTGTTCTTTTGAGTTTTATTATTAAAGTATCTTTAAGTTCATCCTTTGCCTCCGTTACTTTATCATCTTCCTACACAACTCCAAATGTGGGATGAATTTTCTTTATAATATATTCATTTTTGTAGCCTTTCAAAAAGGAATCTTAAATAAAATAATACAACTATAACGACTATCACATTTTTTGGATGAACAATATAAACAGCCAATCAGAATCCACCGTGTTTTAAAGAGCTTGAGCATTTAGAGTCGCAAACATTAAAACTGCAGCATGCTTATAAAAAACAGAGCGATATTGTGCGTTGGTGTGGACACTAATATAGTTTTTGTTAAAGTTATCTGGGTGTGAAGGGGCCTTAGTTCAGGCTTCATTTTTTCAATGTTTCTTTTGCAGAATTTCTGTAGTTTTCTGCTCATAACATGTTGAAAAGTCGACCAGACTTTACGCCAGTAGTAAAGTAAGAGTACAACGTTACTGACTCTAGTAGCAGCACGTAATGACAAGTCTCCAAAGAGTCATTAATAATGATTGAAACCAAATCCCACTCATTCTATAAAAACCAAGGCCACTGAAGGGACCTTTAATACATAAAACATCATTCAAATTTCTCCTGCTATCCCAACTGAATTCATATCTGCTAAACCGAGACATAAAGAATACCACTAGTGTTCTAATGAAAAATAACTCTATATTAGTTACTGCCAGACCATCACCACCTTGCACAGCTCATGCATAGTTGTTGTCGGGCCAGGAATGATATGTTTTCTTTTGCTTTCTCAGGGAGATTAATAGGTTTGAGTCAACAAACGGAGTTAATATGAGTCCCTGATCTCTCATTGGGCACCTGCGCTCACGCCAACACAGTAAATCCTTCAATTAAACTGGGAAATTATATATATTTGATGTCTGATGAACATTTTCACATTGAAATGTATTTTTGAGTACCAACGAGCATTTGGGTTCTGTCACTCAAGGAGCTTGAATAGAGTTATTATGTCCGAATAACGGCGTAATGAGCTTAGATTTTGAGGTGATGAATGGAACGATAGAGAAAGGCTATCTTCATTTTGCATATGTTTGAGCTCAAGCCCTTTTTTCGTGACGAAACCGTCCCCAGGGGTCCCCTCGCCAGTCTAAGTGGCGCAACATACAATACCCTCATGATGGGAAAATGCTTCCCTGAGCGGCAACACAAAACGCGCTGCTCTTTCAATGAGTTTGCCAATTGTTAAACTTTCTATACCGCGCGTCGTACGAAACGGACAAATGAAATCCATTCCACTGGACTGAACTCTTGCGTGTCCTTTGACAGTGGCTAGCGGTTAGCATTTACAGGAGGAAGCCGCTCAAGTGTTTCTAGGTTGTGCATGTGATCTGTTTATGTAGGGTGACCTTTGAAAGGAAAGAAAATAAAGATCAGGGCAGCTGATTAGCCATGGGAACTTTTCTCGAGACAATGCTCCGGTTTCCTTCTCCGCGCGAGGCTCGTTCCAGCGCAGTCGTGTGAGCTCGGCACGCCGCTCACACACTCGGGAGGTTTCGGGTTTCCAGATGGTGCTGACAATTCGTTGCTTTTGAAGTAGCATCTGTTGCACCTCCCCTGGTTTAAGCACTTTTTGACCGGAGGAGAGTTGATGTGGTGCATTACTATTTAGAAAAGATAACATCTACAGGGTTAATTGTGATGGCGTTGTGAAAGTTTAAAAGAGTTTTAAACTTTAAGAGTTTATTCTGCTCTATACTGAGGCAAAACAATTTTGATGTGGAAATTTTTGTTATTTGGGTGCCTTATTGTCAAAGTTGTTCATTCTGAATGAAATTAAAACTCAATTTTGGATTTACTGTTTTCAAATTGGAAACATCTTTTTAAACATTTAATTTTTATATAATTATATAAATATTAAACGTTTTTATTCAATTATATATTTCTAATTTATGAGGAAAAAAAAAATTATATATATTCTACTTCATACATTCAAACATTTTCAAGCAGTTATTTGTGAAATTTATTACCCCTTGCAAGGTGAATGCTGTTTCAAAGTACATGCAAAATGTTACGTTTATTTTATTATAGATTAGCAACAGATTACAGAAAACAAAATAGGTTGTGAATGGCATTTAATGTTTACAGTAATTAATTAAATGTTTATATATTATATAAATATTAAACGTTTTTATTCAGTTATATATTTGTATACACTGTAAATATACAGTAATGAATTAAAACGCTTTAATTTCGACTTCCATTCTCATTTGCTTTGCTATTTCTCCTGTTTCACCGTTTCTGCAGCAATGTTGTTTAATAATGTAATATATTATTTATTTGTTATGCGTCTTAAAAGCCTTTTTTTACATAACTATATAATATGTAACCGTGACATCAAACAAGTAACTCTAAATAAATACTTATTTATTACTTATTTAATAAGGATTAAAATATACAATTATTCTCAGAACAGTGCATTATGAATTGTTATAGATCATTTGTAGAAACTTAAAAATATTTTTTTTAAACTAATAAAAAAAACTAAATTAAAAACAGTTTAGAAATGTAATACAGTAATTGTATAATTCTATATAATAATGTTAATTTTTTTTATTTAATATTACATATATTTTAATCCAAATTATATATTATATCATCTAAAATAATCTGAATAGAAACACTTATTATAGTTGAACAATAGTGCATCAGGACAAGACAGTTTGGAAGAAGGATTCATGATGTACTCGCTCATTATAAACATTTTGTACCTTTATTTTCATCACACATGCTCATATCTGCTTGTTATTTCTCCAGCAGCACGAAGGTGATGTGACATTGAAGACGCCCTGTACAGTCAGACAACAGGAAGCTGGAGATGAGGATTGTGGGATTGTTGGGTGCTGGGCGATACAGTCCCCTGCTGGTCTTTCTGCTCCACTCG
Source organism: Rhodeus uyekii (assembly GCA_037043235.1). Classification (NCBI taxonomy): domain Eukaryota; kingdom Metazoa; phylum Chordata; class Actinopteri; order Cypriniformes; family Acheilognathidae; genus Rhodeus; species Rhodeus uyekii. The sequence goes on from JAWRVZ010000062.1 coordinate 2,702,892, forward strand.
CTGTTCCTTCTTGTACGGTCCAGTATTGCTGGAAACCAGAATATACCACGACTACAGCTCACTCATACAGGTCAGAGCTCACACTCTTGTTTAAAGACACTGAAAAACTAAATGTGAAATTTACTTGCATAGAGAGAATCAAAAGACAGCCGAAAATGATGAACACTAATGGTTACGCTCTTTGCTGTGGCAGTCTGCAAGTCTTCAGGTTAATCTTCTCTCTGAGATCTTTGATAAAGAGCGGCAGTAGACAGAGAGCAAGCTTTTTGTTTGGCCGTGAGGACATCAGCAGGGTCAAGCAGCTTTAACAGACACAATGCAACAGGGGAAGAGTGCCATTAACCATTAACCTCTGCTTCCTGAAAATATACAAAGTTAGATAGGCTACTGTATTTAAGACTTTACCCGTTAAAATTAAAATTAGCTATGTAATAATTGTTTAATATGAGAACAGCGACAACAGCAATGTGATAAGTCAACTCTTTTGTATTAAAATTTACAATTATTCACCTACAAAATATTGTCCATTATAAATTAATGATAAGTCATGTATTAATATTTTTTTATTATATAAGCAATTTTATTAAAATGAATACTAATTATTATTATAATTATTTATTAAAATATTTAAATGATACAATTTAATATAAATTGTGAAAATTAATATCATGTTTCTGCATGTGATAATAGAACCTCCCTCCATCTGCCACTCCCCAATTTCATCTTAGTAAAATATAATTTTAATAATAATATAATTTAATTGCAGTAAATACTTTTTACAGTAAATCTTTTATTGTAAATTCATTTCAATATGCCACTTTAGACATTATACTAACTATATATATATATATATATATATACAAATAACTGATGAGTTAGTTAACCAAAAGTTGCAAATTATTGGATTTTTATATATATATACATATATATATATATATATACGTATACATATTATATATATATATATATATATATATATATATATATATATATAAATAAAACTCAATAATTTGCAACTTCTGGTCAACTAACTCATCAGTTTGTAACGACAGGTCAATTAACAATAATTAACATTATTAGTTCGGATTAGACATTGTTAGTTTAAAGTAGAATAGGTTTATTATAGTCAGAAGAATGTCTGTTTAGGAGGATCAAAATAGTTAGCAGATATTAAACAGACAGTCTACTAGTACTTTAATGACTGGTAGTTGGCATGTAGTTGCAAAGTTACTTATAATTATTAGAAGATCTAAAGTGCATCATCGAAATAAAGTGTTACCAAAGATATGACCCAGCAAAACTCAATTCACACCAATAGAACTAATGAATTCCACTGAACTAACCTCACTTCCAAAACAACATCATCACTTATAAGGGCGTAACCTCTGGGAAAGGCAATTAGCAAAACCTCCAGCCACCCAGCGATATGTCACGGCACTGCTCTGCGTCTGTCTGTCTGGACACCCACGCCACAGAGTCGCATCCCCTGAGCATCTCTCATTATCAGCACGTCACAGCCGGCCATGTTTCTGACCCCCAGAACCCTCCGGAACCTGCGGGACTCGGCAGCTTCCTCACAGGAAGGTTCTGTATACAGTGCCGTCGGACAGCACTCTGTACCTTTAGTAGTAATGTGCTTCCCATTATCTCCAGGGCTGTTAGTAGAGACTCCAAACATACGGATGGTCTCAGGGGCGCCGTCTATTTACGAGCACGGGGTGGCAGACATCCAAAGGTTGGCAGCGAGACGCAGAAGTCAGATGTTGTTCATTAATAGAGAAGAGTGACTTGTTTTCCTTGCAGGTATCTCCGCGTCTGATTTGAAAGTCACACTAATGGAGAAAGGAAATGAGAACTGGAAAGTCTTCTGAAGTAGCGGAATATGACAGTTTTATAGTAACTCCTAAATATTTAAAATGGTCAACCCTTGATATTTCCTGACCTTCAATTATAATTTTTGATTCAGTTTTACATGATGAAAACTTACACCGATTTGTGAAAAACATAGAAACTGTTTTGTCAACATTCAATGTTAAATGAGAGTTTTTCAACCAGTTGGAAATCTTTTTCATTTCCTCAGTTAACTTTTGGGCAACATCCTTAACAGTTTTACCATGAATATACACCACTGTGTCATCAGCATACATGATCATTTTAGCATTAGTACACACAGATGGAAAATCATTTATATAAAGCGAAAACAACAGGGGCCCTAATATAGAGCCCTGTGGCACACCCATGGTACATGCTCGTAGGGAAGATGATACATTGTTTACCAAAGCACACTGCTGCCTTGCACCAAGGAAAGATTGAATCCAGTTTATTGTACTTCTACTAATAGAGAGATTTGTTAATTTATCTATCAGTAGTTCATGATTTACTGTTTAATAAAAAAAACTTCACTCTTCTGAAAAATGTACCTAGCAGTGATCATGCTAAAAAAGAAAAAGAAAAAGAAAAAAGACTTTCATTTGGTGTAAAAATGATAGTCAGTGTGGCCAACTCCATGGTTTTCCTGTGGAATTGGGCTACATTTAAATCAATGCCGGAAGTTTCTATTTTTGTGTCGGTTGATTTTTCCGCAGAATGTACAGAACTTTTCAGTGCTCCAATGTTGCACCCCAAGAGAGAAAGTCATAACGAGAGAGTTATTTTGATTGCTCATTGGGCTACTTTAGCTGTCAGACCTGGCAACCCTTATCATAGTTGATCCACCTACAATATTTTACCAACCCAGCAGTTCTGAATCACGCAAGCAAATAAATCAGTTAATCTATTGCTGTAAAAACCTGCACAACTGTACTATCACCAGTCAATATAGTATCTAATATGTCCTTATATGTAACATCTAGTAGCTTGTGTGTATCAGTCAAATAATCAGGCAAGTGTGTTTGAGTTTCACCAAATGTCTTGCAATAGGTCTATAGTGTGATGCTAGCGTTTTGATGATGGAAAATGTAACTTGATACTGAAAAATCAGCAAAAAAACTAACAGCTGTACGTTTTTACATGACTAAAAAATGTCTAAATATCTAACTTGCTAATGTATTACGTGTAGTTTTTATTGAAAACAAGCGTAACTTAAGAATGACTTTGAATTGATCAACTTCCTCACTTTCAAACTGCTTAACCTCTAAAGTTGAAGTTCTGCTGGCAGAAACACATACAATTGATTTTCCAGTATCCTCTGACTTTCCCACTGGTGTTTACCAGTAAAACCCACTCAAATCTTTGTGATTTTCCTTCTGACAAATGAGTGGATTAAAACCAAAAGAAATATTCCTGGTATTTGAGGCTAAATGTCTCCATTTCTCCATGACTGGAAGGGTTTTTGCTTCACACCCACTGTCATTTTGACAGCTGCACTTCATAGTGTGTGTACAGGGAAGATAGCACATTTCAAAACACTGGACACACAATGAAGATTCACAGGCATAAACCTAGTAACTGATATAAAACTGATATAAAACGAGTCTTTGCGGGTAAACTGCTCGCAGCTTTTACTCTATGTATGGTGGGTCGTTTGGAGATAACTGTGTCTTGCAGTTTGACCTTACAAACAAAAACTGAGGTCATATTGGTTGTTGAAAGGTGGACCATGTAACGTGGCACTCTAGCGGTTAATAAACACAACTACAATGTTCTTCTTGCGGAAGAACATCGCAGCCAGAGCTACTTTGCTTTGTTTATGTATATGACAAGTTAAGCTGGTACTGAGCTACTCCGCAGCAGTTGGCATCTCACGCTATTTAAAAGAGTCTCTGAGTATAAACACTTTTTTATAGTTGTACTAAGTTTGGAGAATGGATTCAACATTTACTCGCTTAGTACATACAGTACATTTTGTCAATTTTGTGCAGAAAAACGATACATAGTGTATATTTAAGAAGATGCATTACATAGTCCGCATTTCATTTTCAATTTTCAAGACTTTTTGACTGGTTCACAGTGGTGTATTCAACGAGAACCATTAAATTAAGCTGGGTTATTTTCACTATATCCCTCAGAGGGCAACTCTTAGAAAGACAGTAAAACATTTTTATTACGATCTCTGTCGTCGTGAAAATACAGCTCTTTGGCACTGGGAATGTGACCTATGGTATGTGGTTCCTGATAGCTGACTCAGTGCTGCATCACGATGATGACCCCTGACTGTGTAACCCCTTCAGATCCATGGCAATAAGGTTCAGGAGATAAGCAGAGCAGATGACACACGGTATAATGAAGCTGTCGGGGCATTAACACTGAACAGAGCCAGGAAGAAGAATGCTGCTAATTAGAGGAAGGAAAGGTGAAGACGATGAAGTTTCTCAAAATAAACCTGCTGAATACTTAGAGAAAAGATTAGCCGTTAAGCTAGGTTTAATAGCAAATCTTATTATCGAACTAATATACTGAAGAGCAAACTTAATGTAAAAGTTTTAAACACTTAAACACTACTTTTAAGACTTTTTCACAAGGGAACTCCTCTAGTTTGTTAAAATACTGTAAAATATGCTTATATGCTAACATGCTAAGCATGTACAATCGGACTGTGTGTCTCCAATCCACTGACCAAGCTGTCGCATCTGCGTTTGCTGACTTGCAAAGTATGTTTCTTGGATAACTTGAAACTGATTCTACTTGAGCACAAACCTGGAAGTCGGTGATTCTTCCCTCTTTCTTTCTAACCTTCAAAAACATGTGTTATTTATTCATATCTATGTTTAAAGCAACATTTGATTTCAGTTTTGTCTCCTGTTAAAGTGTCCTAACATCTTTCTTCAAAACGCAAGACAAAACGTCCATCCAAAGCCTAAACATCAGTCAGTCTGCTGAATTTTTCTAATCATACTTTCAGTTCAGATCACAGCAACCTTGTGGCAACCGGTAATAAAATCCAAGCCATTCCACTTTTATCTAAAGCAAATAAATTTGCAGAATGATGATGTACAATAACAGTTTGTCTTGACCAAAGCAGCAAGGGCTTCAGTTTGGTTCGGGTCATTGATAGGATTTAGGTTGCCTCACTTGACTTGATCATCTCCCACAAACTCCACATAAGTTACATATACGTCCGTGTGTATGTCCATGTGTGTTTGCCAGCACACTTTCGACACCTCCAGCCCAGGACTGAAGCAATTAAACATGCACCTCATGGCCATTTAGGGAGATGACATCGTACAGAACATTCCAGAGCGTAATGAAGAAAACATCTCTGGGGCTGAATGTGCCACAGCGGAGGCCTCTCATCAGCGCTGTGCATCTGTAGAGGCACACTTTCCCCCCAGAGAGCAGAGTTTAGTCCACACTCTTCCTAAATAGGCAGTGAACAAAAAGGTCATAACCACAAAACCTTCCAGTGGGATATTCTTGTTATCAGGAGACCATTATTTTTATTTTTATTTTAATAAAAGATTATATTTTCCTCCAAGGTTCTTCAACACATAGTGAATGGGAAGTCATTTGTTTTTCATTCTATAGACAACACATTTCTTCTAATTAGACAATTCTCTTGTTATTTACTCACTATTGTGTTGTTTAAACCAACTTAACAGGCATCTTATAAATGGTGTGCCTCCAGGCTATAGCTTAGGTCCTCTGGCATTTTAGCTTGAAAGGAGTAGTTCATCCAAAAAAAATTAACTCTGATGTCATTTCCTCATCCTCATATTGTTTTAAACAAGTATGTTCTTGTTTTATTTCTGTGGAACAGGAACATAAAAACATTTGAATCTTTAAAAGGCTATATAGATATAAATAATCTTTATTAATGTCTTAAATGAAAAACAAAGTTTAGTTGTGTTCCTCACACAAAGCTATCACATGATTCCAGCAGACTCGGTATTCCATGGTCTTAAAAAGATATCGAGCTTCTTGTTGAAGCTAACGTTATTTCTCAGTGATTGCTGACTGTGGATAACAGAGTTAGCAAAAGTTCACTGATCTGATGTTTGGCACCAACAGCAAGTTTGAGGAAGTACAACAACCTTCTTATCCTTGCTGCAAAGTCCCACAAAGCCTGTAAAAACAAATGCAATGACACAAATGAAAAATTAAGGGACCACCTAAACCCGCTTTTTAAGATGAATTACCATCGGTAGGATATTTTACTGACCAGTACAGCGTTTCATGAGACATACGACAATGGGAAGTAGATTAAATTGGATGGATGGATGAATGGCTGGATGGATAGACAGACATACAGACACATAAATGGTTTAACACTGTGCCATTTGTGTCATATTAGTAAAAGTTAGTAAAAGCTGACAGAAGGTCTGTCTTTATAGGCAGTTAATGGCTCGGTCTGGTCTGGTTTAAACATACACCTTTTAGTTTAGTCACAAATTCATTCTCTTTTGTTGGTTTTAAAGTGCATCAGTCCATTTAAAGGCTTTGAGAAAGACCTAATAAGCAGAAACACACAGTTATTATTATAGCCCTTAAATAAAATAAAACTGAGTCCGGCACCTCTTGAAAGTCCTAAGACAGTGAATTTACTCCATGAAAAAGGGTTTTGAAATCCATTCCTACAAAGGCATCCATTATACCATTTGAAAGAAAACTTAAAGCTGATAAATGACTTTGGTTTTCCCATTCACTCTTTTACTCTGCTCCTGCTATTGTGGGCGACCCAGAACACAACTTACAACCGGAGCTTGTGGGTAATTTGAATGACTAGCGGTCACTGACCCAAAGGAAAAAAGAAGTCAGTTGAAATGGAGTCCGTCTATCACTGCAAAAAGCCTTTCTGGACAGTTTGAAAAAAGACAAATGGGAAAAGACTGGGAAATTGATGGATGTGAGAGATAAATGAGGCGGTAAATTGATGTTAACACATCTCCTGCCCTCAGAATGAGTGTCAGTTTCATGAATCACAGCAAATGCAACTGTATATTTTTTGTGACTGATGAGGTTTCTTATATTTAGAGAGGAAATATTGCTCATTGGTGAGCTTTTAAGTGAAGTTTTTTTGTTGTTGTTGAGGACTCTGCAAAGCCAAAATAAAAGCCACAAAAATATGTATATGAAAAGTTCAAGGTAATTTATACACTACTTAAATGTCATTTCTCTTCAGAAGTAGTGCTGTTTGCCTTGGGAACAGATCAACAGTGCATACAAGAGGCTTAATGCCAATTTTCCCCAGACCTGTTTATACAGGAGGAAGCATAATGACAAGAGGAACATTCACACCTTGAACGTTCCTTGTGTTCGTCCTGAACAAACAGTTGGAAAACCTACGGGCGATGAGTCTTCGATGCGTCCAGGCATTTATAAACAGAAAGAGGATGTAGGTCAGTCACCCGTTACAAAGAGAAAACAAACATCGCCGTCATTCCCACCGTAATAACACTATTGCTTTTATCATAATTGAGACATTATTTGGCAAATTTCAAACCTTTAATGAGGACTTTTTGAATGGGTTTACTATATTTGTCACAACAAAATAAAAATAAAGTTATCATCATTACCATCTCTTAACAGTCAGAATTGTCAGGGGAGATATCTTTTACTGCTCTTGGGAAACTCTTAATATTTTGTTGGTTGTGATTAAGTGCTCGCCTGCAGCATTTTTCTTGCCAATTCTATTTTATTGCAAGTCGTTTTGACAAATCCAAACCAGATTCATTCAATCCAGTTTCATTCTTGTTCAGACACTGTGCTGCTATTACCACAAGAAAAACATTTGATTGCCCTAAAGACTTCGGAAAACTATGATAATCAAATATCCAGTCATTCTAATGGCGTTAAACATGTATCGGTTGTTTATAATAATGGTTGAAAGTCTAGTCTAGAAAGTGTGCAGTATTGATTTTCATCAGTAATTGAGTTTTCAGTCAAAACTTGATCTTTATCTAGGAAACTGACTCTTAATGTACTTTTTATCCAAACTGTTGACGGCAGTTTTAAAGACCGGTCACTTAAAGTTCATAATGCTTTCCTGACTTTCTTGATTCTCAATCAAACTGTTTACCTTTTCCTCTAAGAACAGAAAAAAACTCTTTCATATTATCTTAACTTATACTCCCCACAAAGTGACTCAAGAAACTCATCTTACTTTCCTGAAATCCATTTCTGCCTCTACTGTAGTCACTACAAATCACATCTCAGTGCACTTAGTGAGCAAAAAAATCTTCTATAGCAACACATACGTTGAATGTTTGAGAAACATATTGCATTGTAGGTAATTCTGTAAAACTGCAAAGATTACAAACTGTACGATATAGCTGGTGTGTGAAATTCTGATTTTTTTTGAGTAAGAGGTATGTCTGGCCAAACTGTAGTGAAGCCAGCTTCTTCCCCACCTCAGAGTCCAGATGTTACGTACAAGACGTTCAGAATGTGTTACAGGTCAAGGACAGTTCGGTCCCTGAAGCCCTGCTCTAAAACCCATATCCCTATGTAGACGGTTGCTTTCTAAATGGCCATTCAAGAGTGTTCTGGTGTTCAAAAACAGCTAGCCTAACAAAATGGAGCAGAATGATGGGATCTTAAAACATTCTTACTATTGCGACGCTAAATGCTAAAGGCATCCTAACTGAAATGTTACTCACAAGATAATTGTAATACACTTCATTTGCAGTAAATCTTGCGCGCGTGTGGGAAGAAAGCATGAGGATGACGAATACATAATATATTTCTTTAACAACAGGAAGATTACAAGGATTCACACAACACAGTAGAGAGAAGAACAGACACAGACTAAGCCCATGACACAGCTTAAATGCATAGAGGATGATTAGGAAAAAGGGAACAGCTGATGAGACTGATAAGGTAATTAGTGAAGACACAGGTGACATGAGGAGCAAACGACGGGGCAGGTAAACATGACAACCACAAAGACAGGGATGACAGAACCGTGACAGTGTGGCGTTCAAATAACATTCGACTCATTTTGATGTTAGCATGTTGCTAAGCTAACGAGGCTAAACATACAAATACATAACATTGTATAATAAAAGAAAGTGGTAGATCAGTCAGTTTAAATTTGATTTTAACTATTTTTTATTAAGGTTGTCAGAATGTAATAAACTATATTTCTAACCGATTTATCTCATGCCGCTAAATGCTTCAAAGTTACTGATTTGAAACACTCATACAATCGCATCTTTTGGGATAAAAACCTACTTTCACGATTTACTAAACTCACGGCGTAAAAAAACTGGCGTTGAAAAGGTGTGAATATATCCTTGCGAAAATAAGCACACTTCAAGTTCATTTAAGCATACTTAAGTAAAGTTCTAGTATAGTTTTACATATACTAATAGTAAACATAAGTGTACTGTTTCAATACTGCCTGGGACTAAACTGGCCCAATTCTTGTATAAAAATATACATTTAAGTGTACTATAGGTGTAACAGTAAACTTTAAACTAAGTAAACTTTGACTACACAACTAGTTCACAAATATGTTTCTCATTTTTACTCCATCTGTACTACAAATGAATTTGTAAGTAAAGTAGTTTACTATTTTAATACTTGTAGCATGTTTTTTTTATTTTACTCTCAGTAAACTACTAGAGTAGGAGCTTTATAAAGCACATATACTTTACATAAAATTACACTAATTGTTAACTATTTATATATTTTTGCACTTTAAATGTACTTTGTTCCAATTTTTTATACTTGAAATATACTTGTAACTTTAACTCTTTCAATTTTAAAAACATTTTATTCCAGCTTAACACATCCTTTATATCAACACTTGAATGTGGATAAGTTTCATAAAAAAAAATAATTGAGAAAACATTTTTGTCAAAGAATATGCCCGGATGGGATTCAGAAAAGCTTCACAATTCCATTTTCTTCCAATGACATTTTTAACCGACCCTGTTGCATTGCATTCTGGGATTGCCTGCTTCAAGCCAGCTTAAAATGCTCTCTAGGTTTTGCAAAACACTCTAGTTTAAACTGTGTTCTCATGCAACAAGTTCATTTAGTTTTCATCATTATTCCCTGGTCAAGCTTTATTTAGTTTATATGGAATAATTATTGGGTCTTGACTCATTACAGATGTGCCAACAGCAATCAAAGCAATCGTAGAAAGCCAAAACAGCAACAGGAATAAATAAGCAGCTGTACTTTTCCTCACCACGTAGGGTATATATGGCCTCAGAGAGGAAACAGAGTAAAGTTTATAAGCTTTCTATACGTCACACTCACTTCAGGGGACTACCTGAAAAATTTGGCACGGATAACCATACAGTAGGCCAACAGAAGTTAGCAATTGCGAGATTCTACAACAGATTTATGTTGTATTGCATAGACACGCATCTCTTGCTTTGGCAGATGGAAAAGATCTACACGTTCAGGTCCATGTTGATTCAGATTTGGAACAGTTTGCTTATTCAGAGGCAGATGCAATGGCATGGAGATGTTCCCTTGACCTTCCCCTTACAGCTGAGACTTTTGCCTTTCCATTGAGCTTCCAACCCTTGGCATTCCTGTGATTTTCCCATCACTCAAGTTTTACACCCAATCAAAGGCCACCAGCACTTGATGAAATCCGAGACAACAAGGGAAACGGACTCCCTGCTGCTTGAGGAGTGACAGAACCTGTCAATAGAGTCCCTCCTCTGGCTAATCAGCCATCTACTATAATGAGAGCACTGTTTCAAACGTCCATACCAATGGAGAAATGTAATAGTCTGATTAAAGGCATTCATGCAAGCAATCACCACTAAGCCGGTCTGTCTTAAAGGAACAATTCACTAAAAAATGACAATTCTGTGATTATTTACTCAAAGGTTGTTTACAAGTCATTCCATATGATAAATCATAGTGGTTAGAACTGTCATTTTCCAAAATGAAAAAATCCATACAAGTTCACTGCATTGTAAGTACACACAAAAACTATTATATGTTGTGAAAAGGTTCATTTTTAACATATTCACAATGTTGCAGAAATGTTGTTACGACTTTGTTCACGCATGCTAACATTTTAAGAGCATCATTACGACATCAAGCCCGGCAATATTTTTGGAAATTTATATTTGCCAATCAATTGCCAAGTATTTTCCTATAACATAAATGAAGAATTAGCAGGATAGAGATCAAATAATAGACTCTTTTGTTTAGTTTTTTATTTAAACATGTTGGTAGATACATATATGGAACCGAAACAATATCAACATAAAGGTCAGTAAATGATGAGATTCAGACCAGAATATATTTTTTAGTGAATTGTTTCCTTGAGTTTCTGTGTCCTATTAGAGACACACTTCCTAATTTCTCAGAACTGCCTGTTTTTAAAAGTCCCCCCCCCCCCCTTCTTTGCTCATTTCCATTGCCCTCTGACCTCGTGTGATAGGCGAGAGATTGTTACAGGTGTTTGGCAAAGTCCCAGCGAACCTCTCTGTTTGATGTGCTCATGAATCACAAGCAAATGTTTGCAGTTGACTTGCGTCGTACACAAGAAAGTGCTTGAATTTTATGATCTCTTTGGTCTGTGAACTCACCAGCATCTCATTCCAACTTACAAGAAGCAAAACAACTCTGGAGTTGATTATCGGGATTTTGTTTTTATTGATATTGGATTCATAAATTCACAAAAGTTGGACGATGGTCGATTCTTGAAAAAAATGGTCGATTCTTGGTTGAAGAGCTCAAAGCTGAATGGAAAACTGGGTGGCCTATTTCCATTTCCAAGCCTAATCCACGAGTTTCAGTACGTAAAGAGGAATGGTAATCAAGGCATCACCTCTGACCTCTTAAATCTTTAAGGTTTCGGCAACTTGGCCTTTGAAACACTTAACTTAAAGCTGAACAAAGGACGCGCTCCTTTGTGCATCAATGCCACATAACTTATGTGCCGAAAGACAGAACAGTATCTGACAGTGTACAAATTGGTGGCCCATTACTCGTTTTCCTTAAGCGCCACATAATGCAAACCACATTAGATGTTAGTCCCACTCCAGAGGTCTTGCCATTTTTGAATGAGTCAACTTATTCAGTAATCAATGTGAATTGTCAAAACCATTTAGCTATGTTCCATATTTTATGTGCAACCCTGTTACTGCATGGTTTTCATAAAAATAAAATAAAAATCTATATTTTTCATTCCAGTTGCACAATTGTAGTATTGGCTGTGTTCATAAACCTCAATTGTTCAACCCTGTGATCTAACTAATATAGTGCATATCTATAACTACATTTCAATATTTGTTCCCCAACTGGTTAGTCAGTGTAATTGTTATCATTAATAAGTTATACAGCAAAAGTTAAGTACTAAAGCTTAAGTATTAAAAAGAATCTAATAAAATGACAATTATTGAAGACAACAAGATGATTTTAGACCTTATTTCTGACTCTTATGTCTAAACAGTTTGTTGCAATGACAGGAAGTTCTGAATAATAAAATGAATATCTGAATTGATTGATTATAAGCTAAAGACATTAATGGATAAAACAAAGACTATAATGTATTATTCGTCGATGTCTACTTGTGTGGTGGATGTAATACGCCTGGAAACAATGGCTAAGTATCTTGAAAATCAGCAACTCATTAAACACTCAACATTAAATAATAATACAGTACGTTGTATTATTGCGAGTTCAAAATGACTTCCAGCATTTATGAATGGATCATTCAAACGTTCTCATGTTTCCAGCTGTATCGTGTTGACCAGATGTGCGCGTCAGTCTTGATCAGAGGCGCTCTGTGTTGAAGATCTCAAGGCTGAACGTCCTTGCCTCCTTGGTTTTGCAACCCAAATCATTTCATCAATCACAGGTTGACAAAGTCAATTAGCATGCTAGTTTAGTTGCTAAGTAGCTCAGCGCTAACATTTTCAGTGGCATGTTCAGTTATGACTTATTAACCGTTCCAAACCATCATATTTAGAGCAAACGTCATTGACTCCAGGTCAGTGCTTGGGTGTTTTATGATTGGGACAGATTAGAGCTGTGAAACTCATCATAAGATTGGATATGAACCTGTACACTGGCACAGCAACAGCCGTGCTGATAACTGGACCCAATGGAGTCTCAACCAGATGTGTCTTTGAAAGAGATGTAAGGAAAGGAGACTTTTGTGGCATTGATTGTTTTAAGACTGTAGTAATGAGAAGTTGTGTTTTTAGGAAGTGGGTGGGAAAGAGGATTTCTTTCTCATTTATCAGAAGTACAGATAAAAAGTGTGGGAATTCAGTTCCTGATCCAGTGCATGACACACGAGCAACACATGCTAGACTCTCAATGAGCCATGATCTCATCGAAAGCCTGTTTCTTTTGTCGAAAATAAAATAAAGATGTCTAGTATGATTGCGTGATGCAAACTGTGAGCGCTGTAAATGAAATCAGACCCTATTGCGAAGAAAACAGACCATCTTAGGAAACGAGTGGATAAGCTTCTAGCGTTTTGGGTTTAACTGAATGAGAGACGGATCAGAAAACTATGCAAGCTACTCAAACTCAAAGGGGTCGCTCTTTAATTTCAAAGAGAAAAATAAGGCTTGAGGCTTAAAGTTAAAAACAAACACACACACACGGTGTGTAGATACAGTACATATGTACAGTATATACACACACACAAAATGCTTATATACGTATTTAATATTTAATACTATTTATCTTTCCCTTTTTACAATTAAACTAAATAAATAAATAAATACATGAACATAAAGACCGACTATTAAATCATGTCTAAATACATGAAACATAAACATAATTAGACAGACAGAAAGAAAAAAAGACAGAAACATGCAGCAATAGAAATACCATTGTATAAAAGTTTTAAAATCATTTTGTCTTCTTTTTACTATTAATTTAAATAATTTTTTCTAAATAAATTATTGTTTAAAAATAAAAAATAAATTATCTAAACAATTCTGAATGAGGAATAATTATTTACAAATAAAGAAATGTATAACCAATGTAAAATAATTGAATAATTAATTTATATGACTTTATTACTATTAAATCAAATAAAAATTAATGTGTCTAAATTAAAACTGAGCCCCTAAAGGGACACAGTGAAGGGCTTTTTGCTCCCTTTTAAAAATCTTTGAGTTCTGCCAATAAAACTTCTCAAAAGATTTTGCGAGTGAATGCAAAGTTTCTCGGGCGACTTCAAAACATTTGCATGAGAATGCAAAAGCATTGACAAATAATTTCCCCTCCATCTCATATTTTTTCATCAGTTTTATATTAAAAATGACCTAAATAAAAAGAATAATATCTAAATAAAATTGATGAACTAAATAAATACAGAATAATAGGACTAATTTCTAAATAAAAACATTCATGCCTAAAAATACAGAATGTCAAAAAATACAAAACAAATGTATTCTCTGTTTTAGTTTCATTTTTATTGTATTCAGTTCCTGTTTTGCCTGTCCTAGTGATCCAGTTAGTTTTCCTTTGTTTTCAGTTTCCTGCCACTAGTTTGTCATTCATGAGATTCCACCTGTTTGTTGTATTCAGTTTGTTATCTGGTCTATTTAGTCTGGTCTTCAGTTCTTTCAGTTCATTGTCTGGTGTTGTTTGTGTTAATGTGCACTGTTACGTCTCTTAAGTTACGTTTTTTAAAGTTATATTGCATTTGGATCATATTTGCCTTTCTTTATCATGTTTGTAGACCAAAGACGTGACAATAACAAAACAATTATAGAATAATTAACAAAGACGGAAATATACATTTTTATATAATCTAGTGTTTCAAAATGCAATAAAAACAGGAATGTAAGAGCTGTTCAAAACTAAACTTGAAATGAGAGTTGATTCTACTTTTAAGTTCAGAAACAGTTTGAATGCAACAAACAGCGAATTGTTTTTCGCTTGCTGTTAACATTTTGATTTACTTATATTGGTCAAGTTTGAAAACATCCTTTTGGATTTGTTGTATGGAGGGTGAATAAAATTAAATCAAGAGACCAGTAACCGTGACCTATATCTGAACTCTCCGTATAAAATGAGCCGAATTCTCCAAAGCTGACGAAGTTCCAAAGAACTGTTTCCTTCCGGAAACATTCTACCCGAGCGCTGGAAGCCACAGAGGAAAGGATTCCAGCAGGTGCTGTAACTTGTGGGCTGGCCGTCGTGCTAAATGGGTTTCATGATGAATAGTATCAACATGCCCCAATTATGAGATTTATTGTACTTGTCGGTGAGAAATCACTTTGTGTCATCTAGGAATTTCTTTAATGGTGAGTCATGCAATGTGCAGCTTTAATGGAGAATGAAAACTTAAAAAGAAAGCTGAAGCAGGAAGAGAAGTGAAATATTATCCAGGAAGACCTTGGCTTTCATTAATCACAGATCCTAATTGTTAAGTTAAAATGTAATTGGACAATTGATTACATGGAAGCAACATTCATTTGTCACACAATTGCTGCCTGCAAATTTTGGTAGAGATGTAAAAATACAAAGTTCATGCCACAGCGTTTAAAGGGGCCTATCATGCTTTTCAACTTTCTTTGTGTAATGTTGCTGTTTAGCAATGGTAAAGATCTGTAAAGTTTCAAAACAGTAAAATCACTCCAAAGGAACTCACAGAAAGTTCTTCATTGTAGTCTTGAGTTTTCTACGGGGATTGAACATTTCATAATATTCCTCATTTAAATAATTCTTGCTCAAGGCATTTGCAAAGTAAAAGGGGGTGAGGCCTAGTTGAGATACAGTGGGTATGGAAAGTATTCAGACTCCCTTAAATTTTTCACTCTTTGTTATATTGCAGCCATTTGCTAAAATCATCTAAGGTCATTTCTTTTCCTCATTAATGTACACACAGCACCCCATATTGACAGAAAAACACAGAATTGTTGACATTTTTGCAGATTTATTAAAAAAGAAAAACTGAAATATCACATGGTTCAAAGTATTCAGACCCTTTGCTGTGACACTCATATATTTAACTCAGGTGCCGTACATTTCTTCTGATCATCCTTGAGATGGTTCAACACCTTCATTTGAGTCCAGCTGTGTTTGATTATACTGATTGTACTTGATTAGGAAAGCCACACACCTGTCTATATAAGACCTTACAGCTCACAGTGCATGTCAGAACAAATGAGAATCATGAGGTCAAAGGAACTGCCTGAAGAGCTCAGAGACAGAATTGTAGCAAGTCACAGATCTGGACATGGTTACAAAAAAATTCTGCTACACTTAAGGTTCCTAAGAGCACAGTGGCCTCCATAATCCTTAAATGGAAGGTTTTAAGGATTAAATCCTTTTAAATTAAAAAAAGGATTAAATCCTTAAAAAGTGTTCGTTTTTATGCACGCACATGCACACTCTTCAATAACGGTGTCAGGGTTCTGCCACATTCGGTCTAGTCACTTCTTGGTTTTGTGGCAGAGCTTTGTCACTACCGTAATGTCTCGTATTTGATGTGTGTGCGCGGCTCCGAGGATTTGAGCCGCGCGCGCGCTTGTCTATGTAACGTCTTATGTGCGGGTTATGATGTCTGATCCCGAGACTAGTCTTGTCTAGTTTCGGTTTGTGTCGAGATTCGGACATTCATAACTCGTGTGTTCGTCCTTGTGGTGAGCTCATGAGAACAGGAGTTTACACTCGTTCTTGCAAGCCCTATGTCATGTGAGTGGGCGCGGTTTCAAGCTTTGCGCGAGCCGCGTGTGTTTATGTTTGGCACGCGGTTCGCGTTCCATCGGCCGCGTGCTTTCTTGTTGTGTTTTGTCACGCGCAGTTTGGTTGTCACCAGCTGCGCGTCATCTTTGTTTAATTGGCTGCATGTTCATGTCTTGTCTGTTACCCCACCCGTCTTGTTTCATTGTCATTAGTTTGATTTTATTATTTGCTGTGTTTCTCATCAATTGCCTTCCTCCTGTGTACTTAATCTCCTCGTGTTTGCCGTCCTGTGTCATTGCGTTGTCTTTCCTTGTGCCAAGCCTTGATCAGTCCAAGCCCAGTGTGTTCTAGTCAAGTTTAGTGTTGTCTTGTTTGCCCCCTTGGGGTTGTTTTGTTTGCATTTTTGTTTTATTTTTCTAATAAAGACCAGTCTTCTACTGCAATTGGGTCCTCGTCCTTCAAATCCCTGACAAACGGTGCATTAAACATCTTGACAAACTAAAAGACATAAATGATATTTGTATATATTTGGAATAAAATATATACTGTACTGAATGTTAGCTTGCTTATTTTTCTGAAGATAAGGATTCATTAAGCCCATGTCATGCAAACAAGAAACTAAGCTTCTAACCACAGGTCAAGAGCTGCCATTCCAACCCCACAACTTTTCAATGCTGTTTGCGAATGTTTGTTAGAAACTGTGGTTTTGGAAAACACAGACTATGCTGATAACAGAACATGCGGCCATAGTTGGGTGTTGATGTACCATGGGCTGAGTTTCCCAAAAGCATTGTAAGTCCAATTAGATTGTAGAACCATTAGACTCTACAATCAACTCAGCCCAAAGAATTACTGGCATACTGGGAAGAGAGAAGCAGCAACAATGTCAAAAATGTGTGAAATAGTGTGATTTTTGAACATTCAAACATAAAAACAAAACAAAAAATGAAGTCTTTGTGAAAGGGCTTAATAGAATGTCTTAAATGCCACATTTATCTATAAAAACAACATCCATATGCACCATTTGACCTTCACTTTGGTGTGACTCAGAGAGACTGTGAATGAAAGAATTCAGTCTCTGGACCGTGAGCTATTCCCTGTGAAACATCTCAACTCCCTTTCATCGATATCAAGGCTGGGTGTGTGGCTAAGAAAACACCTGTCAAAGTGTATTACCACAATCCTCCTCTAACCACAACATGCCTGACACCTCCAAAAGCTGGAAGTTCAGCTACTCAAACTGCTTGTAATTATGCACACTTATATCACATATGGGCCCCTCGTCCCACTGGAATTGTGGGTAGCAGGAGTGGCGCTGTCAAGGAACGTGTTCAGGGTTAATTGGCCTTAATTTGGAGAGTTGTTTTTGCCTGCATAAGGGGTTGCAGAGATGTGGACGTGTCTGAATGTGTTTGTATGAGAATGCACCATGTATAATTATGTGTGAATGCCTCTGTAGGGGAATATTGAAATTTTTTACCTGGAATATGAGCATGCCAAAACCATTTCTGCATTTGATTGGCATATTTATTTTACCTATCTATCAAAGATCAGAAATAGCTCACAATGACCTCAATCTAATAAGTTTCAAACTGCAACGTAATCCTTCAAAAACATGTCATACACTGGCATTGATGGTTTCAGGAAGAACATTTAAAGGGCCAGTCACACTGCGAAAACGCATGAATCACGCACGAATTACACACAGATTTTCGTTTCTGCGCGGAGCGTGCATCGTACGCCTAATTCGTCAGTGGAACGAATGTGAACCGTCAGTGATTGTAAGTGGATGTGCATCGAAGGCGTGCGTGATTTTGAGTTTTGAACGGTTCAAAATTTTTCTGTGCGTTATTCATGAGTCAGTGTGCATAGTTTATGCGTCGAGTATGCGTGACTATGCGCGGGTCACGCGTCGGCCGTCAGTGCTTATGCGTTGGAACTGGTTTGAAACCGCGCACGTCCACGTCCGTCCACTGACGCCCCACCTTCATATCACGCATGAACCGCGCACGTTTCACGCTCATTCCACTGACAATGTGGATTCTGAAAGTGCTTGTTCGTGGAACGTTCGTGAAGCGTGCGTGTTTGGACGCGCTCCGTCAGTGATTCATGCGTTTCTCGACGCACAAGCACGCACAAACCCAATCTGTGCGTGATTTGTGAGATATTCGTGCGTGATCGGCTGTGTGACTGACCCTTAACATCCATGGAATCTTTCCATTCCATAAAGGTTCTTTATAATGGACAAAGATTCTTAAATTTTTAAAGTTCTTCACATTAAGGTGAAAGAAAAGTGGTTATTTTAAGAATAAAGAAAGGTTCTACTGTGGCATCAAAAACCCTCTTAGAACCTTTAACCTAGATTTCTATTGTGCAAAAGGTTTGTTGTAGAGAAGAAACACTTCTGTTTCTTTTAAGAACTGTTCACTGAAAGGTTCTTTTGGGAAACGTAAATGGTTTCTCTATGGCATCATTGTGGAAACCTTTTAGATCTTTTATTTTTAAGAGTGTGGCTTGTGTTTAATTAGCATGCATTCAATGTTTTATTTAAGGTCCAGAACCAGAACATTTGGGAGTTCAGAACAACTGAACAAACTTTTTGTTTTAAACGTCACTGCTGTTTTCTGGCAGAACTGAGGTCAAGGAACAGCTCTGCGGTGTTCTGGGACGGTGGAGAGGCGGGAGCATACCAGGCCTTACTGTTGGATGAGGACCGCGGATGGCTGCTGGTTGGAGGCCGAGACCACATCTACATGCTGAACTCTGATAGCCTCACCCAATCGGCACGCAAGGTCAGCACGCACAACTACCTCAATCTGACAACGCATGATGTCATTTACAGATTGTGAGGATAAGGGTCACTAAAGTGAAAACAGAGCATGATTACAATGTATTGCTATTCGCATGAATCTAATGAAGTCTTAAAACTGCTCCACCTCATGCATCTGTCGATAAGCACAGAAAAAGACATTTATTTTTCCCTCAGTTAAAGTGTATGAAAAATACATTTACTGTAATATATTTTCAATTGTAAACTAAACAAAATGTACACAAAATTGTAAACTCACAAAATATAAACCATTTTTTGCACTGCTCTATATATAAAATTAGATACACTTACATCTAGTATATTCACAAAAAATGATCTATACTATATAGAAAATCACAACACAAAATAGTTTTTATCATCACAAAATGTAAAGTTTATTATCGCACAGCTCTTAATGCAACTATAAATGCATGAAGAATGTCCTTTAGGAATAACATCAAGATTTTTTGTAAAACTGTGTATTATGAATAAATATACAAAAAAAAAATTTGGTTTGACTTGCTAGCAAC
This sequence comes from Rhodeus uyekii, assembly GCA_037043235.1. Lineage (NCBI taxonomy): Eukaryota > Metazoa > Chordata > Actinopteri > Cypriniformes > Acheilognathidae > Rhodeus > Rhodeus uyekii. The sequence continues at coordinate 2,722,740 of JAWRVZ010000062.1, forward strand.
ATCTAGGCAACAACTCACAAGGCTTAACTGTTATTACTGTATGATTGATCCATTAGTATATTCAAAGCTAACAGGGATTGTTTCCATTATGTTTTAAGATTATGTAAATGTTAGGATATAAAATTCTTAAAATAATGTTTATGGAATGTTCTTGTAATATTGTTATGTTTTGACATACAACAAGTCAAAATTGTATAGGGTCGCTAACGACCCAAAGTGTGTAACAGTGTAAGTATATATTTTTTCTGCTCAACAATAATTTAATCTTTGATGATTGAATAAGTGCAATTAACCTTTATTCCACAGGTGGCAATGTCTGATACACAATGATGAAGTGGCGTTTCACTCATAGTTACCGCAGGCAGAAAACAAAAGAATAGGAAGTATCATCAGCAAATACTGAACATAATCGAATATTAGTGTCATTGTCACTTGATTGTGAAGAAGCTGTCAGCTACCAAAATATTGATTTGAAGATGTTAACCATGATAGTTCTGAGAAAATGTTTGTGATCGGAAAGCCAGATACTGAATGTATTGGGAAATGAGCTTTGACAAGGACAGTTGATGATGGTATAAAACTAGTCAAACTGTATACAGTGGAACCTGGTTATGCCGACGGCCTCGGGGGTTGCAAAAAAGCATTGAGAAAACCAACAGCCAATATGGCGATTTCTTTGATGAAGCGATCGGCATGCTATAAAAATGTACATACACTGTATATGTTTGCTAACAACAAAAGGCATATGTGCACCAACTAACAGCAGAGATTTACCAGTATACAATAAAAACACCTTCCATTCTCCATACAAACCTTTAAATGCAAACAAGATTTCGCTCTCAGCGTAAACAGTCACAACACACATAAACATTCACTCATAACACAGCCATTTCTCTCGGACACAGTTCTGATAGTATTGCACACGCGGTTAATATGCTTTCTTTACAAACTCTAAAATGCTTTGTTGCTTTTTGCCTTTAACGGTCTGCTTGAAAACAAATGCTTCTATCAGTAACAACGTCTTTGTCGATGTCAATATAATCTGGGAATTCCTGGACAGTGAAGGTGAACTCCTGCGCCTACTCTTCCAAGATAGCATCTGTAAGGCTTGATTTTTGCGCGAGTTCTTCTGCGGCTGCACAGCACTGCGGCGCAAGAGTGAGTGAAGCGTTACTGGAGTGAGCGACTATACAGACTCAGCGCATGCGCAGTGAACTCGGTACGATCATTAGTCACAGGGATCGAGATAACCGATGTTAAGTGGCGAATTTGTCCCTCTTTTGTGCTCGAGATATCAGGGTTTGGCGACATAAAATAATTAACATAACCGATAAGAAAATGCTAAAATAGGGAATTTGGCGGTTCCACTTCAAAAACATTGACATAAGAGGGTTGGCGAGTTAACAGAGCTCGAGATAAGTGGGTTCCACTTTAGTCAAGAAATATATCTGCTCAAACTGAACCCTTCTAAACTCCAAAAGGTAACAAAATATGCTTTATTTTATCCTCCTGTAATTGTTACTTTAATATCAGGTAGAGATCCATCCAAGTTATAGATCCAGGTCACTAAAGACCCAAACATATAATAATGATTGTCAAAACATTCATGCATTTAAGGGTTAAATGTGTTTTAAATGTTGAGAGAACATTCAAATAAAATGTTCTCATGCCTTTTTCAAAGATAGAATGAAATCTTCCTCTAACATTCACATAACCATGAATAAACCTTCTTAATACATAAAAAACCTATATTAGCATTCACACTAGCAGACTATTCTTTCATTCTGTGCGTACTGCAGTTTTGTCGTCTGCTACTTTACATGCTCAAGTTCTGTAAAGCAGGATGGATTCTGATTGGCTGTCAATGTTTCTATTGTTCATAAAATGCTCTAAATCTAAATCGTTTCTCTGTGCAGTTATCGTTATAGTTGTGGCTATTCGTCTATATTTATAAAGATTTTTATAACTATATTTTTATGATTCTTGTTATACTTATAGTCCAAGACAACAATTATAGTTAACTAATATAAACAAACATTATTTCATGAAGTTTAAATTATAATTCACAGCATGACAGTGTCATAACATACAATATTCTTCACAGCCGACATATGCATAAAAGTCTCAACATTGACGCAGGCTACAGTATTGGCCAGGGATTTGAGTCTGCATTTGCATACTTCAGGTCTAAATTCTCCACCAGACATCATCACAGCTAAATAAACATTACAATTGGTTCAGCATTCATTCTGTCTTTTATAATAGTGAAATACTAAAATATGCCTGTAAGAAATAATGAGGTTAAACATAAGGTCATGGCACAGTCATAAATACGTGATCTTCATAAGAACTAAAGCACGTCAGGTTCTTGATCTCCCAATTACATCTTTATGTACAGTGTGCTGATTGCCGGCTAATGATTAGGTCGATACTTGCACATTATTTACACATGGAAATTATTACAATTTGAGAGGCATGGAGATTGTTGAGTAATGATGGAATTGCGCCAAGAGGGGTCAAAGTAATACTTATTGCACACATTTTTGCAAGAACATTAATGTGATGCACAATTTTTATAAAGTAATCAATTAAAAACGAGTGCAGGACATTTTAGTAAAAAATATAACTAGGCCCTGGTTTTAATTATACATATTTTTCCTTAAAATATTAAACCATAATTCAAACTTATAGCATTATTAAGCTCTTTATAATATTTGTATATGTATTCATATATTTTTGAAAGTTTAGGCACATCTTTCTCTGTTTAAAACATTTAACTATAATGTTTTCTTTTTTATGCATTATTTTCTGTTCCTTGGGAAAACTCTTTTATCTCTTTTATTTTTAGATTCACTGGCCAGCTGCACAGGAACACATTGAGCGCTGCAAATATGCAGGAAAGAATCTATCGGTAAGATGCTACAGCTTTAAAAGGGCACAAATGGAGAGAAAAAGCTTTCAAGGCCCCGTAGATGCATTTTTAATAAAGTGCTCTCACAGACGGAGATAAGATTAAAAGCTGAAAAATCATATTTATAGCTCGATGTGGGTATATTTCAAGTTTGAAAGTCTTAAGGGAGGGCAAGTCTGAAGTTCCCCCTGCAATAACAGGCATCAATGCATTACTGTGTGATTTAAACTGCTTCACATCCACATATCCTCACAAATACTCTTTAAAAATCATGCTTTTAATCACATACCACATGTATCTCTCAGATGGACTGTGCCAATTACGTGAGACTCCTACAGCCCTTCAATAAAACTCATGTTTATGTGTGTGGAACCGGCGCGTTCCACCCACAATGCACCTACATTGACCTGGGACACAATCTTGAGGTGGGCAGTCTCTCTTTTTTGGCCCTTATGAAATGTAGTAAACACAGGCTTGTTATCTTGTACATATGAGCACCTACAGGGTGAATTGGACCCAACAAAGGCTTATTGACCGTAGAGCTGAACTAATAATGAGGGTAATGGTGCAAACAGAGTGACAGTCTTGTCTCTGTGTCCTAGAAACCAAATTTCCGGCTCCTTAGTCATGTTGGAGAGTCTGGGAGAGGAAAATGTCCCTTCAGTCCTCAGGAGCCATTTACCGCCCATTTGACTGGTGAGTTTCCTGACCCTACACCCTAAACGCATTGTCCTTAAAGACAACCCATCAACCCTTTGCAGGCAGTGAAATAAAAAATGTGCAAAAACAGTTTTTTTGTTAGAGGTACTCCCATACAAGTCACTGACAAATGAATCTGCAGCTCCATTCCAGATGTTAGTTTTCATGTGCAAATGTGAAAGTTCCCCCAGTAAACTGGTTTGTCACCTACGTTTGTCTCTATTGGACACTTAATAGGCAGCAATTTAACTAAAATACGTTTTTTTAAGCGCAGTTGGTGTTACAGTGTGGTCAGGGAAAGAAACCCAACTGCAAAATTGATATTATATTTAGATTTTTTTTCTAAACCATGTTCACCCTAGAGGGCCATAATGCATAAACCATATGCTTCCTAATTAAAGGTTATTATTGTAACCAGAGACCTTTTTGACCATTTAATGATGCCTCGGGAATAATCAAAATGTCCTTTTCACACAAGTTGCTGTAAAACAGAGTATTTTCACTAAAGATCTGGAGTCAGATGGTGGAATAATTAATAATGTATCATAGAAAATCATTTGTCATTCAAAGTTGTTCTGGATGTGATTTTGTGGATGTACTAACCTTAGATGGGGACCTGTATGCTGGGACGCCTGTAGACTTCATGGGAACGAACGCTGCCATTTTTCGCACATCTGTGCATAGCAGCAATCAACACTATATCCGCACTGAAGCTTACCAGGACCACTGGCTCAATGGTGAGAAGTGAAATTAAATATTCATTGTTTTTATTGTGCATACATTGGTTCCCAAACTGGGCTGGTAGAGAAGGTGATCAAGTTATACTTCACAATAAACAACAGCTTAACACAATACAAATTTAGTTCATATCACAGTTATAAACATTTTGTTTCATATTGTTGAAGATTTCCATTCATCTCAATGGTAGTTTCTCAGCTGATAAATGCAACCCAGAAGTAATCCATTCTGGATTACAGAAGAATGAGATGCAAGAGAAGAAAGATCAACACTCTTACTTCAGCAATAAAAAATGAACCAAATGATATGTTCATCTAAAGTCATTTTTGCTTGTATGGTTGAATTGGATCATTGCAGATCAGCAGCAAAGACATTGGTTGATGAAATAAGTACCAATAATATTGGTTGATAAAAAGTACAGTAATACCTTGGTTTAAGAGTTTAATTCATTCCAAGAGCAAGAGCTCGTAACCCAAAATGCTCGTACACCAAAACAATTTTCCCCATAAGAATGCAATAAAAATCAATTGATTCGTTCCACATTAAATGCCCATTTTTAAAAATATATATTTTACCCTATTAATTACTGTTAAAATTATAACCATTAAGATAATAATAATAATTGACAATTAAACTCTAAAAATACTTGACAATTTACTGTAATGCAGCTTTGAGCAGCGTCGCTGCTGGCGTGAAGGAGACCAGAGGAGGGAGGAGGGGGGAGCCGGGAAAGCAAGGGAAAACACAAAACCTGGATTCAAGTGCAAATGAGTGAATTTATAATAATAGTGCAGAAAACAAACGAAGTGAACAAAGTGAACACGGGAGTCGGGGAGCCGCGATCGAACGCGGGAGACAGCGCGGACATAACAGAGACAACGACTCGACAACACAAGAGTGGAAAGAAGTGAACTACATAGGCAGATGATATGAGAATTAGGTTTATCATTGACCACGCCCCCACTCACACACACACACACAGGAAGAACTACGAGACAATTAATTCATGAACCGTGACAGGTACTGCTTAGAGGTACTGTACGTGTATATTTCACGTAATATGTGAACAATAGCGATCACAATTAATGTTAACAACAGGAGGTAAAACCGCTGTAAATCACTTATAAAAGTATCACTGTGGTGAATGATGCACCAAACCAAGCGACGCTGAGAGAATGAACGAGTGAAGGGGTGATAAAGGGGTTGGAACCGCGTGACTGTTTTATGAGAGGCTGTCATTAGGATATTTTCAGTAAAAATGCGCTCGAAGATGTGTGATGAATATCAAAAACAAAACTAACTTTACCCCACTTGCGCGTTCTGGGTGTTAGGTGTGTGAAAACAATATGGATTGATAAGGGAATATGCTCCAGGAAGCGTCCTACTGTCCCTGTGTCAGTGTGAAATTGTCCGACAGTCAATCAAGCTGAGCGCTTATCAAAATCACACAAAAACAATTTGATAAATTTTGGAACACAGTCGACAGACGAGGCGCACCGGATTATAAGGCACACGGCCGGATTTTGAAAAGATTTAAGTCATTTAGGTGCGCCTTATAGTGCAGAAAATACGGTACCCTCTTCCCCTAATTCTCACCGCTCTGGAGCAGCTGCGGGGAGCTCGCTGGTTTACCAAACTGGACCCGCGCAGCGCAAATAACCTCATCAGAATTCGAAAGGGAGATGAATGGAAAACTGCCTTTACTTCATCAGGACATTATGAATAGAAGTCATGTCATTCGAGCGTTAGGACTTTTACACACAAAAATGCGCGTGGGTGAGAGAAAAATTGTTCACACTCCGATACAATGCTCGTACACCGATTTGATTTTCCATGCTCGTACACCGATTTGCTCGTATACTAAGTCACTCGTAAACCGAGGTATTACTGTATATTTATTATATTCAATTACTCCAGGTTTTCATAATATCCTGAGTTTGCATTTGTCTGTTTTTATTCATTTTGAGGAATAATAAATCATTTTTTTGCAAGTGAGATGAGTATGTGTCAGGTTTTAGGGATGTGTAGTGATGGTGTTTGGTCTGAAAAGTTAGCCATTTCAATTTTTTGGGGTTCTGGTCCTGCCTAATTAACTTGTGTGACTTCCACCACCCTCATGTCTGATGCCAAATTCTTTTCACAGAGCCAGAGTTTGTGGGATCATATTCCATCCCTGACACACACAGCTTGGATGATGAAAAAGTCTATTTCTTCTTTAAAGAGACTTCTGTAGAGTCCAACCAGCTCGACAAGCGTATCTACAGTCGGGTAGCTCGTGTCTGCAAGGTGAGTGCCAAGTCCAATGCCGTAATGAGCCAATAAAAACATGAAACAGATCCAAAAGACCTTTGTTCGGTATGCAGAATCAATGAGTCTTTTGTTGGCATTAATGAATGGACGTGTAAGCCTCAGTATCATCTGTTACACAGTTGTAGCAACAGCATGTATCTAATAATGGAAGTGCTTGTTTGAGAGTAATTAAACACTAATCTAGCTACAAATCTAGGAAACTATGTTTTCAGTTCAGGGCCATCTCATCAGAGCTTTCCTGAAGCGCTTTATATATGTTATTTATTTGATGCTGTATTTGTTAATGCATTATCTATTTTCTATTGAGATAATGTCATTGCTTAAAGCTAGAGAACACAACATTTTTGCAGTCTTGAGGAGTCAACGCTAGTTGCCAAAAGTCAGAGCCAGTCTGCAGATTTTGGGGCAGCCAGAATTAACTGATTTTAAAGAAAATTATGAACATTAGGCATAGGATCTCATGTTTTAAAACCAGACTATGAGTCAGAGGAGATCAAACATGTTTGATAGAATACATTTTCTTTTCCATTTGTCATGTGTCTGCTTGCAATGAGGTGCATGTTTCTGCGTGAGTTTGTGTTCAAGAAGTTCCTCAGTCATTTAGTGTATTATTCCTCTGTAATCATTTATGATGTCAAACTTTAAGTGTATGGAGCCTGGGGCCAGATTTACTAACCAGCGCAAACCCTCTTTTGGCATTAAAAAACTGTCAGGATTTTCTAATTTGTGCTGAAAAGTAATGGATAGGGTTATTTTTAATTTATAGGATGTTCCCTTTCAGATCCAAAATATATGGAAGGAGAGTGTTTAAATGACTCATCCAAGGGGATTTACTAGGGTTTGCGCTAGTCAATTTACTGGGATCTACACCATTTCCTGCCCAAGAAAGGTTGTTTTAAACCAGAATCTAGTTTGCTCTCTTCTTGGTGTAATTGGTCATTATGGAAATGATCGGTGTTCGTTACTTCACGTGTCGTCAGTAGATCACTCGCACAACTTTCCACTCCCATTGCTCTCTGAATCTAATTTTCCCTGTTGAAATCTGGCCTCGAGTGTTTTAAAACCTGCTCAGATTTTAAAAGTTGTGTAGTGTATTAAAAGCAAGTTCTTGTTGTTCATAAGAATGACATTGGAGGAAAACGAAGTTTGATTAATCGCTGGAGCACCTTCCTAAAGGCCAGGCTTATGTGCTCCGTTCCAGGACCTGGAGGCATGGACACACACTTCGACGAGCTGGGTATGTTTACACACTCTAATCACACTTCAATCACCCATCTGTTAAAGTCAACATGAACTCAAAAATGCACCCTATAGTTATACTTTCTGCCCATTTTTTCATGTTTAGAGGACATATTTCTTTTGGAGACTAAAGATCCCCAGAATCCAGTCATATATGGTGTCTTCTCCACTTCCAGGTAGGTTCATTATCTGGAAAGTTTGTCATTCATTGGGTCACCAGACTATAATCCTCTTAACTCTTTAGAACGACATTCCTGTCAATGTCATATTTGTTTACCTCAATTTCTGAATTATCTTTGGCTCCATCCAAATAACCAATCCGTCACACTCATTCCCACTTAACTAACCCTTCAGGTTCTCAGAACTCCCTTGCTCGTTCCAACAGCCTAAATCTGATTATCTCAGTTTATCTTGTGAACTGACATCAGTATCAAAACGCCTCTAAAATCAACAGTCTGGTCACAGGATGGTCTCCGTCCCGCCCGATCCATCTAGAACAATCCGTCTCGGTGCTCCCACCCGAGGAATGGATAGCTTGAGGCCATAAGGGAGGGTGAAAGGTCACCAAGCCTGAAGAACTCTGTTATTCTAACCCAGCATCAGACTAATACATGTTTCCTTTCAAAAGCTCCGTCTTCAGAGGTTCAGCCGTTTGCGTCTATTCCATGGCTTCCATCCGAGCCGCCTTCAACGGGCCCTTTGCGCATAAGGAGGGGCCCGACTATCGCTGGATGGAGTACAAAGGGAAGATCCCTTATCCACGGCCAGGGACGGTAAGTTCTCAAAAGGGAGGAATTATGTTCGGTAGGCTTGAGATGATATGTCGTGTTGAGGGATGCTTCTTTTCGCTCTCTCTGTTGACAAGTTGAACAACTTTGTGTAGAATTGAACTTCTACTTTAGTGCTGATATCACAAGCACATTAAAGATTTTGGATGTGTTGGGACAAACCATTCAATAAGTCACTCCTCGTACAAACTGCACTGCCTCAAGGGGACTGTAAAAATGTCGTCAGGCACTCTGGGGGTCACGTGTCTGGGCAGCTTGTGAAGTGGATGGAGTGTGGCCTTTTAGTGGACTGTGAATTCTGCTCCATTAATTGTCAAAGTCAATCACAGAACTGACCAGAACTCTGAGTAGACAAATGAACCCTTTCCAATTATAGAGTTGAATGACTAGAAGATGCAGTTATGATTATATTGAAACTAAAGAACCTACTTTACACTAATTTTACATGTAGTAGTAAAATGTATCTGTTTCATTCAGATCCCGTGTTCCTCACTGCTGAACAATTCAGCATAAAACAGCTTGACATCCATGTTGTTTCAGGCTGGTTTATGATGATCAGAGCAGGAATAATGCTAGTCTAGCTGGTGGACCAGCATAATGATGCTGTTCTAAAGAAAAACTGAGCTGGTGAAACTGGACACCAAAAACCAGCTTCTCATGTGCTCTTGAACAAAAATGCTACAATTTTCAACACTGCTTACATTAAGCATACCAGGTTTACCAGCTTCAAGGTTGTGATAGACTATGAAATATTGATTTTCACTTTGTACAGATGAGGTTAGTAGGCAAGTTTATCATACTAGGTTCATGTTAACACTTACTGAATAATATACCCCACTTTGGGGTCCTAGATTGACTTGCTTCAATGAGTAAACTGACTGACAACAGAAGATATGGAAAAACAAGAACTATGACGCTTGCTACACTATGATCTCAAACAGTGGCCAAAATCCACATTTGCAGAAATGATTTTGTCTATTTTTACGTTAGTCTGTGACTGTTTTGCCAAATTCAGTCCCAACAGGGTTCCGGAATATGAGCGTAACGATCTGTCCTATGTCCCTTCAGTGTCCGAGCGAGACCTACGACCCTTTGCACAAGTCCACCCGTGATTTCCCAGACGATGTTGTGAGCTTTATGAGGGCCCATCAGCTGATGTGGGAACCAGTGGTGCCCATCCACAGGCATCCCGTCTTCACTCGGATCAACGCCCCCTACAGGCTGAAAAAGCTTGTGGTTGACAGGGTTGATGCAGAGGATGGCCAGTATGATGTCTTACACCTCGGCACAGGTATATTGGTTAAGAAAAGATCAACATGTTCAAAGATTTGAATCTTTTACACTAGTAAAATGTGTGACAACTACCCCTATTGTATAAACATTGCACATTAGACCTAACTAGCCTAGTTGGGCTAACAGATCATGTAGTAAACGACTTGAAAGACAATCCAAGTTCCCATGCTGGTAAGTGGTCTTGTTGCCTGGGATCATCCTAACATTCCAACGAGCCAATGTTTCTTTTCCTGTCTAACATTTGTTCTCCTGGAGTGATGGGTGTGTGTGTGTGAACTCTTCCACATCAAAGTGAATCATTTAGGACAAATAGACACTCTGTTCGAGACAAATATGCTTAACCTGTGTGTACAGAGAGCAGACTTGCAATTTTACAGTGTGTATGACTAGAACAGAGTAACAGCTGTCGGCACTCAGGGTTCTGGATAAATCCACACGGAAAACGCCAGGGCTCACTCACCATGGTAACTAAGTCAGGTTGCATTTTGGGATGTATTTAAAGGTGTATCTATATCATGCTAGCCATCTGGGCGTCCATCTATCTACCCATTTGTCTATCAATCTATCATTCTGTCCATCCATCCATCCGTGTCTATAAAGCGAAATCTCACATGGTTATTCTTCTATATCTCCAGATGATGGCAAAGTAATAAAGGTGGTCTCTGTTCCTAAAGAAAACTGGGAAACTGAAGAAATCATTCTAGAGGAGTTGAATGTCTTCAAGGTAATTTAATAAGATCTCATTTCTTCTCTCTTCTCTGCTGCTTTTTCGTGCCATCTGCTGGACTCCCTCATGACCCCTGAACATGGGCTCTTATTGGTTGTTCTTTTCATGTCAAGCACTTCCCAAACACAAACAACTCCTAAAGAAGAAACCCGTAATGCTCATAGATTTCCCATGGCGGTCTCCTTAAGTGGCCAAACCCAGGGACAGGAGAGGCAAAGTTACATCACGAATATTAATTTATACTGAACGACTCATACAAAACTTTAGACAATGAGGAATGTGTCGGGTTTTGCTCTGGGGATGGAGAGAATGTATACAAACAGTCCACAGATTAAATATGAGATGCCTGGAGAATTTCTGTAGAAAAATAATGGGTTTATAATGGCATTTAGCTGAGAGTTATAATTTCTTTAAATATGTATATGTAGTCCATGCCACTCATGTGGTATATTTCAAATATTCCAAAGTCAGATGATAACTTTGTGTGAGGAATAGACCAAAATGTAATTTAAATTTGCAACTGAATCCCTCCAGTTTAATTTTTGTTTTACAAAGCAATGCAAATTGGTGTGTATATTATGAAAAGCTTTTATGTCGTGTTAGTCAAACCTATCAGGAGACATATGATAGCAGACATTGCCCACCGGCGTTCCACCGACCATTTGGAGAGCGAGAGTCATTTTAAGAGTCAAGGCTAATTTGCTGCTATATATGAAAGAGAAACGAACCAATGGAGCAGAAAGCTTTAAAACATTCACAAGGGCCTGTTGTGATGAGCTGCTCTTATTCAATGCCAACAATGCGTGTCGTCCCCACTTTGTTTGGGAGTTGATTCATTTTATCTGTTGAGACATTTTTCTTCTTCTGTTATTTCGTTCTGTAGACTCAGACCCCAATACTGAGCATGGAGCTCTCCACCAAGAGGGTAAGTAGACATGATTGATGGGTGCCACTAAATAATGTTTAATAACAATATGAGTTGCAGATTCTGCTGCATATTGGCTTCCATTGTGAGTGCATCGCTGTAAATGTTGGGGTTGATTAAGTTGTATCAGTCTAATTACCTTTTAAATGAATGTGTTAAAGATTAGTCTGTTTAGAGTTGCATTCACACATACAAACTCATTTTTTATTGGATTTCTTCTGTAGCAAGTGCTGTTTGTAAGCAGTGATGAGGGTGTTGTACAGCTTCCTGTTCAGAGATGTGAGCTCTACGGTAAAGCATGTGTGGACTGCTGTTTAGCCCGAGACCCATACTGTGCTTGGGACGGCTCCTCCTGTACTAACTACTTCCCCAGCAACAAAAGGTGCAACATATTCTACTAGTTGACTTGTAGTTGCAAAGTTACTTTCTGAATGTCTAAAGAATGTCTAAAGTGGACTGCCAAGTCATTAAAATGAACCTAAATAGTGAAAACCACCAGCAAATCTGTCAAATAATGGATCTGAAGGTGGGTCATAGGATGGCTAATGTTCTCTTGTGGTCCACAGGCGTGCCCGGAGACAGGATGTGAGGTATGGAGACCCCTGGAGCCAGTGTCAGGATATGAGAGACGGTAATAAATTGCACTGTGTTCACCTCTCTACTCATCAGGTTGTATGTGAAATTGCCCAATCCTGGAAAAAAGCATGCACACTACCCCCTCTAGTGTACAAAAGGGATACTAGCGCATGCTAAGACGTGTGCACCAGTTCAATATGAAATCCCAACCAATTCTGTTTACTTTCTTAATACAAGTTATTAGTCTAAACAAATTATTAGAAGACATTTCAAAGAAGACTCTAAAGACCCAGATATCCTCACGATGGAGATCTTTTTAATTCTTCCTCTCAGTCAGGGCCAACCCAGGCTCTGTTTGTGCCCTAAAACCTGACTGGCCATTGAGTTAAATAAATCAGCAGACATACATTGGTCATTGTTGCAAAAACACCCTTTGACACTCTCCAGAGAACAAACGCAAAGTACTTGAGCACTTGTAAATCAGTTTCTCCAATATGACATTATTATAGTATTGATCTGAGGCTGCTCTTGCTTTCATTTGAGGGTGATTAGCACCATTTAGCACAGTGGTCACCAACTTTTTGAAGCTGAAGATCACCCTCCTCTGCCTAAATGAGAGGCAAGATCGACTTCTTGACTCTTTGTGCGGAGCGGAGCAGTCATCCTGTTGACGGGGGGAGCGGAGCGGTAGTCCTATCGGGGCTTGCGGAGCGGGACAGAGTCGCTAAGTTGGCAACTGAAACGGTTCTATTTTCGGGAGCTTCTGGGATGGTGATAAAGGTCAACCAGTTGATCGCGATCGACGGGTTGGCGACCACTGATTTAACACCACCGAAGAGCCGGACCTTCTTCTTGTGCCCTCGTCATTTTGCGCTCTAGGCAACCGCCTATGTCCTCTGTGCAACTTTATTTTGGCATGATTTTGTTCAGAATTATGTTGCACTAGTTCATTCTTTAATTTCGCCTGAAGTGTATGTTGTTCGTTGCATTTGGTCCGAATACGTTACAATGTCAAATGTCTTATACCAGGGGTCGGGAACCTTTTTGTCTGAGAGAGCCATATAACCCAAATTTTTTTAATATGAAACTGTGTAGAGCCATAGTCCTGTCCTGTGCTTGCGGCGCGATGGTAATTTGCGGCGCCATAGGTTCCTAAACCCTGTCTTATACAATGTCCTCTGTGATACAGAGTTGTAGACAGATAGACACTAAATGCTACAAACAAACAGTTGCCGCCATGTACATTTCCTCCTGATCCAAAACATTGAGCGTATGCTACGTTCACGATATGTTATAACCACAATTATGACGTTGGTCATGTCCTCGTATGGGATCTCATGATTTCAAAGCTAGTTTGCTATTGCTAGCATCTCCAAAATTGCCTACCTCCCCTTTAAAAGTGTCCATTCCTCTCTACAGGTTCAGAGCACCCAGAACTGAACATGGTGTATGGTGTGGAGACAAACTCAACCTTCCTGGAGTGTGTCTCACGTTCACCACAAGCCACAGTCAAGTGGATAATTCAGCCAGACAACCATCAGAACAGCAAAGAGGTCTGTCCACATGCTTTTAGAGAGATTTAATTGTAAACTGATGACTGAATACACACTTAACTCAATTCTACTAAAACACAAGCCCATTTCTTTATCTCAGTTGTTTCCAGGTGAAGAAAACCTCATCCATATGCAGCGTGGGCTCCTCATCCAGCAGCTAACATCTGCTAATGCTGGCCTTTACCTCTGTACAGCCTATGAACACTCGTTCTCCCGCACACTAGCCCGCTACGAGCTACACGTCATCCCCCAGAACAACCTGTTGAGAGCGCAGAACACCCATCCTGGAAATTACGCACCCTCACCACGAAGCTTCAAGGAGTTACATCTAATGGGAGTTAGCGGGCTAACGGCTGACGAGTACTGTGAACATCTTTGGTACCGTGAGAAACGGCGACAGCAAAAACTTCGCACGCTAAAGTGGAAGGTATCTGAAAACCGTAAAGCGAGAGTTAGGCGACAAAACCCACCCTACGAGCCTCTAGATGGAGGTGAAACTGCAGACATTTGATGAAATTGAGAATGTGACTTTTCTCTGGACAATTAGCATCTTGTTTGTAGCTTAATGGTTACAAAGGCTACTTCCAACTCCACAACAAAAAGGGCTACGGACCTTGAGAATGGTATTATTCCTCTATTAAATCCTCTGTTATGTTTTATTTTGTAGCCTGTGCTAGTGTTAGCATGTAGCTTTAACACAGTATAACTATACAGCCTGTAGCTGTGCAACTATGAATTTGTGCAGTCTGGCATCCAGCTAAGCACATTTCGCTAATATTTTCTGTAATATTTTTAATTTGTTTCTATTGTTTGTCAACCTATTTGAAAGACAAGCACCTATGCTAAATGCTAGGTATGCTTGGAAAGCTAATTCTGAACTGACTTCTCTTGCTTTCACTAGGCATTAGATTAAATAGTCCCTACATCTGTGTATCATTGTATTGCTATTATATTTGGACTCTTGATAGTCAAATGTACACATTTATAGTTCATTCTGACAACAGCAGGTGGCTCCCTGTTCAGAGGAAGTTTGTCCAGGATGTACCCTTCATGTTTCCTTCCTCTACAAGAACAATCTCTTCTGCTCTTTCCTCAGAACATCACTGAGTAACTATTGTGTTTGTTTTATGACTTCTATGCATGTCATTTTGTAAAGACAAGCAAAGCTCTCCACAACAGCTCAGCTTGTCCTTTGTGTGTAGCTACAGTTTTCTAAATTGCATTCGTGTGTCGGAGCATCTGGGAATGGAAAGCAGAAAATGGCCTCCATGGATCCCTCAAAGGGCTTTAAATATTTTTGACTGCCCATGAAAATTACTTCCAGAATCCTCAAGCCTTTGGTTTCCACCACATATGAATGAAAGTTGTCATTGGATCATGGTGGAATCTAAAATAGGTTAAATGTTGGTTGGTTAACATGGTCAATTATTTTAACAATGTTAAATGTCTTAATGTTCATTGATTGAGTAATGGAGCACACATGCTGGGTTAATATATGTATGATGTGTGTGTATATGTATTGAGTATATATCTGGCTATAGACCTAGCTGAAGCACCATATTTTTATTGAACACAAAAGTGTATTCCTGTGATAGCGGTTGCTATATATTTAAAATACCTAATAACATACTTTGTAACTGTATACTCTACCATTCAAAAGTTTGGGGTCATTTAAGATTTTTTTTACTTTTCTTCAGTAAGGAGAATTAAATTGATTTAAAGTATCAGAAAATACATTTATAAAGTTACTTACAAAATAATTCTTTATTTTAAATAAATACCTTTTTTATTTTCTATTTTTTATGGATCAGATTGCACAAAAATATTAAGCAGCACAATAGTTTTCAACATTGATAATGACAAGAATTGTTTATTGAGTATCAGATCATAATATTATTATAATTTCAGAAGGATCATGTGTCAAAGACGCTGAAAATTCAGCCTTGTTTTTGCTTTATTTTGGATAAAATAAATATTGTATTCTGTGTAGTAGTGTAGATATGGTTCATCTTAACATTAAATAGTAGATGAAAATTGTCAAAAATGAGATTTGAGGACTCAAAATCTTGTTTACATTTTATGAAGATAATGTCACAAGATCTAATGGCAAAAAATCTTAATCCTAAAAATAGACGTGAATTTCAAAATATAATTTTGATTATAAATATGTTCAATATATATAAATATTAATGTATTTTTTTATTTACGTGACTTTTTCACTCATTCTGAAGCACCATCATGTTCATTTTATTAGTGTGCATGTAATTAATCTCACACAGAAAAGCATCCCTTTTTTACTCTTGTCACTTGGTACTGTACATTATTTTTGTTTCGAGTCTCAAGTCTCAATTACCTTGATTAAATTTAGACTTTTTCTGGTTTACAGGTTATCCTTCATTATTTTGCTGCTTGTTCATAAATGAAAATGAGAATGTTTCATAGTAACTGATACCCAAATTCATACCTTTCTGCTGTCAAATTTCTTTCTCAAAGCACTGAATCAACTGAACCGATTCATAAAATGATCTCAAAACACCAGACGTTGGTGGCATCTGCTTGTCAGAACAGTGTACTTGCATTAAAAACAAGCCAATTGTAAATGTTTTCATGGAAATCGTGTTTTCATGTAATCTAAAAATAATTAAATATCATTAGATATGAAGGGTCTGTCCAATTTTTGTTTTGATAATGTACAGACACGTCGACACACATTGATTTTTTATTTTTTTATTTTTACAGTTTACGCTGAAAAAAATGTGTATCAAATGTATTTGACAAATGTGGTATCTGTAAACAGTTGTCGTACATCACTGACAGAAACACAATGCATCTGAAAGTTGCAAAAATGCCATTCCAAGGTAGGAATGCATCAAAGCACGTCCGAATCCAATGTTAGCTTAACTTCCTGTCTCCTTTTAAGAGTTTTTCCTGTCTCCTCAGGGGCTGAGCCTGAAACATCATTATAAAAAAATGTAAAACATTTATTATTGCTATTTTTGGGCAAATGTAAAGACCCTTTCAAATCAAAATTTAAATAACAAGCTTCAGACTGAAGGAAATGCAAAGAGAACTGTTCAACACTTATAAAATATCTAAACATGTAATGTCATTTTTGCTTTAGGTTTGGCTGAATCATCGAAGGTCAGCAGCAAGAATCAAAGATTTAATAGATTAAAATTTTTATTTATTTAATTTAATTCGTTTTATTTCACATTTATTTAATACGTTTTTTTCTCAACGTGGGACAAAAGAGCTGTCAGTCAATAAATGGGAACATAAAGTAACATATTATTATACTTAAAGTTTCCCTGTAGCTCAACCAGTACAGCATTGGTGTTTGCAACTTCAAGGTCATGGGTTCGATCCCAGTGAAAGCAGGAACTGATTCAATGTGTTTCTTGAATGCAATGTAAGTCGCTTTGGATAAAAGCGTCTGCCAAATGCATAAATGTAAATGTGAAGTTACTTATTTGAAAAAGTAACTCAGATATTTTTAAAAGTGAAGTGTCACTTTTCTAGTTACTTGAAAAAGTAATCTGATTACATAACTCATGCTACTTGTATTGTCAGTTACTCCAGTTAACATCCAGTTAATAAGTTACTCCGCATAACATTATACATCTTTACAGTGCAATTCTTTCCTACAGTCTCAGCTGTTCTGTCATTATTGTCCATCTTACTGATTTTGTCTGGTTTACTTCCTGATGCTGAATACTTTCTTTCCCTTCTTACTCATCCTTCTGTATTATGTATTTCCTTGAAGATGGAATTGTAACACAGTTATTTGTTCAGGGAGGAAGGAGAAGGGAACCGGCAGATATTTAACGACTGCCGCCCACACAAACAGTACACAAACATAAATCCAGATCCAGATCTCGCCGCCTCGCGCCGTGCTTTTCATTTTTAATATTTGAAGACAACAGTATTAAATAAAACTATATCAGTGTATAAAAATTTAAATGTTAATGATCTAATTAAACATGATAGGAATAGCAGGAAGAACACTTGCATTTCATGTCTTATTTAATAAATGTATTCAAGTGAGAACTGAAACAGCTTTGCAGGAAATAATCATATATGGATTCAAGTTTTTAGTGGGAAAAAATGTCAATGTACAATAAAAAAGTATAGGCAAAGGAGTCTTTAATCTTTAGGTTTCTGGGTGTTGTGTTGTGCAATAAAAGCTCATGTCCAAGGGTGAAAATATAAGCATATTAGCTAAGTTAAAATGGATAGTGAGCTGAGAGAGCCGAGTTATGATCATTTATAGTATTAGATCATGGGAAAGCACAATAAAACGTATTTTTGTTTCAGTATGAGTACTGTGAAGGAGGAGCTCTGGAGAAGCGGAATGTGAAGAGATCTGGGAAAGCTAATTTACTTTCACTCGGTGGATGAGATTAACAAAGGTTTGTCACTTTTTCTTTCTTTTTTTGTCCAATGAAAAATAATGTATAAAGGGAGGAAGAAAACGGATGGAAATTAAATAGCCTAATTGGTCATTTTACCACTAACCTTCATTTATTAAAAGAAACACATGCAGGGAATAAAACAACCCCCATCTGTAAACACAGAAACAAATTTTCCTTCAGATTAAGTTGCGCTGATGCGTTTCCATTGATCCGACAAATGAAAGACAGGTGTAAACAGTCTAAAATGTTTACAATGTTCAAAAGTAATGTTCTCCAAAAATGTGTTGTTTTTAAATAATAATTTTTTTTTTTAAATGTACGTTGAAAAACTGTCAAAATGGGTTTTTTTTGTTCATATTTTCTACCAGCTGACCTAACAAATGAGTGTTTTCTGTTTTTCTTTTAAGAACGCGATAAATGCCCCAGCTTTCTAGTATATACATTTTTAATATGATCAGCAATTTAATAGTTTTTTTGTTTTCTCATCTTCCTCCACGGTGGCTATGGTGTTACACACAGAGCATCTGTCCTCTTGTGCATGTTGTACTGCAACAAGCACTGTCCTTCGGATGAGACGATAAAACGAGGTCCTGACTCTCTGTGGTCATTAAAAATCCCAGGATGTCCTTCGCAAGAGTAGGGGTGTAACCCCGGCATCCTGGCCAAATTAGTGGCTTCCTAACCATCCCCATTCTCTGATTGGCTGCATCACTCTGTCTCCTCTCCACCAATAAGCTGGTGTGTGGTGAGCGTTCTGGCGTTCTCATCCAGGTGGATGCTGCACTCTAGTGGCGTTTGAGGAGATCCCCCTTGTAAAGCGACTTTGAGAGTCTTTGATAAAGTGCTATATAAATGTAATGAATTATTATTATTAATTGAATAAAGGCTTAAAGTCAATATGTTAATCATGCAAAGGTATCATTTGAAATGTGAGAAATCCCAGTCCTTCTTTATGGAATAATTTCAGGCTAATTTTAGTGTCCTTTGTGGATCATGTCAATGTTTCATAATGTTAATCATATTATTTGTCGTGCTTTTGAAAGAAGACACAAAAGCATCAGTAGGGGCTTGGGGTGTTATTCTATTCAAAATATTATAAAGTAAGTATATTTTTGTCACAGTCTTGTCGCATCTTTCACATCTGGGTCCCTTCTGTGTATCTCCGTTGCCATTTTTACACCTGTCCTGTTAATCATTTACCCTTCAGCTACTGCCCATTTCCTGTTGTGTTTCCCTTGTCTTTTTCGGTGATTGTCACTGTTACATAAGGTTGTGTCGAGTGTGTGGATGCCTCCTTCCGTGTCTCCAACTTCTGCACTATGAGTGCCGTTATGTTTATATTTAAAGTGTCTTTTGTTTTCCGTTTCTAAATAAAGAGAGTTTAAGTTCTCCTTGTGCTCTGTGTTTCTCCACATCGCACACCAGTAAGCACCGGTGCATAACAATTTTGGCTAAAACTGTTATTATTTGGATTTGTATTTACTTTAATATTTATGTGAAGCGTTTTATCAAGTTAGCTGGGTTATGTAGAAACAAAATATATGACCTCCTGACAATTCCAGTTTTTTGGAGCAATTCCATGCTGGAATTCCAATAGATTTGTGTTTGAATTGTCAGAAATATCTTCAACCTCCAAACTCATCCGCCGTGGCCCAAACCTGTTTAGTTCTGTGAAAGTAAAAACATACACAGTCCTTAAGGAGCACCTCACACACGCCATCCTTCCTATAATTTGACTACAAAATCCTTCTCAATAGACTTGAAAATTATGTTGGAATTAGTGGAGTTGCATTAGCCTGGATCATATCATACTTATCTGAGCGTTATCAGTTTGTAGCAGTAAATGAAGAGGTGTCATATCGGTCACGGGTTCAGTATGGAGTTCCTCAAGGTTCAGTACTAGGACCATTGCTCTTCACCCTGTACATGCTTCCTTTGGTTGCAGTTATTAGGAAGCATGGCATTAGCTTTCATTGTTACGCTGATGATACTCAGCTCTATATTTCTTCTCATCCTGATGAAACGAACAAATTCACTAAATTAATAGAATGCATAACTGATATAAAAAATTGGATGACTAATAACTTTCTACTGCTTAATTCTGAAAAAACAGAGATTCTAATTATTAGACCAAAAAGTTCAGCACATAATAATCTAGACTACTGCCTAACACTCGATGGTTGTTCTGTCAAGTCTTCGTCGTCAGTTAGAAACCTGGGTGTGCTCTTTGATACCAATCTTTCATTTGAAAGCCATGTTTCTAGCATCTGTAAAACGGCGTTCTTCCATCTTAAAAATATATCTAAATTGCGACATATGCTCTCTAAGACAAATGTGGAAAAGTTAGTTCATGCGTTCATCAGTTCAAGGCTAGATTATTGTAATACTTTACTAGGTGGTTGCCCTGCACGCTTAATAAACAAATTCCAGCTGGTCCAAAATGCAGCAGCTCGAGTTCTTACTAGAACCAGGAAGTATGAGCATATTAGCCCAGTTCTGTCAAACCTGCACTGGCTTCCTATTAAACACTGAATACATTTTAAAATCTTGCTAATTACTTACAAAGCATTAAATGGTTTAGCTCCACAGTACTTGAGCGATCTCTTAACACATTATAGTCCTTCACGTCTATTGCGATCCCAAAATACTGACCAGCTTATAATACCTAGAATATCAAAGTCAACTGCTGGCGGGCGATCCTTTTCCTATTTAGCTCCTAAACTCTGGAACAGTCTTCCTAATACAGTTCGGGAAGCAGACACACTCTGTCAGTTTAAATCTAGACTAAAAACACATCTTTTCAACCTGGCATACACATAACACATTATACATACATTTTTAATCCAAATCATGTAAAATGATTGTTAGGCTGCATAATTTAGATAAACCGGAACCGGGAACCGGGAACATTCCCATAACACCTGATGTACTCGATACATCAGAAGAAGAATGGCATCTACGCTGATATTAGTCTCTGTTTATTCCGAGGTTACCGTGGTCAGCCGGATCCGGGCCGTATCCAGATCAGATGAAGGACCTGCACCTGAACACGAGCACAGCACTGCCCTGAAGTGTCTGCGGAGATCGTGATTCTACTAGACCCTCCCCTGTGACGATCATGAACCCATCTCTAACCGGACCAAATTGGACTTCATATTAGACTTGAATTATCAATATAATAATCAAACTATCAATCAATCAAATATCATAACTTAACACTTAATATTCATTAATTGAATTAATTCACCTGCTCTTTTAAGGCTGCTGTTCAGCCAAACAAACTTTGTTTATAATGTTTTCATGTGACCACTGTAAAGCTGCTTTGAAACAATCTGTATTGTAAAAAGCACTATATAAGTAAAGGTGACTTGACTTGACTACGGCAGCACTCGCTGCTCCTTGAGAAGAATAAGAACGATATGTGCTTTCACTTCAGAGAGTCTCCAAAAGTCTCCAATAACTCCAGATAAAGTCATTCGATTTGTAATTTTTTTGGAAAATTTGTGCTAGAGTGGTCTGAAAACTCGCTAAATATAGTTAGTATAGTTATAGCTTAAAAAAAAAAAAAAAAAAAAAAAAAAAAAAAAAAAAAAAAAAAAACACTTTAAATAACAAACAGAAAACAGCACTTTAGTGCACAACCTGGAAACTAAGAACACTTGGAGAAAACACGGAGATTGCATCCACACACACCAGAACACAGAACCAGCAACACAGAACCAGCAACACAGAACCAGCAACACAGAACCAGCAACACAGAACCAGCAACACAGAACCAGCAACACAGAACCAGCAACACAGAACCAGCAACACAGAACCAGCAACACAGAACCAGCAACACAGAACCAGCAACACAGAACCAGCAACACAGAACCAGCAACACAGAACCAGCAACACAGAACCAGCAACACAGGATCACAGTGGCAGGTAACAGGAGCAACAACTAATAAAGACCAGAAAACCCAAGTGGGTATAAATAGACAAAGACATGGGACACACCTGGAGACACTAATGAGGTAATTAACACAAGACAGGTGTGGAAGGATCTAGAAAGGCCTGGAAGTGATTTCACGATAGACAGGGAGTGACAACAGGAAGTGAACCCATGACCTTGCTGACAGGGAAGTGAAAAAGTCACAGAGAGACAGGACCAAGGGTGAACCTCATATAATCATGTTGTTATTGAGTTTTAATGTTCCATAATGTCTTGATTTTAGCTTGTTGTAAGAGCTGGACATGATCGCACAACATCTTCATTCTGACTTAAAGAGAAAAATCAAAAAGAGATATTTGAAAACAACAGAGCAATGCAATCTGGCTTTTTAAAATTAGTTTCAAAAATGAATTAACAAATGAATCTTAGTCACCTGTTTTCTTTTTCATATCTGGTACCAATCCAGAAAGATCTTCCTCATAGTTCCTCTCTCTTGTTTTCATCATGACAGACTGAACAAGTGCTGAGAGACTCGAGAGTCATGTTCTCTGTGTTGTCCTCAGGCTGATCTGCCGTTCTCCTTCCTGGTTTCTGTTGTGTGTTTGTTTCGAGCACATTCTCTGCTGTCACTGCGGCATCTGGTGGCATTATTTTATTTTAGATTTTATATATAATCTTAATAAATTCCAAAATCAAGTGGCTTTATTGGCCTGATAAAAAGGCTTTACTTTGCCAAATCATAACTAACATAACATTTGAGACACGTCTTTCATTAGCTTTTTCTTCTTCTAAATAACAATAAGACAGAAAAACATGATGATTATTGAAGTTCTAGACTAAATATGAGCATCTCACTTGCATAAAAACAGATTCAGTTAAATGCGAAAGCAGAATATTACAAAAACCAAAAGTGGAACTTAAACAAAAATCTAAAAAATCATAATCGTGAGCTGTGAATTTTTAAGATTCCAGTTCAGGAAACAATATTTCACCAGTAGGTGGAAGCAAGAGCTCCTGGAGACTCTCTGTCCTGGGAAGTTTATTTCCACATGCATGTGATTGATCAGAATTCAGTGTAGGACTTATTTCATTAATATTATATTTATGTGAATTATTTTGAGCATAGTGTATGGTGTATGTATATAAAGATTTTCAAATGAAATATTTCATTTATTGAGATTTAATGTGCGATTAGTTCCATCCAAACCTAAAGCTCCTTAATAAATCAGGAGATTGTTCTCTTAAGTTTATCAATTTGTTTCAATATTGTTGCATCTATTTTTTTCATTATTTTACATTCATTCTTTTCATCATTTTTAACAATGAATTTATTTTTAACAGTTTTTCTTCTTATTCTCAGTAAGATATTACAATCTTGGCAGTAACAAAGAAATATAAAATCCATCAAAGTACGCTAAAAACCGTCCACTGTAGATCAGATTGTGGCCACTGTGACAGGCATGGTAAAAAACACTCTTAATGCAAAAACTGATTCAGGAAAAATGATTCATAGTTTCTCTGAAGAATAAAGTTAAAGTTTCAATTGCACCCACACAAAAGAACACTTGTGTTGATCGACAATTGTAACGCAACTTTTTTACATCTTCACAATTGTGCAGATACTTCTTTCCATCCATTGTTCTGTTTTTGTGTGGTTTTGCGCTGTATTTTGAAGTGATGAAGTTCTCAAGTTTGTTTCTTACTTTATATAATTCACAAATCTTAATTCTATTTTACTACTATATTATTAGGTAACATGTTTGCATGTGTAAGGAAAAATCACAAAAAATTAAGAAATAAATCCAGTAAAGATTTGAGGCCCCCTAGTGTCCAAATGCCTCCAGTAATGGCAACCCTGGGTCTGTTTGCATAGTGTTCATTTTAAAATGTGATGAGTTTATCCCCATGCAAAGTCTGTTTTATTGTTTGTAAACACACTTATTACATTGTGAAGGCCATCTTCAAAAATTGCAAGACATCTGTTGGAAAGGTACTGGCACACAGAAAAGGTTCAGCCATGCGTAAAGGAGAGGATGCAACTTGTGAATCAACAGCACATGATTATCTGCCTGGCAAGTTTTATCTTGCTATGCGTGTCAAAACTGATTTCTGGAGTCATCACATATGTTGCAAAGTACAAGTTCAGTACTTGCCAACTTGTACCGTGACACATTTTACATGGGATATTCATATGTCCAACCTGGTATTAAATGCAGCATCAGACCTCAGTGAGCTCCAGTCAATCACACGACATGTTCACATGTCGACAACATGACGTGTCCTGATGTCCTGCTACAGTGAGAGCATTTCAAGTTTTTGTATAATTTCTATGAAAAAAATCTATAAAAGTCTCTGAAATCTGCTAACAAAGGTATAATTATATTATTACAATATCTAATGTAAATGTTTCAGATTTATGTAAGGTTGTTCTATTCTATACTTGTTGGTAGCAGGTCTTACCGTAAAACTGATGTTAAATGACGTGTCCCTCCGATCTGCTTCAAGTTCAAAGGTCAAAACTTCAGTTGGTGTTCCAGACATTGTAACGGTCCCAGCTATTTTAAACTAGGCCCATTATACAAAATGAGGGGGGATCAGTTTTGGAATGGTAACCAAGGTTGTACATGAATAAATAAATAACCAAATTGCCACCAAGTCCAACATATATTGTGTTATTTACAATGTATGAATACATACAAAAACTCTCCTTACATGAGATAATTCAATGAACAAAGAGTGGTGTGGGTGTCAGAATAAATGTCTAATAAAGGTGCTGATGATGGATTTTGTTTTGGAAAAGTTAAGTCAGTTGTATACAATGTAAACACCAAAAGAAGAAAGTTCTTTTTCAGGATTTTCTTCAGTTTTACATTCTGTGATTAAGTGTTACAAAGAGAAATATAACAACACAAATAGAGTAAAAAGGTTTTATCTGAATATAAGAATCTAATCAAAACAGTCAAACACTTGATAAAAGAGCCTTAGAGGCAACCACGCTCCTAGTGGAGTGGGCAGCAGTGTTGCCAGATTGGGCGGGTTGCCAGATTGGGTGGGTTCCCGCTCAATTGGGCTCCTTTTGGTCACGTCCGACTGGAAAAAAATGCATTGGGCTGGTTGATAACAATTGAGCTGTTTTTTGATGAAAAACCCGCCCAAATTTCTAGTAGAAATGCATGTAAATTCCATTAAAACAAGCTTACCATCAACAATCGTCTCTCTCTCTTGGTCTTGGGTGGGTATTTTCTTAAATGGGCGGGTTTTATGCTGTAGTGGGGCTGGAAATCGTCAGTCCAATCTGGCAACACTGGTGGGCAAGGACCCGTAGAGGAGACAGGGCAATGGATATATACAAGCGGCAATGGATTTCCAAATTGTCCTCACTATCTATATATATAGTCCGTTTGAATAGTAACTAGACTTTCACAGACAGTGCAATATTTATTATGTTCTGGACTTATCAGTCAAAATGTCGTCAACAAAACAGATTGCTGGTGATATAAGGCACTGTTTCAGTGAACAGCAGTGCCATTGTCACGTTTAGTCTCAAACTGCTCGCTCACGTATCCTAAACTTTGATAAACTCTTACACGTCTAGCTACAGGTTGAGACAGTAACTGATCATTCATTGTAACCTCAAAACCAGCAGTGAGTGGATTTTAGCTGCTGAAGTGACACTGTGATCCTCCTTTGTAAACTTCATTCATTTTACAGTTTGAATTAGGGATGAGCGAGTACAGCATTATCTGTATCTGTATCTGTATCTGTTAACCATATGAATTATCTGTATCTGTATCTGTACTCGGACTGGGCGTGGCCTAACCCGGAAATGGGCGGGATTTAACCAGGAAGTGGGCGGGACTGTACCTACTATGTTGTTTTTAATCATGCAATTGATTTGGGTCGATTAGAAATTGTTATATTTATTGCTGATTAGAAAACTATTTACATGACAGCATCAGCATTGAGCTTCATATCAAAGGTTTTGATCACAAGAACAAACAAACTATATAAAATAAGTTTTGCAACAATGAATACAACACATGCGGTTGGAATTATGAAGAAAAATGTAATGAACAAGAGTTTTCATTTAAACATAACTTTCTTTTTTTAACTTTTAATTTTTTATGATCAGTGTGATTTTTTTTATTTCCACGCCAGGTATGCGCGTGTGTGAGTGAGTGAGTAAGAGAGAGAGAGAGAGAGACAGAGAGAGAGAGACTGTGTGTTCTATGGATCAAATAGTCTGACGTTGTTTTTAAAATCTGCATTTATTATGTATGAAATACAGCAAGAAAGTGTCAGACACTTAGTGCGTGAAGTTAAACACTCGTTAGAGCCAGCAGACGGTTAAAAAAAATAAAATAAAATCTCTGACAGGCAGAGACGCAACGACAGTCGCATACTACCGAGCAAACCCCACGTTTACCAGAACTATACTGGCTAATAAGTAAGTACTACAAACAAATTGAAATAAAAAAACAAATCTAAAGCTGAAGAAACCCTAAACCATAGGTGTCAAACTCCCGGCCCGGCGTGTTATTATGTCCGGCCCGCGAGATCATTTTATTAATGGCCTGCGAGATGGCCCGCGCTCCAGCTGCCGCGCCGAACACTTCCTGTATTAATCAAGTCTAGCTTATGGCTTATGCTTCGCGCTCGCGCTACCACCCTGCCCTAAACGTTAACGGAAAAGACCCGCGAACCTGAGTGACCGAGAGAGAAAGACACCTGTTCTCGTCTCAGCGTTCTGTGTGTGAATGAGCAGGGCGGAGCCGCGGGACGCAGGAAATTTGCACGCAGACACTCAGCTGCCCAATGAGGATTTTTATTCAATCCGAGCACAGATAATGACTCGTTTTACTCGTATGATACTCGTACTCGGCAAAAGTGCATTATCCGTACCGGATACTCGTTTCAGCCGAGTATCCGGCTCAACTCTAGTTTGAATACTCCGTTGGATACGCAAATGTCTGTAAACTGTACCCGTTCACGTTCCGGCTGTGATACTTGCGTTTGTAGGTAGGGACCATGCAGTCCCCAGACATTTATAGGCCTTTTTCTGTTTTTTTTAAATCTACACTGAAAACACATCTTTTCAACCTGGCTTACACATAACACATCTCAGAGAACTGAAGTCTCTAAGAAAGGAAGTTGAGCTACATTAAAGGCATATTTTCTTACTAAAAACTAAAAAACACAATTACTTTTCTTTGAAAATCTTACATTGAACGATCCAACACTCATTTACACTTACATATGGATCCAATCCAAAGCATAAACCTTGATGTGATATTATATTAACAAACAAATTTTAACTAAAAAGCTTTTTGTTACTGGAAATATTTGTATAAACTCTATGTAATCTAAGCTTGACTAACTGCCTTTTTTCCTGTGTTTGCAAAAATCATGAATTCTAAGTATGACCTTAGAAATAAAGTGTGGGGAGAATGAGAGGACAGCATTAAAACCTTTGTCTTTTTTATCACTACAGCCACAGCACTGCACACTTCACATATCCCTCTTTTTCACACATGACAAGAAAGACAAACTCATTTCCCCAGGACAGAAACTGAGAATCACTAACTGGACCAAAACCCTGAAGCGTGTTAAGTCACAGTAAAATGACTGTGTTTAATACACAACAGCATTAAAATACTAAATATGAATAAGAGTTTCAAGAATAGCAGTAATGTTTTTAGAAAAAATATTGTTACAAGAAGAAACTGAACCTTCTCCATTAATGTGTAATGTTGGAAATAAGGTCAGAAAATGCCTTAAACTCTTGAGAGGGGGGGAAAAGTCAGATTTTAAATCCAGATTTCTTTTAGCTATAAATCTGCAGAATAACATCTTCGACATGCAAATAATACTTTCATTATTTGTGAATTGAGGTGACATAGTTCTGAAAATTATCATTGTTTTGAAAACTCACAAGCACTTGGAGAATATCAGGAACAGAACGGGATCAGTTTACTGTCGCATTTCACCGCATCCAGTATACACAGCATGACTGTCTTTAGTCGCTTAAAGTTTAGCTTGAGTAATAATGACACAGCTTCTGCCAATAGATAATTCAGCATAAAAGTCTAGAAAACTGTCCATTTACAGCAAGGACTCTCAAATCTGGCCCTGATTAAACTCCACTGCCGTAACATTTTAGTTATCCTGAGGACATTGATGATCTTGTTCCGGTGTTTGATTAGGCTTGGAGTTCAATTCTTCCGGGTCGATGGATGTCAATGGCCAGAGTTGATCTAAACAGAGAGGTAGATGTCTACAGCGACTCAGTCCTGAAGGGCCGCTGAATCAGCTATTTAACAGAAAGCTGGCGGCAGGTGAGCTTGATCGGGGTCGAGTTTACCATCCCTGATCTACATCTGTACATCACTTTTAAGAACTTATTCCTTTCAAGTAAAACCGTGAACCATGGTGTGTTATTCATGTTTAAACAATGGCACAAAAGAAATCAGCATCAGATGATAGTATACTACTTCACTTTTGATTTCAGCTTTAATCTCAGAATTGTAATCCTGAAGCATTGAGCTACTCTCAAAACAATTTATTCTCAGAGAAGGCCTAATATACAACATTATTATGACTGTATTCTCGAAATAGTAGATTTTTGTATTATATTGCACTGAAACACCATTATAATAATTGTAATAATACCAAATGCAGATGAAATGCAAGTAATGTTGTGCGCTATATATTGAAAAGTTGTCTCTCTCTGCATGGACAGTTCTCTCTGAGGAAGACCATTATGGTCTGGCATTAAAGGCTGTTTCTGGAATCAAAGACTTTTGAGAAGTGCAGGTTTTATGAAGAGAGAAACATTTTGAGAAAGTAGCTTTATAATCACAATGACTGCTGCCGTCTGAGTCAGTATACACTGACACCAAAGGTTTCTCATTAAAAGTGTCAGTTTTTCAAAAAGACATCACAGTCTCTGGTGTTTGTAGATGTCTCTCTTCATCAACGGAATAATCCTCCAAACAACCAAGTAAAAATGCGATTGAGACAATACAAACATTCAAAGTGTCTTTGTCTTTTATTAATGTATCTCCATCAGTTCTCTAGATACTCTAAAAGGGTCATGAACTGCATTTTTAAATATTATTTTATGTTTCCTGAGGTGCACTTACGGTTACAATACGAGGACTAAAATTAGGCCTTTTGATCTTAAATTATGCCTTAATTATTAATGTTTAAATGGGTGTCCCTTAAGCCTTCAGTGTCAAGAGCAACTGCTATGATAACATCTTAGCTTATATAACACGTAAAATACATGTGGAAATACTTTACTACACTTTTACTGAAAAAGTGTTAATTATAGCATTATCTTGAGATCTACTTCCATTGTATAAAAGACTTTCATGAAATGGTTTCATCATAACTTACACAGGGCAAACAATATAAAAGAGATTCATTATGCAGTGTAGACAAGCGTTACTTGTTATAACTGGAGTTTTGGCGTTAAAGTCACTGGTTTACCGACATATTAACAAATAGAAATATTAAAATTAATTAACATGTTGCTGCATTACTGTTGGGTCCAAATCTTTCTGTAAAGTCTTTCTGCAAAGCATGCATTAAACTCATTTACCAAAGAATCTGAACAAACAACGCTTGACTGAGACATTCATACAGCTGCAAATAAACCAGCACTTTCCTTCGGAAGCTAAAGCTGCGTTTAGTTCAATGGTCATGTTGTAGTAGTTGTAATAGAGTTGGTCAAAGAGGAGATGAAGAAGAAGTCGGGGTTGATCTGTGTTTATTACGTGTTCATTAAAACCTGGAGATGGGAGCTTGGTTTTCAAGAAAAGCTGATTTTTGATTAACATGGAGGTTTTGAATTCTGAAACATACAGTGTGTTTTATTGCACAATTACATGTAAAGAATTTCTCAATTTATTCTCCCTTTTAAAGTTTTAGACTTGGTGATTTTTGGTGATGTTAGTCACAGGGTTTTTTAATGTTGATGCAAGTGTTCTTTGTCTGTTTACCCGGGTGATATTTTGGGGTATTTGACTGTTTCCTGAGCTATTTTGATGGCTGTTTGTCACAGCCGCACTGAACTCTGACACTCTGCCCACACAGCCAACAGCAGAAGTGCTCCTTATGCCAGACCTGGCCGTTGGCCTCCTGGAGGAACATTTCCGAGAAGATCAGCTGTGAGAGGCAGAAAGAGAATTCATTGGTGTTTATTTCACACACACATCTCAACCTAAAGAATTGATTATGTTATGTTTTATGTTAATTCCTGTCAGCCTGTGACTGATGCTCTGTTTCACCTCATCGCAGCCCAGGCAGCGAGGTCTGATGCTCTGGCAGTAATGGCGTCCACACATCAAGGCTCCCTCCTTCCAAAAGTAGATCAGGTCCACCAGAGCCTCGCCACACTCACAGCACACAAAGCAGGTGGGATGCCAGAGACTCGTGTGCCCTGCCCTGTCCGCATACACCACAGGACTGTTCGGAGCGGCCAGCTGTCCACAGCCACGGCAATGCTACGAGACAGACAGACAACGCAAACATCAAGGGACAGTCACACAGCGAAAACGCATGAATCACGCACAAATTACGCACAGACTTATGTTTCTGTGGAGAGCGTGCGTCGTATGCGTAATTCGTCGGTGGAACGAACGTGGACCGTCAGTGATTGTAAGTGGATGTGCGTCGAAGGCGGTTTGTGCGTGATTTTGAGTTTTGAACGGTTCAAAAAATTTTGTGTGCGTTATTCATGAGTCGGTGTGCATAGTTTATGCGTCGAGTATGCGTGACTATGCGCGGGACACGCGTCGGCCGTCAGTGCTTATACGCCGGAACTGGTTCGAAACCGCGCACGTCCACGTCCGTCCACTGACGCCCCACCTTCATATCACGCATGAACCGCACACGTATCACGCTCATTCCACTGACAATGTGGATTCTGAAAGTGCTTGTTCGTGGAACGTTCGCGAAGCGTGTGTGTTTGGACGCGCTCCGTCAGTGATTCATGCGTCGGGCGTGCGTCGAATGTTCGTGGAATACTTTGGTCAATTTCTCGACGCACAAGCACAAACCCAATCTGTGCGTGATTTGTGAGGGATTCGTGCGTGATCGGCTGTGTGACTGGCCCTTCAGGCATTGATCTAAACACAGGTGACTGAGTAAATGCTCATTCACTTCAGAGACATCTTATTAGGATGATTACGACACAAACCGTTGAGAAATGTCATTTTACATCATTAATTAGCTTAACATAATTACATTTAATCATTTAGCAGACGCTTTTATCCAAAGCGACTTACAACTTGAGGAA
Source organism: Rhodeus uyekii (assembly GCA_037043235.1). Lineage (NCBI taxonomy): Eukaryota > Metazoa > Chordata > Actinopteri > Cypriniformes > Acheilognathidae > Rhodeus > Rhodeus uyekii. The sequence continues at coordinate 2,754,146 of JAWRVZ010000062.1, forward strand.
AACAGAAAGATGCAAAAGTACACAAGAGTGTCACAATACAAAGTTTCCAACATTGCTTGAAATAGTATAAGCCTGGAGAATGAAGGATGTTTTTGGGGTGGTGTGCTCGGATGCGTGTGTGTGTCGTCTTAGTTGCTGACAGAATAGATGTGATTTCAGCTGTATTTTGAATATTGACAGTCTGGATGAGGTCGTGAGCTGTGAACGAAAAAAATTGTCCTCTCTGTGATGAACCGCGAGTCGTCGCTCATTGATCGATCGAAGGTTTCTGGTAGGTGTGTAGATTTGTTGTAGCGAGTGAAATTGTGAGGTGCTGAGCCTGAGTTCTGTATGCAAGAGTCAGTGCTTTGAATTTGATGCGAGCTGCAAGTGGGATCCAGAGCAGTGAGATGAAGAGTGGAGTGACATGAGTTATTTTGGGTTCGTTGAAGACCAAACGAGCTGTGATCAGTTGTAGGGGTTTGCACTAGAAGGAAGTCCGGCCAGAAGTAATAATCAAGCCTGGAAATGACCATGGCCTGCACCAGACGGTCAATTGGTCCTCAAAGATTACTCCAAGCTTTCACTTACAACAAAGAATATTTATATATCAAATGTCTCAAAAAGTGTTCCCTCACTTTGTTATGTTAGTAAACATGAAAGCTAGTTCTGAGAAGAAGCCTCAAATTAAACCATACAATGTTTGCTGAAAGTAACGTGTGTGTCCAGGTTCACTCAGGACTGTGCATATGTGTGGCTGCCAGACAAGACAAGAGCGCTTGATGAGCTTGCTTGATGTGCAGGGACTTTAACTGGAGGAATGAGTGGAAATCTTTAGAGGACCATCTGCCAAGAGACTTAATTTGTTGTTCTTGGAGACGTTTCTGAGCAGGACCAATGAGTATTGGAATCAAATTTGAAAGGGGCTGTGAATTTTGAGAATCGAAGAACCTAAAAAGGCAAGAATAAACAGCGTCTAATGTTACTGCTGTGTTAGGGGACTGATTAAGCACTTAAGCTTTTGAAGGGCAATTTAGGGATCATTCATCCTGGGCATCTGGGTGGCTGTAGTCTAATTTACAAAAGAAATTGATTCTGCTAAGCAGTGGTGTAGTCGGGTCGATACGCGTGTATACATCATTTTGAAAGGTGTCATTTTAATCGTCCTTGCACACCTCTTCTCTACCATACATGTCTTATGTCATGCCGAGCTTATGCCATACCATGCCCTGCCTTGTGTAGCTATGTCATGTTTCATTGTTATTTTTACCATGCCTTGTGTTCTTACCATGCCAAGTTTATTCATGCCTTGTTCACTTTTCGTATCATGCCATGTCTGTTTCATGTCTGGACTGATCCTATGTTGCTGACCTCACACCTGGAATATAGTTTCTGATCTGGATTGTCCCTAAAATAAACTGCACTTGGATTCTACTCGGCTTAACGCCTCCATTCATTACAGCTATTAGTATACAGTAATACCTTGAGATACGAGTATTTTGAGATGCGAGCAAGCCTTCGAGCTAATTTTTTGCTTTGAAATACGAGTAAAGATTTGAGATACGAGCGCTTACAGACACAGACACTATAAGCGTTCAGCACTCGGAGCAGCTCAAGCTCCTCACTCGTTCCCTTCACGTGTTCGTGGACTTCCATACGCATCTATACGCATATGCATCCAGTGAAATGCAAAATCAGAATGCCCATGTTATATGGTAGGGGGCACTATTGCTTCAGATTAAAACACAGGCGAAAAATTGTCTAGGTTAATAGATTGAAGTTTTACAACTTACAACTGTGGTGCCCAGACACTTCATCAGTGGTTCCCTACTTAGCAGTGGTTTGCCATTCCCTATTTGAGTAACCTAAATGTTCCCTATAAGTCACGTCAGACCTAAACTGACGAATTGGGATTCTACCAAGATGCCGCAATTACTGCCCCATCCAGTGCAATAGTAAGCCGCCTAATCCCCCGACACCTGCTGGGGTGGAGAAAGGACAGGACGTAACGCAGAGAGAGTATCAATCACTGGAGATTACATGGACTGAGCCAAGACAGCAGAGGGAACTAAATTCCTGCAGTCTACTCAAAACTATCAGTTCACTTGTTCTATAGTTGCTTACTTAGAGGCAAGCTCACTTAGAAAAACATATTATAAACTAGCTCTGACCTCTAAATGTACTACTGTACACTTAAAGTATACTTTTATACACTAAAAAGTGGACCAATTTAGTTTCAAGTGATACTGAAACAGTACACTTACAAGTATACTTGTAGTGCATTGATATTAGTATACTTGTACTTAAAATATACTTAATAAGATGTATTTTTTCTAAGGGTGCATCAGTTGACATTAAACACCTCATTACTAATGCTGACTAATGCTAAACGTAAATACTGTAAGATTGTTTTTCTCATCGGCACTAATTTCATCAGTCGAGATCACTAAAAATAACATCAACAAGGTGTGTGAACTCTGTACTTGACACTGTCACCTCCTCTGGACCCCTTCCTGTTTACTACGGTGATGATATGTAGCAGACGGTCATCGCTCAATGGCTGGATATCTAATTGGTGTCCGAAAAAACAACATGGGTTTCATTGACAATTGGACTCCAAAGTTTTTGGAGCTGACCTGATCTGCTAAAAAGAGATGGACATCTTCAAGCAAAGCAAAGTATCCCGAGCTAGAAAAACGTTTGTTAGACCATAAACAAATCTGTTGCTACTAAAAACTACTGAGCAAATACAGATGGCAGAGCATTAAAAGGAAAATTGCTGAGGCCAAAACATTCTAAAATCTGTGATATACAATATCTGTTTTACTACACGTTTTCATGAGTTTGGGAGAAAGCACATCATTATTTGCTAATAATGCTGTATGGTGTTGTAAGACGGACAAGATCGCTCGAGACTGATCACAGATCACCGTTCTCGAAGTGCATGATGATTAAATTATAAAATCCATGCAACTTTAAGAGTATATCATACAACGTTATACATGTTTGGTATCATTTGAAATGTCTAAGTGTGACTGGTACAAAGGTCTCATTCCCATAGGAAGCAAAACCAAAAAGTGTTGAAGGTTAAAGAGCTTAGAAATCTGGCTTATTGGGATGAGTTTGCTCCTCCCAGAGTCTTCCATGCTAATTACCGTCTGTCCTCAATAACCAAAAGGTCCACTCGTGTTTAAATTTGAAAGAGGTTTCTGTCCTGGTCTGGATATTTAAGGGAAGGGTTCATGATGCTCATGGCTCTCTTTTGGTGGCTGGAGGAATTCACAATGTTGAAGTGTCTCACAGACAATCTGCATTATGAATTCATCTAGACAATTTATAACCAAGATCAGCCCGAAATGTTGAGAGCCTCACACTCAGCATTATGTATTTTTCTAAGTTCAGGTATGCATCTTTTACTCTATTTCTGAGCATTCAATGTTTGTATTGATTATCTTTTAATTCGATTATGTAATTGGAACGATACATACTGTATACCTGACTAATAATAAATTGAAACTCTGAAATTATTAACTCTAGTTGATTGCACTGGATCCTTGTTACCGCAAAGGCGCATCAGATTAGTTAACGGACTAAAATCCAGTTCGAGTTGGATTTTAGGAAACCACCGACTGAGGCGTTAGAGATCTGGCTAACACTTAGGTGCTGGTAAAGTGAACTTAGACTGTAAAGGTTTCCAAATTTCCATTTAGGGCAACAAAATGTTGATCGACCTAAACAGGGTGGGTCTTCTCTCTGGTTATCGTAATATTATTCTAGCTAAGTGTACGCGGGAAACCACGGCATGACTAAACCAAAGCTACTATAGAGAAAGTAATATTGGTCGGCTTATATCTGTAGTAGTTGTCGTGACCTCTGACTAGAAATAGTGTTAGTGTAACTAAGGTTATACGGATCTAAATAAAGGGGACTAAATAAAGTACTACGCACGCGCAGAAGCGGCCCTCTAAATAGTATTAGTCAATTACCTCTGTCTAATGACCAAAACAGACGGATTTGTGACCGTGAGATCCGCGTGGATAAGCCCGCGCGAGACTCTGAGCGACACTGAGATCCGGGAATGAACGAGTGCAATAAAAGTAACAGGTTCGATAGAGTAATCAAATGTCTATTTGGCAAATTATTATACTAATGACCGACAACCAATTGGCTTTCCAAACTAAATTCGTGGTCGTAGTTAAACATGGAGTCAGATAGGAAACAAATGGGAATTTGCCACGACTGAAAAGACCAAATGTGATTACCTATCAGATTTGTAAAGCGATCCTTCACCCGCTCTGCGGACACCGTCGTTGGACCGATCGAGTGGGCCTTACAGCGCGTTTATGTTTTTTATGTTTATGCTGTGCTTTATAGCTATAAAGAAGCATCTTCAGATGTAGTCTTATTCTGACAAGATATCCAAAAGTAAAAAATGTTTTCATGTATTTTGGGAGGGTTGGGTTAGTCATTAAAAGGAGCTTGTGTTTACCCTGTTACCCATCTGCAATCCTGAACTCACATATTCAGTGTTGTTGCTGAGAGCAGACTGTGCTGTCCCGTTAGCGGTGGTCTCATCATCTGCCTGCTCCTGGGGGGCCTTCTCATTCTTCTTGGCTGTACCTTTTTCTCCAGGCAGGGCGACTTCTCCCACTCCTAAGGATTCCTCCTTGTAGGATTTCATGAACTGAGCCATGGCTTTCAGCTCCAGCTCCGACAGGCTGTGGCAGTGCGCTGGGTCGTGATCATAGGAAGGGAGCTGTCTTATCAGTTGCCTGTGTCGATATAACGATCCTTCTGTGCCAGCAACGGGTCGCCTTTCCTCAGGGAGGAGCTCCATATACTGCACTGCCTGATGAAACACAGAACCATGTAAGAAAATAGCAAATAAAATACAAAAAGATATTGTATCTTATTGTGTACTCCTATTTAGAGAGAATTATCAATAGAAAAGTGTGAAATGGTAGCCGTGTCAGATCCTACGAAATGGTATGTTGGCTTGAGAAAATACTGTTCTTTGAATTTCTAACTGATCAGACTTGATGGTTTTCCTAAAATGGACAATCAAATCTTCCAAAAATCCCCTAGATTTAGATTGACTGATTGTTTAAATGAGCCAAGGACACATTGTGTCAATATGAATTATTGTCCCCCATCATAAAATGTTCAATCAGTGATGTTCAATATTCAGTGATGGTCGAACCAATTTTTTCGTTCCTTAAGTGCCAGTCACACAGCGAAAACGCATGAATCACGCACGAATTACGCACAGATTTTCGTTTCTGCGCGGAGCGTGCGTCGTATGCGTAATTCGTCGGTGGAATGAACGTAGACCGTCAGTGATTGTAAGTGGATGTGCGTCGAAGGCGGTTTGTGCGTGATTTTGAGTTTTGAACGGTTAAAAATTTTTCGCGTCGGTGTGCGTTATTCATGAGTCGGTGTGCGTAGTTTATGCGTCGAGTATGCGTGACTATGCGCGGGACACGCGTCAGCCGTCAGTGCTTATGCGTTGGAACTGGTTCGAAACTGCGCACGTCCACGTCCGTCCACTGACGCCCCACCTTCATATCACACATGAATCGCGCACGTATCACGTTCATTCCACTGACAATGTGGATTCTGAAAGTGCTTGTACGTGGAACGTTAGTGAAGCGTGTGTGTTTGGACGCGCTCCGTCAGTGATTCATGCGTCGGGCGTGCGTCGAATGTTTGTGGAATACTTTGGTCAATTTCTCAACGCACAAACCCAATCTGTGCGTGATTTGTGAGTGATTCGTGCGCGATCGGCTGTGTGACTGGCCCTTGATAATGAAATGCTCCTAAATGTTAGGTGAGAAGCTTTTCACAGATATTATTGAAAACGTAAATGCTGTCAAATTGTTCAATTATTACAAATGAACAAATAGGTTCATATAATGTTATTTTACAGGGGTATAGCATTTCTCGTTTTTACCAACCTTTTTAAATATTAATATTATTAATAGTATTATTACACCTACTAATAGTGTTTGTTTCTGCTTTGAAAGCATCTCTATTGTAAGAAGCGCTATATAAATAATGGTGAATTGACAATCACATACTTGAAAAAAATGTAACTAGTGGAGTAAAACTGTAAATTAAAACTCAATTGAGGGCCATGAGCTGCTGTGTCCAGGAGGTGTCTGACGTTTTGATATGAGAGATGTAATAGATGAATGTATGAAAGACTTGCTCTTTAAGATTGGATTATTGGGACACTAATATAGAGGGAATGTAGTTGTCAAAATATGGTTACACAAATCACATGAAACAGGAGAGTATAATACAAACAGTCTAAAATAAACAATTCAAAACAGTCACAGGGCATAAGAACTCAGGAGAACAGGAAAACAACCATGTTACACAGATGACAACAAACTAAAAAATTCCTGCCTGTAATACGAAACAGCCAAGAGTAAGGAGTCGGGGTGGTGGAGGGATGCTGAAAACTGTCGGGAAATGTAGCCGAGTCAACTATGTACGAGTCTTCTTCTCATAATGATAGGATTAGACATAATAATTGCTAAAGACGACTTGATTGCACAGATCAACTCCTGTACTTTATTAATGAAACATCATTATATATATATATATATATACACACACACCGTGGAACCCACTTATCTCGAGCTCGGTTAACTCACCAACCATATTACGTCGACGTTTTTGAAGTGGAACCGCCAAACCCTATTTGTCTAAGCATTTTCTTATCGGTTATGTCAATTATTTTATGTTGCCGAACCCTGATATCTCGAGCACAAAAGAAGGACTTTACATCAGTTATCTAGATCCCTGTGACTAATAATTGTACCGAGTTCACTGCGCAAAACTTTCAGAACTGTGTCCGAGCGAAATGTTATGAGTGAATGTGTTTATGTGTTTATGTGACTCTTTACTGTGTGAGCGATCATTGTGTTTGCAATGTTGGAGAATATAATTAAAGGTTTGTATCGAGAATCAAAGGTGTTTTTTATCATATACTGGTAAATCTTGTAACGGCTGTCAGAGTGGTTGACGACTGCCCAGATGTTAAGTGGAAATGAAAGAAAACTCACGCGATTAAACTGGTCACGCGAGCTTTATAGATGGATTTCACACTCTTCTTAAACATGTAAAGAGCGTAAGTACAAACCAGGAAAAAGAAAACACTCTGACAAACATCACAAATAAAAGAAGGGGAATAGAAACAGTAGATTATGCTATATAACAGTCAGCGATAGAGCGGCCATTTCTCTCCTCACTAAAAAACTGTCACGGTGTGTGGAAAGGGATGTGACGAGGACTCAATGGTGCAATGAGAATGGGGATTTATTTACAACATGACAGAGCGCACGAAAATGAGGAAGCACTCGGCTCGCGAGCTCAGGACAAGGACGAACACACGAGTCATGAATGCCCGAATCCCGATCCAAAACCGAAACTGAACCAGACCAAAGTATCAGGACCGGACATCATAACTCGTACAAAAGACGTCACACAGACACGCGACTCGAACACTCGAAGCCGCGCGCACGCACACACAACTCGAGACATTACGGCAGTGTCAGAGCTCTGCCACAACCACAAGAGACTACTAGACCGAATGTGGCAGAACCCTGACAAAAACACTCTCCTCCCCGTGCGCGCTCACACCAGAACAGCACACACACTACATACGCCGTCTTAATGGTATATTCCCAACATAAAAAAGTAGGCGTTACAATCTCTGCTGTTAGTTGGTGCACATATGCCTTTTGTTGTTAGCAAACATATACAGTTTATGTACATTTTTATAGCATGCCAATGATCGCTTCATCAAACAAATCGTCATATTGGCTGTTGGTTATCTCGATCATCGGTTATCTCAACGCTTTTTTGCAACCCCCGAGGCCGTCGACATAACCGAACTCCACTGTATCTAGTAATGTGATGCTAATTGACTAGCCTTTATCACTGAAAATACTTAACTAATATTATTTGTGTCTCATATGATATGAAGCCACATCAGATCACAAAAGAAAGTTATTCCAAATACTTTACTGACACAATGAAAAAAATGTTTTTGTAAATGCATGCGTTGCTCTTCAAATGTAAGCTTGCAGAGATGGATGAACTGCAAACCGACCGATCCGCTCTAACGCAGGGCACTTCACCATAAATGCATCTATTTAGTCAACTAAAATCTTAGCAATTTCATAATCACAAATAAATTTCATAATCATAAATTAATTTCATAATCACAAAAATGACCAAAGAAAAATTATAGTTTCAGTTTAATTTTAACCCCATGTACAAACAACAACACCCACAAACTGTTTCACACACTTACACACAGTACGGGAGAAGCTACAGTCCATTCCCTCATTCTTTCTTAAATGCGCAATGGAACATATCCCGCTCTTTCGACCAGTCAGAATCCGTAACAGGCTCCGGCACCCAATGGGACAGATGTGGCCTCAGGTAAAATCTCTTTAAAAGCACATAAAGGCTGACTTGCACACCTGGTCTTGGCTCTCTGCGGCTCTCTGTCTGTGGTGGGCTCAGGCGTTTTATCCTCAATGGGCTTGGCTCTGTTTTCACGGGGGGCACAGGCTTCGAGTCTGGCTCGTGCTCCGTTCTCTTTTTACATTTATTCGTGGCTCCAAATCTATTTATCTGGAAATATGCAACGATTCTAACCCCATACAAAGCTCTCCAAACGCTTAGATTTGTTAATGTAAAACAGGAATGATCAGAATAAAACCTGAGAGAAAAGTAAAAGATGAAAGGGCTTTAGTAGGGGGCACAGGCGGCACATGCTCCCTGGCAGCCGATGGAGAACAATAAAGTATAGGGCTTATTTCCAGAGCCCTGTCCGACTGTGAATGGCCCATTGCTGGACTAAAAAAGAATTTGATGTAAAAAAAGCTGGTCCTGTGAGCTGCGGGAAGCAGCCAGCGCATTCTGCTATCAAAATAAACAGTACAGACCTCGTCTGGCATCCTTCATTCCACCTTCCTACAGTAACTTGCGAAGAAATGATCCCCTTAATGCATGTGAGATCAGTGGGACAAATTTAAATGTGGCTTTTTCCATTAAGTCAAATGCGAGGTATGTGCCCAGTGAGACGATAAAGCAAGGCTGTTCCCTACCTTTAGCTCACGGAGAGGGTTATTTTTAACATTTTCTCTCCAAATACCAGCCTAATTCCTGTAAAACATATCAGACATCTGACCAGAAATGCTAATGCTTGGAATAAATTACCTTAGTTGATGATTGTTGTTTAACTGCTCCAGGTCTGGTTTGCATTGCAGTTACTTATTTAAAATCAATACTGTTTACCACCAAGGGTGTGAAATATTAAATAACAAATTCTCCCATTACTGTTATTAAGTAGCTATTTTTATTAATTATTTTTTTTTACTTTTATAGTACATTTTAGGTCATGTAAAAAAAAGGGGCAATACTTTGACTCCAATACAGCATTAGATGGGGGTTAATCATGGCACATCAACTCAATCGCGATATCAGCACACTGTAATAAGTGTTATGTGCTGTTTACTTCTAAAAATTATGGTCACAATATTACACATGATATTTTCTAGAAGTTTTTGAGACTTGATTTCTTTATTAAATTATTTAGTCTCAGACACAATGACCTCAACATTTGTAGTGAAATTTCCTTTTTTTATATATTTTAAGTTGTCTCAAAAGTGTGTGATTTACAGTGAATGGAAATTACCTGTTGATTTTTGACTTTGAGTTACAGTAATACGAGTGCCCTGACATACGAGTATTCCGAGATACGAGCAAGCATTCAAGCAATTTTTTTGCTTTGAGATACGAGTAACTATTTGAGATACGAGCAGCTTACAGACGCTAGAGGTGTTCAGCACTCGGAGCAGCTCACGCCTCAGTTGTTCACTTCACGTGTTCGTCGACTTCCGTACGCATCTCCCGCGAGTCTTCCTGTGGTGTATGTTATATACATTTATGGGGTAATTGCATATGATCTCCACTAGAGGCAGCTTGGTTTTACAGCTCGACCTGGTATGCTGCTAGTTCAGCACAAGCAAAAAAATACGTTTTACTGCAGTGACATTAGCAAAGTTTTTGCTTATTGACCAAACCAACATGCTTCAGGTTATTAAAACATACATTTCAGACACAACCGAACCCTACGCTCTGCTCTTCTGAATAATAACATAAAAGATCATTAAACATTTACAGATGTTTCCCTTCACTCGAAAACACATAAAATAACACTTCATTTCAATATTTACTCTGCATTTCCAACCATATGCAAAGCACAAAACCGTCTCTAAATAAAACTGCATAATCAAGCTAATTCACTTAAAATATATAAAAAGCCTTCTTTCCTTAATTTCATCAGTTCAATTCTATTCAGTTCAATTCAATTCAAGCCTAAACATTTCTTAAGTTTCCTTGAAACATTAGGAAAATGTATTTCTTGAAATATTCTTAATATTGGACACTGAACCACAATTTTATTAATAAAATATACACACTATTTTTAACGATCACCTTAATTTTTTTTTCATGAAAATGACGAGACCCATGATTAATTTTTTACAGTGCATTTAAATCTTCTGTTAATTCTAGGAATTATGCATGTAAAATAATGCCAAATGTATTCGAAGCAAAAACACAACTGAACTGCACCAACTGAAAAAAAGCATGCATTGTATTAATCATGTTTGCATTTTAAAAGTAATGGTTCTTTTGAGTACATTTTTAGTACTCCTTCCACTCCTGCCTGCCACAGTAAAAGAGCCATAAGACATAAGGCAAGGGATTTGCTAAAAGTAGCAGGTTTTTGACTGTCGGTTGCAGTGTTTAATTTTTATTCACGTTTTGAAGAAGTTCATTATTTGTGAAAAACAATATTGTTCGACCACTAGTTGCACAGACTGAGAAACCACACAAATACTGCCACCATTAGCTCTGATTTAGGTTTACACCATCTTTGTGTAAATGTGGACAGCAGGAAAACAACAGTGTGGGAAAGTGTCACTGCAATGTGATCAGGATTCTTCTGGAAAACATGATGGATGAACTCTTTTCAACCACTGCATTGTGGAAGACACCAGAACGTAACAATCTCTGTATCTAAGCTCTTTCCAGAAACTTTACCAATAAAAACAAATACACTGAATGATTTTAAAGTTTACTCTGATAATGTAACTCTATGGTAACATCCAACTGAATTCAGGACACTTGCATCTAAAATCATATGCTCTGTACGCCCTTATCCATTCAAAGTAGTCGTTTAGTAGTTTTGTTAGCTCATCTTACTGTTTGATTTGGTTACTCTTTCCCTGTAAGCGTATCTATCATTTTCACGAACGTTTCATGGCCCCTAGAATATTTTGTGGTATGAATATCTGAACATGCAATATATCAAGAGAAAGAGCTTTTAATCAGAGTAATCTGTGGGTACGTTTCATAAAAAAGCAACCTTTTGAGCTAAAAGCAACTTTTTGTCAAAGACTTTGTCTTGATGGGATTCAGAACAATGATCAAGACAGATGGAGTTGATCGAGTGCATCAACAGCCCAAAGATTCACAGTCCTAAAACTCGTCCTGCTCCACTTTTCATTCACTTACATCCGGCAGTTTTGATTTATATACCGTTTAATGATCGTGTTATTTTATGATTACAGATGATATCACTTGTTTCTGCTGCTTCTTCATCTGTGTTTTGATCAGTTCTCTTTCAGAAGGAAATGCACATCAGTGAAAACACAGAAAGCCGTAAATTTACGTCAATGGTTTTTACTGTTAAAGTGAAATTCCTTTGCTGATTCTCACCTGAAGTTTGACGGAGACAGACAATATTTATTTGGTGCCACCAAACATTTGTGTAATTACGTTCGCCAACATATAAAGTAACCTTGTAAACATTAGATGTCATGCTTATTGATAGTGGTACTGAAGACAGAAAGCAAGGCCTCAGATTTACAAAACAAAGTTCTGCGGACAAATGACAATCTACGCAAATTAACGTAGGGTTGCAAATAGAGGGAGTGGAGAGAGGATTGGTGCCTGACTTAAATAATGGTGAAAGAACCAGTAAATGTACTGCAAACCTTAGTAAATCACATTGTGTGATATATCACAAACTCTCCTCCATAAGCGTTACGACTCAAAGGGAAACTCCTACAAAAGCTTATGCAAACATAACTGTCTCCAGCGCTCATTTTTCACTGTGTGTCTTTAGTAAATCCCAGGATTAGTTATTTAAAACGACAAACTACTTCATTTCACACTCCAGCTAGAACCACCGCCTGACCGTAACCGTGATAAACTACTAAACGTTTAAGATGCATTGAGCTTTCCTTTGCTCTTACCAGTTTCTGTGTGAGGCCTGGCGGGACCCAGTCGTAGGTGACGGTGTTGAAGGTTGGGTCTTTACGGGACACCACTGGGTTGGTGACGATCATACGGTTGCGTTTATAGACCCTCGTGCCGTCTCCTCCCTTAATCTTGGTTGTGAAATGGGCGTAGCGGGACTCTGCCAGCAATCTTCCCACCTTGCGGTCGTCTTCGCTGTCGGAGCAGGACGCGTGCTCCTCCTCACTGCAGTGGCACTGTATGCAAGCTTTTCTGCAGAAACCAGAGGACATTACAGGTCAACAGGCCTTGGCTTCTCATCAAATAGTCAATCACTTGCGTAACATTTGGAGTTTCTAAACCATTTAGAAAAATTAGCCGATTTGTTTTTATGTTGCCTTATGTACATTTTCCAGAGCAATCAATCCATCATGTTGGTTTACCAAGGGTCGAACAAAAACACCAGAGGAAGAATCAGTCAACAATGTGTACGTGAATAAGTCTTTTGCCATCTCCGATACTCACACCATTTCTTCAGCAACAGACACTTGCTGCTTTTGACCACAAGGTGGCGCTACATTTACAAGTTATGAGGTAAACACCTCGGCAATAGACTAGAAAACACTATTCACCGAAGCAGAAGTAGTTCTGCATTTGTTATTTCAAATCAATCTAGTGGTGCCGGGATGACGCCAGAACCCGAAAGTCTAATTCGTCACTTTAGAGAAGGTTTTATAATGCCGTTTTTCCATTTGGGAGTAAAATACAACATAACTAGATGATACTTTGACTAATGTTGTAGGACAAAATATCAAGTATCATCAAGTTAAGTTTATCCCAGACTTTATTTCACACAGAAATAAATTAATAAAACATTATAAAACCACATAGGACCGGTCAATCGACTTCCAGCTTCTGAAGTCTATGCAGCTTTTGGGGAGAACTGTGAGAGAGACACTGCCTCGGATGGACAGCAACCGCACACACGTAACACTTAATATTCATTAATATTGCTGATTGGTTCTTCTAGAGCTGCTGTACAACCAAAACTAATTTGTTGCATTATTTTCCTGTTTTCTCTGTAAAGCGGTTTTGAAACAATCTCTATTGTAAAAAGTGCTATAGAAATAAAAATAGAAATTCACACAGAAGAATTCACAATCCACACACACAGTTTATCCAGTATTCCATATCCAGAGAAATGAGGCAGGCATGAAGCCCTTTCCTCTGTTTTTTCATATTTAGTCGAGAGAATAAATTACCTCCAGGAATGTGGCTGGAATCCAGAGCAGATCCCTTTACATGTCATACATGCTGCACCCTTTCCTGCTGGCAGCGGCCCCACCAACATCTGGAAAAAAGAGGAGAGCGGTAAAAGGAGAAGCATAAAGTAATAGCAGTTATTAACAGAAGAGCAAATTACTTTATTCTCTGCAGAGACATCTTATGAAACTCGGATTCAATTGTAAAAGATTCAGGTTTTATTTTAATTGCACTTGTAAAAATAATAATAATAAAGTGTCATTTCTGTGCATAGACAAGCAGGATTATTCAAAACTTCCCCCATTTTCCCTTGGCAAGTAAAACGCATGATCCTGCCCCATACTGGGCTCGCTGGAACTGAAGAAAAAGCATATCTGGGGCTTTAGTGAAGGTGGAGAGACTCACGAATCGCTTCCAGTAACAATGATCCGAAACACACAGCCCAGAACTGAATCCTATAGGAAGTCTGGGATGGGCCGGAAGAGGCACAGGAAATGCCCTCGCAGTTACACAGATCTGGAACGCGTTTGCAAAGAAGAGAAATATATGTCAATTAAAAGGTAATTTCAGTGGAGTTCAGTTATTTCGACGGCCTCGGGGGTTGCAAAAAAGCGTTGAGATAACCGATGATCGAGATAACCAACAGCCAATATGGTGATTTGTTTGACGAAGCGATCGGCATGCTATAAAAATGTACATACACTGTATATGTTTGCTAACAACAAAAGGCATATGTGCAGCAACTAACAGCAGAGATTTACCATTATACAATAAAAACACCTTCCATTCTCCATACAAACCTTTAATTATATTCTCCAACATTGCAAACACAATTTCGCTCACAGCGTAAACAGTCACAACATATTCATGAGGTCATCACGCTGGACTAGATTGCATACTTTCTTGCGTTCTGCCTGTCTAATGTGCTTTCTCAACAAATTCGGCTTCGTCCCGTCTTTTAATAACCGTGTTCTTCAATCCGCAGTGGTGCTGAGAAGCGCGCGCGTCAGAACAGAAGCAGGTGTGTGTGTTTATCTGAGCCTCATACTCATCGGTCGGTAACCGCTCGTCAATGTCAAAACAGTTGAGAAAACCAATCAAATCAGAGAAGGCGGGCTTTATGTGCACTCGCTGCTCGTTGAGAAGCATAAGAATGAAAGGTGCTTTCACCTCAGAGAATTTTTTTATTAAAAACACTGTATTACACAATTGTTTACTGTAAACCAGTATTTTAAATGGTGAGGGTTTGTGTTTGTCTATGGCTGAGAAATCAGCAGAGAAATACACACTGATCTGAAGGACAAACACCACATGCATTCACTTTAAATCACTCATCGATAACCTGAAACACAATCCATGATAACAAGCTGTTGACCACGATTCTCACTCCAGACAGATGGCTTATCTTTCATCACAGAGCTTAATATGACAAAAATAACAGCACACAGAGATAAGCAGAGCACAACAAAACAGGCAGCCATGGTGTTAAAGCCCTAAAATCCTCCTCTGGAAATGGCAGGTGTGTTGAGAGATGAGAGTTACACCAATCTGAGCCTCTCAAGCGCTCTCAAAACTGATCCGTCCTGCAGCACATCTTCTCTCTATCAGCGCGTTTCTGAACGCCGTCGTGCTCTTGAGTGTCTTCCAGAAACAAACATGTCACAGCGGAGTAAAAAAAAGTCATAATAATGAGACACTTTCTCATTCTAAATGTTCTCGCATTATAAAGTTAAGGAAACAAAACAACCGACAATATACACTCACCTAAAGGATTATTAGGAAAATAATCAATTTCTCATTAATGCAATTTTCTAATCAATCTAATAAACATGGCAGTTGCTTCAATGCATTTAGGGGTCAAGACAATCTCCTGAACTCCAAACTGAATGTCAGAATGGGAAAGAAAGGTGATTTAAGCAGTTTTGAGTGTGGCATGGTTGTTCGTGCCAGACGGGCCGGTCTGAGTATTTCACAATCTGCTCAGTTACTGGGATTTTCACATACAACCATTTCTAAGGTTTACAAAGAATGGTGTGAAAAGAGAAAAACATTCAGTATGCGGCAGTCCTGTGGGAGAAAATGCCTTGCTGGAGGTCAGAGGTCATGGGCGACTTAAGCTGATAGAAGAGCAACTTTGACTGAAATAACCACTTGTTACAACCGAGGTTTGCAGCAAAGCATTTGTGAAGCCACAACACACACAACCTTGAGGCGGATGGGCTACAACAGCAGAAGACCCCACCGGGTGCCACTCATCTCCACTACAAATAGGAAAAAGTTTCTGACCATGTCTGCAATTTGTAAAGCAAGATAAAACAGACCGAAAATTTCCTGTTGAAAATTCTAGGTTACAATTTGCACAAGCTCACCAAAATTGGACAGTTGAAGACTGGAAAAATGTTGCCTGGTCTGTTGAGTCTCGGTTTCTGTTGGGACATTCAGATGGTAGAGTCAGAATTTGGCGTAAACAGAATGAGAACATGGATCCATCACGCCTTGGCACTGTGCAGGCTGGTGGTGGTGGTGTAATGGTGTGGGGATTTCTTGGCACACTTTAGGCCCTTTAGTGCCAATTGGGCATCGTTTAAATGCCACGGTCTGCCTGAGCATTGTTTCTGACCATGTCTATCTCTTCATGACCACCATGTACCCATCCTCTGATGCTGCTTCCAGCAGGATAATGCACCATGTCACAAAGCTGGAATCACAGTCACCCCACAGTCCCACAGTCACCAGATCTCAACCCAATAGAGCATCTTTGGGATGTGGTGGAACGGGAGCTTCGTGCCCTGGATGTGCATCCCACAAATCTCCATCAACTGCAAGATGCTCCTATCAATATGGCCAACATTTCTAAAGAATGCTTTCAGCACCTTGTTGAATCAATGCCACGTAGAATTAAGGCAGTTCTGAAGGTGAAAGGGGGTCAAACACAGTATTAGTGTGTGTTCCTAATAATCCTTTAGGTGAGTGTATACGTCTTCCTCAGGTATTCGATCTGTGTATCAGCATCAGGGAATTACATTATAATCTGTACACAGGGAAAGCAACCGTGAAGAAATTGAATATAATTTAAATTCCGTGTTTGCTTTTCCATATACCGTAGCCCTGATAATCATCACACACACATGCACTCACTCCATTTCTGTAAAATCAGTTGTTGTAAATGAATGACCTGTTCGTCAACAAGCGCTGGGACATTTACATTTATGCATTTGTCAGACGCTTTTATCATTGCATTCAAGAAACACATTGACATTCTAGTCAGTTCTTGCTTTAACTGGGAATCGATCCCATGACCTTTGGCATTACACCTCCTGCATCGGCAGATTCAACACTCGACTGCTATTCCTGCAGTTCCTGGAGTTTTCCTGCAATTTGTAAAGCAAGATAAAACAGACCGAAAAATTCCTGTTGAAAATTCTAGGTTTTGTTTTTCAACAGACGGAATATTTTAGAAGTGAAATTTGAAAGCTGACTAAGGATTACGTGTTTTAAATGTTTTAAAGAAAAGTTTGTCAAGCAGCAGAATGACACGCTCATCTCAGAAACGTCTATTTGATGTGTGCGTTTACATCTGGAAGGCATGTTTTTAATAGCGCTTGCTCGTCAAAGACGTTTCATGTCAGAGGTTAAAAAGACGTCTTTAAGATGTTTATGGCTGAGAAAGAATCTAAAACTGGCGTCTTTTCATCATTTCTCAGATGTTTGTGCACAGCAGATCTTTAACAAACATCTAGCATCTAACGTGCATGTGTGTATCTGGGGAAATATCATTAATATCATTAATTGTTCGCTTACAGGCATGCAAAGTTGGGAAGAAGCATATTTTTAGCACTTCGAGGCACGTTCTGCAGCTGTTTTGTTGGAGGGAAATAGAATTTTAGTTGATCTTCAGACATTCCTCCTCAAAAGAAAAGTGGGAAAATATGTACACCTCCTTCTCCCAGGTCTTCCAAGCTCCTAAGAGCCGAGGGTCATCATCACACTCATCCCACACAACTATTCTTCACCTCTGCTATTGAAAAGGATGAGTCATTCCTGTACTTCATGCCATTCATGCATTGCTTCATGATCACTGCCAACTCTAGCTAGTGCTCAACACATGCTCCTCAAAGTGGAACAGTTTCTATGTGCATCAAAAGTGTGAGACTGACCATTGAACTCCTAAAGTTGGTTTATCCTGCGACTGGCAAACAAATTATGAGAGTCCGAAACAAAGATCCAAATCTATTTATAACTATGTATATTTAAAAAAACACTCGAAATTAAATTCATTTAAATGGTTATCAATGGTTTCTTTGTGACTGTCCTGGACTACCGACCGACTGTGGAGATTCAGAAACTTCTCTTTAAGCAGCAGAAAGTGAGTGAATCAGTGGGATAACGCTGGCATTCCTCTCTCCTGTCCTCCTGATGCCAAACTGTGTGCACATCACATCTTATGCAAACCTCACTTACTGTTTTCTGACGGCTGTACACGCGGGCAACAACACTCAATCAGACAGAAATACTACGCAAACGCGACTCTCTCTTTAAAATATCAAAACACAGAGCTCGAGTTTTTAAAGCGTGCTGTTAGCAATTAAACCATTGTGAATTCCTCAATGAAAATAACCGATGTTTACCGTTAAAAACGCGTAAAGTTGAGTTGTTTGAGGTCAGACAGCCTTACCTTCTGATCCCTCTCGATCGTCTCCATTGTGTGAGAAGAGCTCGTGTGTGTGTGTGAGAGAGTGTGCGTGTGTGTGAGAGACAGAGTGTGAGTGTGAGAGAGAGAGAGCGTGTGTGTGAGAGAGAGAGTGTGCGAAAAAAGAGATTGTATCTTAATAGCAGCAAAATACATTGAGGCCTGTCACAAAAAGAGGGAAGAGATGACCAATCAGTGATGCGCTCCCACACACACACTCACTGACTCACACACACTTCTAAATTGTTAGTAGAATTGTTCTACATTAATTGTTTATTAACGTTTAATGATTGTTCTACGTTGACGCATATGTGTGTATTGTTTGAAATTCGTGAAATGTATGTATATGTTATATTTGAAATGCTTTGGCAATACACTGTGATAATTGTCATGCCAATAAAGCACACTTGAATTGAATTGAAATTGAGTGTGTGTGTCTGTGTGTGTGTGTGAGAGAGAGAGAGAGAGAGAGAGAGAGAGAGAGGATGCATGTGTGTGTGTGTGAGAGAGAGAGAGAGAGAGAAAGTCTAACTATGTGTGTGTGTGAGAGAGAGAGACAGAGAGAGAGAAAGAAAGAAAGTGTAACTATGTGTGTGTGTGTGTGTGTGTGTGTGTGTGTGTGTGAGAGAGAGAGAGAGAGAGAGAGAGAGAGAGAGAGAGAGAGAGAGAGAGATCAACCGCCAGGGATTTGAGACATTACATCACCCGTGAATGTGAGATTGGACGAAACTAACTATATTGTGTCGATAGTGTAATAAGTTTTTGACTCAGAGCTGCTGTAGAAAGGCTGCGATTAGAACAGATGTGCTGATATTTTCACCAGCATGTGGAGCAAACTGTTCTTTACAGTCTTTATAAAAGCAGCGTTGCACAGTATCCACTGCTAATAAAGCACATTATCATGTCAAGTGCAGCAGAACCGCTTCTGCTCCCTCCAGCATGTATCCGCTCTGCTGGGAAGGACATTCCTGTGTGTGTGTTTGTGTTACAGATTTATTTGACTGACCGCTTAAAACCACTAGAAACGTGGTTTACACGATTAACACTCCAGACTTTAATCATTTACAGGATATGAATTATTGATAGCAACAGGTCAGTCTTCACTAGTTAAATCTCACCAGTGGCTGCCACAAAAATTCAATGGTCAAAAATCAGAAATACAATATTTACCAGCAAAGATCTTGTGTTTAGGTCTATAATTGCGTGTTTTACTAGTGCAAATGTCTGTTTCTGATATCAACAACTGAATTTCTACTAGTATTGCTATTTTTTGACATCAATAATTGGATTGTCACTAATTACCATGTAACTTTCTGATATCATGAATGTGATTCTCACTAGTAAGAAAGCCATTTTAAATCTCCTAATTATTGATATCAGAAATAAACGTAACAATGTTGACATTTACAGAGATCAAGAATTAACATTTCTACTAATGACAATTGCATTTTTGATATCAGGAACTTATATTTTTACTAGTGAAGGAAAACAAATACTGCTCTTCATGTTTTAACAACTTGATGTACTTTTAAGGTACTTAATGATGGTATGTTCATATGCTTAATTATAAGGGGTAAAAGATGCTTGTGCTAATGAATCAATAGTCTTCAGACTCTGGAATGAGAAGACTGCTGGCAGAGCAAAGTGATGATTGAATCAGGACTATCAGAAGAGATGAGCACAAAGAGTGTGTAGATGTGAGGCGCCTCAGAGCGTCTCACTGTATGATTAACCTGGAAAAGAGCTTCTGTGTGCAGGAAAACAGGAGCCGAGATGAGTGAAGGGTCTCAACTGGAGCAACAGATATCAGTCAACCTTTGTCCAGAAGAGACTGCCGACTTGTTTAATACAGTTTAAATATGAGGGTCGAGGAAAAAGCGAGCTGTTGCAGAATATCTGTGTATAAGCCTTGCATAGTGTTGTGTAATCAGGGAAAGCTGTGACCCAGAGCTCTGTGCTTTATTCATATGACTTACTTGATAGTTAAACGAAAAGTCGTCTCTGCTCATTAAAAGAACACACGGACGTGAGGGATTGATGCCGCGTCCAACACTAGTAACTGTAACTAGATGGGTAAAGTTTGTAAAAAAAAAACTTGAAGTTGGCTTGAGAAAGCCTAGCCTGAAAGTTAAAAGTAGTTGTAAAAGTTTTGAAAGTTTTTTTAAAAGATTTAGTATGAATTAGCATGTAGCTAGCAAGATTTAACATGACTTAACATGTCGCTAGCCAGATTTAACGTGAATTAACATGTAGCTAGCAAGATTTCACATGACTTACCATGTCGGTAGCAAGATTTAGCTTGAATTTACAAGTTTGCTAACATGGTTTAACATTAACATGTCGCAAGCAAGATTTAATGTGAATTGGCATGTTGTTAGCTAGATTTAACATGAATTAGCATGTCGCTAGCAAGATTTAATGTGAATTGGCATGTTTTCAGCTAGATTTAACATGAATTTGCATGTCGCTAACAAGATTTAGTATGAATTAGATTGTCACTAGCAAGATTTAACATGATTTACCATGTCGGTAGCAAGATTTAGCTTGAATTTACAAGTTTACTAACATATTTTAACACTAACTATCATGTTTCTAGCCAGATTTAACATGAATTAACATGTAGCTAACAGGATTTAGTGTGATTGAACATGTCGCTAGCAAGATTTTGTGTGAATTAACATGTCACTAGCAAGACTTAACTTGAATTAACAATTCTGCTAACATAGTTTAGCATTAACTAACATATCGCTAACATGATTTAGTGTGAATTAGCATGTCGCTAGCAAGATTTTGTGTGAATTAACATATCGCTAACATGATTTAGCTTGATTTAGCAAGTTTGCTAGCATGTCCTAGGTTGGTTGCTAGAGTTTGTCAGTAATAGACACATAGTGTGATGAAGCTTAATTACTTCCATTAGAGTCAATGTAACAAAAGTGTTCACCCCTTGAATGGAAGTCTATGGAAATTATATGATTTTAATATTCAGTTTTTTGGAAAACCATCCGTGAAAAGATATAGCCTGAAGTTTGAGCCGAGTTTAATGGTTGTAGCTTTAAAGCAGTAGGAGGAGATACAGTCTTAAATTTTGAACTGAAGAATAATAAGTTTAAACATTAGATCAGTAAGTTTCTCAAGCCAATTATTTTATATATATATATATATAAATAATTTTTTACTAGTAAAAAAATCAGTTCTTAACATAACAGCCTATGGCGACATTCAACTAGTGAAGATAAAATTGCAGATATCCAGAATATTAGTTTTTACTAGTTGAAATTTAATTCTTGATATCAAAAATTCGATTTCTGCGAGTGATGATGTCATTGTCGATAACAGTATTTAACAAAATTAGGATTTTAACTAGCGGCAATTGAATAGCTGATATCAAGATCTCATACAGTGTGAATGATTAAAAATTAAAGTGCCCGCACATTCATCAATGTTATTCTTTAAATTATAAACGACTAAAATAGCGATACTTTTACATTTTGAAATATGAAAACAGTAAAGACTCTTATAATGCTTTTGAATAATTTCCAGGTGATTTTTAACGTCCCGGCCGCTGGATGAGCCTGCAGAATCAAATCAAAGACGTTCATGTGGTTTCATCTGCATTTCTGTAATTATTTTTTTTAATCTTAACTGTTTAAGTTAGTGAATCACTAATTTCAGTTTACATTTCTGCATTTATCAGACGCTTTTATAATTTCATTCAAGAAACACATTGACATTCTAATCAGTTCTTGCTTTCCCTGGGAATCAAACCCATTACCTTGATGTTGCAAACACCACACTCAACTGTTAGAGCTACAGGAACTTTTACATTCAAACATTTATATAAATTCTCTTTTGATAGAAAAGACATCAAAATCTTCATCCGTAACAGAGACTTCATGACTGTTTTCATCTGCACAGGAAGCATCCATTCAAATTCTGCGTGACCTTGCATGACGAATAAAGTATAATTTGCATAATTTAGTCCAGGTGTGAAAGTCTTTACAGTGATCAGCTGCTGCATCTTCAGATACACACGCATACTTCACATTCCTTCTACAGGCACAGAGTTGATCCAGAAAGACTTACACGGGTCCTTTACAAACAATGAAAAATAATACCGACACACGTACTAGACAGACTAACGACATCTTAAAAATCAACAGCATGTGCCAAAGCCAGGCGAACCCCGGGGTTTCTGTCAGTTACGGGTTAACAATGCAGAGGGAAATAAAAACAGCACTTTACACGTCAGAAATGTGTGATGAAGCCTTTTAGTTGGAGAGCATCTACTATAGATGTGATTTTCCTGCAGGAACCTCACACTCCACAAACAACATCTCGCCGTCAGCTCTTTCCGCACAGCGCCAGCCGGTCACACACACACACACACTCGGCACTTCGTGAAGGGCGTGTGAGGTGCGTCACATGATGATGCGCGGCTCAGGAACGGAGTCTGTGATGGATTTATGAGGCAGAACATTGGCACCATTGATGTAGAGTTCATCGTTCACGATCACATCCTCGCCCAGAACCGTAACGTTCTCCATCCGCACCTGCACAACACAAGCACAGAACCAAACCTCATCATACTGAACGCAAAACAATCTACTCAAGACAGTCTGGAGAACAAGAGAACCCTCGTTCGGGGTCTCCTCTCTTCGTTCTGTCTCCAGCTGGAGTTTGGGTTCTTTTCGCTGTCGCCTCTGGCTTGAGGACAGTGAATATTCATCACTATTGTTGATCTGCTGTATGAGAACTGACCTGAGCTGGACAGGGACTGCTTTATAGACTAAAAGTCATTCAATTGATGATTTTTACACAGCAATACCTCGGTTTACGAGTTTAATTCGTTCCAAGAGCTCGTAACTCAAAATGCTTGTACACCAAAACAATTTTCCCCATAAGAATGCACTAAAAATCCCTCGATTCGTTCCACACAACCATAAATGCCCATTTTAATTTTTTTTTGGTTTTACCCTATTAATTACAGTTAAAATTATAACCATTAAGATCTCATATAAATACTAATTAATAATTGACAATTAAACTCTAAAAATACTTGACAATTTACTGTAACGCGCACTTCAGCTTTGAGTAGCGTCGCTGCTGGCGTGAAGGAGACGAGAGGAGGGTTTTACTGCTTACAGGGAGAATTTCATCCCTTCTTTCTTACTCATCTTGAGGTCATTGTCTATATGCTGTACTGTACGTATATATTTCACTACGTGAACAATAGCGATTACAATTAATGTTAACAACACGAGGTAAAACCGCTGTAAATCCCTTATAAAAGTATCACTGTGGTGAATGATGAACGAGTGAAGGGGTGATGGGCTTTGTGAGAGGCTGTCGGTAGGATATTTCCAGTAAAAATGCGCGTGAAGATGCTGAGCGTTAGGACTTTTCCACAAAAAAATTCACGTGGGCGAGGGAAAAATTCATGCACTACGATTTCCTCGTATACAAAGTCACTCGTAAACCGAGGAATTACTGTATCTTATTAAACTGAAGAGATCTAAGCTGAATAACTGCTGTCATTATTTACAACTGGTTTAAAAAGATCTGTACGCTATAAAGTGTTTTAGAAATAAAGCTGACTTGATTTTCTTTTGTGCTTTAACTGTACGATTTTAATATGGTTATTAATCTTGGAGCAATAGTAGTCTGCTTGGTTCTTGGCTTACAATTCTTTACACGAGAAAAACATTGGGCGAAAAGCTTCCAAAGCCATGGCGGCTGAAAGGTGGAGGCGTGCCACTCACCCACTGCCCCACCGACGAGCTCCAGCCCACGATGCACGACTCAAGCCAGGAGTGGGAGCGTATGTGCGCCCCCTTCAGGACGGTGCAGCGCTTCACCCTCACCCCATCCTCCAGAACCACCCCGGCGCCGATCGTCACGTTAGGCCCAATGGTGCAGTTCTCCCCGATCACTGCTGTTGGGTCCTGGTGGAGGACAACAGCATAGACCAGATACTGTGAGGAACATGTTCTGCTTTGAACAGGGGTGTCCAGTGCTGCTCCAGTGCCCAGTATACCCAGTAAGAGCCTGAGTCGCTGGTTCAGGTGCTTAAATGGGACTGGAGCTGAACTCTGCAGGACAGTGGCCCTCAGGAACAGGACCGGACACCCCTGATTTAAAATATAATTTGATGTATTTATGTTAGATTTTATGCTTACTATACATTAGAACTTGTTTATTGTGGCTTTAATCATTATTGATTTTTTAAAGGGAGTGAAATTCTGTAGTAGTCCACCCCTAAACTGTCCTGTCTTTAGTCATGTTGTTAGTTCACTGGACACATATTGTGTCTTGTTATGGAAGACCACTGTGACAAAATGTCTTAAGTTCATCCTTTTTAATCTATAATAAAGAAAAGATTCAAGGAATGAAAAGTTTATTTTTATAATGTGTGAGCATACTATAATCTTTCCATTCTTCTGAAAGTCTCACTAATTATACTGTTACTAGTTTACTCCTGATTTAAAATGTTAGTAGGGGCCAAGCACTGAAGGTGAGGAGGCACCCATTGTTTTTGATCCGGTTCTTCTTTTTCTTATTATTATTATTATTCCGCCATGGAAGTCTATGGCAGCCCATAGAACCATTTGCGGGAAAGTTATGAAATTTTGCACGCTCATAAAGGACAGTTTTCCCGCCATTTTTAATTTTACAAAAAAAACGTACATTTTCAAACTCCTCTTAGGCCGTTCATCCGATTTTCACAAATTTAACCACAACATTTCCAGACTATGCCGACTGAGACCAAGTTGATTTGTAAAATTGTTTACGATTAACTTGCGAAAGAATTCAACATAATGGCCAGCAAAAAGAAAGCAAGGCTGTATCTCCACAACACATTAGCGTATTCTGACCAAACTTGGTGTGTGTCATAGCAATCATGATCTGAGGCTACCTGCAGAGTTTTGGCGCACTGCCCCCTAGTGGTCAGGAAATATAAAAAAAATTACATTTTTGCTTATAACTTCTGAACGCTTAGGCCAGAAATCATAAAACCGGTCTTTTTAGATTCAGTGGATCATGCTGACTCGAGCAATAACAAATTTTCCCATATCGGCCATTTTGTGTCGGACATTTCGAATTTTATCATAAAATGCATATCGTTACGAAACTCAATGTCTTCGGCCTTGGCCTGATAAGACAAATTTATAAATATGCTAAACTTTTGATTTAATTTGCGCATTATGAATATTGATGTCTTGCTTGAAATGGACGTTGAAGTGTGTAAAGCAAGTTTCGTGCTCCTGCTCCCTTGTGTACACATACGGACACAGACTACATAATTAATATCAATACGTCAGACTAAATGAGACATAAATCTCCACTCAATGCATGTTGACTTAAGGCAGTGCTTCTCAATTATTTTCTGTCACGCCCCCCTAGGAAGAGGTAAAAATTTTGCGCGACCCCCCTCCCCCCATTTTGGAACTTTCGCCTCATTGTTTCCATGGCAACGCGTCATACTTGTCACGTGACATACCGTCACGTCACAAAAAGCACTGTATAATAAATCACATTTACTTCGTTTTTTCTTTTTTTTAATTCAGAATAGTCACCAACTTGTTGAAACCTAAAGAAATCTTATGTGGTTGAAAACACTGAATTTGTGTGATAAATGACAAGCTCTGAGCGCGTCTTTTTTGGATCAGTGCCAGATATCGCGTGAAAACACGTGTGAATTTAGCGATTGATCACGTGACACACATGAACACCGGTGTGATCGTACACGTCAAAGGATGAGGGGATGGTTATCTGAACTTCATATCTGCTGCTCTTGTTCAGTGCAAGAAAACTACTCCCTGGAAAAAAAAGAAAAAAAAGCATGTACCCCAGGGTCACGCGCGCCCCCCCTGGCAACGCTCCGTGCCCCCCCAGGGGGGCGCGCCCCACTATTTGAGAACCACTGACTTAAGGAGACAGAGGACACACCACAAGAACGTTCCCGAGGAAGCCTGGTCCAGTGCGGAGCCGCTCGGGCGCCTGTTGCCGGACCGACTGCAGGTACATGCACATGCCTGTCAGGAAGTCTTTGGGCTGGCCAATGTCCATCCAAAAACCTGGAACAGACAATTAACTGAAGTTAGCACAGCAACACAGCTCTACTCGGCCGTCACAGTCTGGCCAGTGTTCATGGATAACTGTTGTTGAAGAATTTATTATGTCATTCAAAATGTAAGTGTGGAGCCAGCGTTGGCTAAAAAAATGTCACTCAAAAACCTAAATATGTGTTCAAGTAATAAACCTGTCATGCAAAACCTAAGCGAAGAGCTAGAAAAGACATAAATCCTGCTAATGGTGTGAACCTATGATTTGATGGACAGCTCCCGGACTGGGCAGAAGGCCAAAACAGATGCACAGATAGTGAGTGGCCTTTAAACTGAAACTTCTGAAGCTCAAGAAAAAAGAAGCGCTGCCACCAAGACAACTGGAATGTATTTAAGTAAGATTTATGGATGCAGGTCGTCAAGGTGGGAGTCATAAGAAGAGAGGGCTGACCATTTACATGTATGTATGTGAAAATTTATGATCGCAGATGGTCAAAGTGAAGTTACATGAAAGGGAATTTCAAAGAAACTGGAAATAACTGTTTGACATTGAAGGATAATAGAAAAGGTATATAAGGAGATGTATTTGGACGCGAGAGTCAGATGCATAGTGGTCTGCGCTCATGTGTAGAGCTATCATCTCACTTTCTTGCCGGCAATAAAGTTGTCTTCTGCGGACTTGGAAACTTCGACTCTTAGCCTTTTTTCTCTGATTGACCCAGCGAGAGAACTTAGACTCTACAGATTTGCCACAACATAATTGGCGAGCCAGGCCAGGAGGCACAAGAGGTCGGTCAAGGTTGGCCCCCGGCGGTGTGAGCGCGCAGAGTTATCACGAAACAAAAGGCGCGCCAAACAAAAAAGGTAAGCACTTTTTGCTTTTATTTTGTTTCGTGACCCTTTGTGGACTCATGCCGTATTGGAGGCTCCTTGCATAAAAAAGACCTCAGCAAAACGAACCTAGAATAAAAAGATGAATATTGAGAACATGAGTTAAAAAATTATTATATGAAATAGGGAAGTAATTTCCAGGTCCTGAAGACTGCGCATGCTTAAAACAATTGCATTTATAAATGGGAGAATATTTTGCCCTCCCAAGTGAGACATTGTTGATTTTTATTAATACAAGTGCAACTTAACTTTTATTTAGATGCGGTAAAAGTGCATCTCGATTTGATTAAATACGGAAAAGGTGCATTTAGATGCGGTAAAAGTGCATCTTGATTTGATTAAATGCGGAAAAGGTGCATTTAGATGCGGTAAAAGTGCATCTTGATTTGATTAAATGCGGAAAAGGTGCATTTAGATGCGGTAAAAGTGCATCTTGATTTGATTAAATGCGGAAAAGGTGCATTTAGATGCGGTAAAAGTGCATCTTGATTTGATTAAATGCGGAAAAGGTGCATTTAGATGCGGTAAAAGTGCATCTTGATTTGATTAAATGCGGAAAAGGTGCATTTAGATGCGGTAAAAGTGCATCTTGATTTGATTAAATGCGGAAAAGGTGCATTTAGATGCGGTAAAAGTGCATCTTGATTTGATTAAATGCGGAAAAGGTGCATTTAGATGCGGTAAAAGTGCATCTTGATTTGATTAAATGCGGAAAAGGTGCATTTAGATGCGGTAAAAGTGCATCTTGATTTGATTAAATGCGGAAAAGGTGCATTTAGATGCGGTAAAAGTTTATCTTAATTTGTAAATGCGGAAAAGGTGCATTTAGATGCGGTAAAAGTGCATCTTAATTTGTAAATGCGGAAAAGGTGCATTTAGATGCGGTAAAAGTGCATCTTAATTTGTAAATGCGGAAAAGGTGCATTTAGATGCGGTAAAAGTGCATTTTGATTTGGTTAAATGCGGAAAGGGGCATTTAGATGCGGTAAAGGAGCATATTAATTTCGTTCAAATGCGGAGAAGAATTTTTATTTTGTTCGTGTTATTGTTCGGTTTTTCTAATCCGCGAATCCGTGTCGTAATTTTGTACTTTAATTTGCAAAAGCTTTAATACGCCTTAGTATGTGTCTTAATACACAACTAGGTGCATTTTAATTTTGTTTTATATATATTTAAAATTAACGCATCGGTTATTTTAGTCATTTATATTTTTTCTCTTCTTTGTATTTTTGTCTACCTGAACATTGGTATATAGGGAAACTGAGACAATAGTTGTGAAAGGTTACAAAAAATGTACAAGTTGAAGGTAAACGAAAGCTAAAAGTGTATTAACTTTTGTGAAGTGGAAAAATATTACTGTTAATGGATGATAAAAATAAAATTAACAAGAACGAGGTAAAAAAGTATGAACCAAGATATATAAGGACCAAAAACACCCCCAAAACATTGTGCTGTAGATTCTTTGGACATCTCCCAGATTGTAAGCGCTGTGATCCGAACCGAGAAAAAAGGCCGCTGTTGAGTGGAAAATAAATCTCCCAAATTGTAAGCGCTGTGACTTCAGAACAGAAAAAAAAAAAAAAAAAAAAAAAAAAAAAAAAAAATACAGTTAATAAATGTCTAAAGCGTAATTTAAAAACGTAATTTTTCCACTAGCACAAAAAGAGTTGATATGGTGTAGATA
Organism: Rhodeus uyekii; assembly: GCA_037043235.1. NCBI lineage: Eukaryota > Metazoa > Chordata > Actinopteri > Cypriniformes > Acheilognathidae > Rhodeus > Rhodeus uyekii. Next base: position 2,783,046 of record JAWRVZ010000062.1, read on the forward strand.
TTGTTTGAAGTGAAGAAATGTGTGTATGAAATCCCGGGTGTATGTTTGCGCGAGAGAGTTTTGAGTGTGAAATATAGATATACAGATATTGTGTCAAGTGTAACTGTGTGAGTGAAACAGAGGAAGTGGGGGTATGCAATTGTGTGGGCACGAAAGTAGAACGTTTAAGGTGTGTGTGTGTGTGTGTGTGTGTGTGTGTGTGTTATTCTTTAAAAATAAACACAGCTTCGTAAATCTGAATAAAATAAGGTATATGAAATATCTAAAGTCTGGTGATAAAATAATTATTATATGCATGCAAAGGCAAATAAATAGATAACAGATTTATTATATAAAAGACAATCTAAAGAGAATGAAAAATAAAATGTGATAAAGTGATGAATAAAAAAGATGAATGCATGTGCTTAAAATATTATATTTGTAGATGTCAAAGATTTGTATCTCATTATTCCTGAGAGGGCTGCATGTAAAAATAATTCCAAACTATAATAACTAGTGAGGAGTGTTGAACGAGAGCGGGATTGGGTGACCAAGTGAAGAGGAAAAAAAAAAAAGTTTTAAAGGGAATTCACTGATGACGGTTGACGAAAACCTTGTTCACCACCATTAGATATATTTGGAACACTGCATGTAAAAATATAAGAAAAATTATGACTGATATTATGATAGGGAACATTAATTGAAGGTAGATTATTGCTGCATAAAGCAAAGAAGAAATGGCTTGCTTTTTCCTGCAATGAAGAACTTGCTTCACTAACAATAGAATGGGGGAACTGCTGCTGTCAACCAGTGAGATTTTTACATAAAGGAAACATTGAAGAAAAAGATAGGTTATAAAGAGCTGATTGCTCTGACAAAATTTTGGAAAGTTCAATTTGATTCATGCGGATCTCTTGAGTTCAAATTTCAGATGCTTCTGGAAATCTGCCTTGATGAGAGGAAGCAACAAGTGAGAAGATAAAGACATGTCTGCAGAGAGAAGAGGAGAGAGTGGGTGATGGGCTTCCAACCCCCTTCCTGAAGAAGAATTCAACACTGTCTGAGAGGACATCATGGAGAAAGACTGAAAACTGCAGGAGAAGGTGAAACTTTCACTTGAGACTTTTCCTGAGGAAAATGAGAACATCCTGAGATACAAAACTGTGGCAAGATACATGAAAAGCCACTGCTAAGAGAAACAGAGGAAGAACAACAGGACAGAGAAGAGACGATATTCCACTCTACAACAGGTGTGTGAGTGACATCACAGCCTGACGAAACATGCAGAGCAAGAGCCAAACGGCTTCAACAGACTGAAGATCCAAGCAGAAGAACTGACTCCACAAGGCACAGGTGTGGCATCTACAATGATCACAAGAGAGACCGCTTCAAATTTAGTGAATTATAATGTTAAATTAATTTATTCTGATTATTCACTGGTCTCATAGCAGCTCTTTGTATTCTGTGACAAGCTAACCTTTCTGCTTTTTCAGTAGGAACCAATCCAGCCCAATAACTCAATGAATAAAAAGAAATTCAATGAGAGACAGAAGTGGGTTCTCACTCTCGACAGTACAAATTAAGGCTGGATTTTGTGTAGTGAGGGTTTAGATTACATTAAGCACTTAGTGCTAAAACATTATGGAATTAATTTCTGAAAAAAGAAAAGATCACCACAAGAAGTAATACCTTTACTGGTCACTCCATCTTGTTTAATGGTAATTTTCTAGAACTAGATTGAATAAAAATGATAAATAACTCTAAAGTCCAAATTCATGAAATCAAGAATGCTGTCATCACTGGGGTAATGAGATGGAAATATTGTTGGCCATGATTATGTAGAGATGTCCAATTTATTCTTAAAAAAAAAAGAAAAAAGAAATAAATAAAATTAGCTCATGAGCAGTAATAAAAAGAATATGAAAAATCTTAATTAGACGAATAATGAAATGCATTTGAGAAAGTCACTATGCTTAGGCATACAATTGTAAATGATGAGAAAATAGAAAAAGGTTGAGGAAAACAAAGGTTCATATGAGTCTAAAATGAAGTGTAGTGCCTAGATTCAGAAATGTTTGATGAAGTTGTGTTCAGAGTTCGTGGAATTCAACAGCTAAACTTGTATGTTTCTCATTTAGTTTGGAAGCGGCTGATCAGCGGACTCAGAGAAAATGGCCAGTGTGAGTGTGAATGAGTATGAATGGAGTGAGAGATGGTGTCTGAAGAGATACTAAGGCAAATCAAACATTTTGCCAAAACAGCTGTATTTAAATTTGAATATGTGGGCCCACAGGGCAAATTATGCCCAAATAAAATAATGACCATGGATGAATTGTATAAAGATTCCTGGTCAAAACCTAGATCAATTTTGTTGTGGCTGAAAGAAACAAAACTGCCATATTTGTGCTGCGAATTTTTTTTTTTTTTTTCCTTTGTAGAATATCATGATGGATCTGATTCTTTAAATTGTTGCCTTGTAACTATTAATTTGCAAAAAGTGGGTTGAGAGCTTTCCAAAGGTCTAAGAAAATATGAATTGATAGTGAAGCGTAAGACAATGAACGAACTAAGTTGAATTGACTAATTATAAGGGATAATAAGGGATTAAACTCTTCTGTTAAGACAGCAGAGAAGTATCAAAAAGGGACCAGGTCAGCATTCAGCCCACATGAACTTTCCACAGGTTAACATTTTTCCACAGGTCACCAAGAAGGACAATGAGCCAGAGGAGCAGATGTTATCACTAACAAAAATAGTTAAGGTCTTGTTCACAGGTGGCACCAGTTCAGAAAGAGCAGAAATGGAAGAACAACTCAAGCAGATGAGAGAAAGAAGGACCCCAGAGTTATAATTATAAACCTTGAGTGAGGAATGGGGTAGTAAAGAAGATGGAGAACACAATGAGGATGAGGATGAGGATGAGGATGAGGATGAGATTAAGGATGAAATTACAGGAGCACATGGGCAGGATAGGCAAAGGGATACATAAAGGAAGTGGGATTAGCCATGCTGGACTAGGCCATTTAAGAGCCGGACCAAGAAACCGAGAACGACGAAGAAGCTGTGCTGTGAAAAGTTGATCTCCTGTTTCAGGAGATCAAAAGGGGGAATTTAAGGAAATAATACTGTTTTTAATATTGATTTGCATGGTTTTGATAATTGCACAAGGGGGGAGGTGAAAATAAAGAAAATAAAAGACCAAGGATATTGGTTTCCATATTTACATGCTTGAGATAACAGACAGATTTAGCAGATATGCGTTTATCACCCACAATCACAAGGGATGGAAGAGAGGGTAAATGGTACCCTCAAGGTCAAACTTAATGTCAAAGTACTAAACTTAACTGGATTGATGCTTTACCACTTGCATTAATGAGTTATCGCATGCAAACTAACAGAAGTACACGTCTAACACCGCATGAAATGCTTAGACCCATAACTGTGCCATATTGTAGAGGCCGACACAAAGGACCTCCTTTGGAACAATTGGAGTTAAGATCGTATATGAGAAAACTAACTGCAATACATAAAGTTATGTATCTGCAGGAAATGAGAAAGCAGCCTAAGTGAGAAGATTAAGACACCCTGTCCAGTTGTTCCAGTCGATCACGTGTATCTAAAGGTGTTCAGGAGAAAGTGGAATGAGCCAAGGAGAGAGGGACCATACAAAGTGGTGACAGCTACACCGACAACGGTCCAAATGAAAGGAAGCACCACCTGGTATCATCTGAATCACTGCACAAGAGTTCCCAGACGTGAAACCAGAGCACAAGAGGAAAGGGTGCAAGAGGTTGAAAGCTCAGAGAAGCAAGGAGCTGAGCAAAGCAAAGAAAGAAAGACTGGAAGTTCGGATGATGAGTGAAATATGGATCGACGAGCACCTCAGTGCTTTGCAGCAAGGGTTGGCTCTACTGGCGGTTTAAAAACCCACTGCCAGTTGGTAAAATAGAAAGGGTGACTGTTATTAAGTCACAGAAGAAAGATGAATGAAGGAGACTGACCGGTGATGACATACTGTGGGCAGAGGGTATAAGTAGTGGGGCTTAAAGAGCCCCAAAGGGGGGATGTGTTGAAGAATTTATTATGTCATTCAAAATGTAAGTGTGGAGCCAGCGTTGGCTAAAAAAATGTCACTCAAAAACCTAAATATGTGTTCAAGTAATAAACCTGTCATGCAAAACCTAAGCGAAGAGCTAGAAAAGACATAAATCCTGCTAATGGTGTGAACCTATGATTTGATGGACAGCTCCCGGACTGGGCAGAAGGCCAAAACAGATGCACAGATAGTGAGTGGCCTTTAAACTGAAACTTCTGAAGCTCAAGAAAAAAGAAGCGCTGCCACCAAGACAACTGGAATGTATTTAAGTAAGATTTATGGATGCAGGTCGTCAAGGTGGGAGTCATAAGAAGAGAGGGCTGACCATTTACATGTATGTATGTGAAAATTTATGATCGCAGATGGTCAAAGTGAAGTTACATGAAAGGGAATTTCAAAGAAACTGGAAATAACTGTTTGACATTGAAGGATAATAGAAAAGGTATATAAGGAGATGTATTTGGACGCGAGAGTCAGATGCATAGTGGTCTGCGCTCATGTGTAGAGCTATCATCTCACTTTCTTGCCGGCAATAAAGTTGTCTTCTGCGGACTTGGAAACTTCGACTCTTAGCCTTTTTTCTCTGATTGACCCAGCGAGAGAACTTAGACTCTACAGATTTGCCACAACACTGTCTGCTTTCCTTCTGTTCAGGAAACGACAACGGATGGCCTCCAAGAACTTTACACCTCCCGAGTGAGAAAATCCCTTTGAACAGTCAGCAACATATGATGCACAAGAGCAAAACAAGGATGATAACTACATTTCTATTAACCCAGGGTTAAGACTGAAATATGTGAAACATGAAAAGTAACCAAAGATTATTTTAACACCGGGTTTAATTGGGTTGGGGTTAACATCAGTAACTCTAATGAAGCGTGTGTCGGGTGAAAGCTGTGCGATCCGTTACCTTGCAGCTCCATTGCATAAAGGTGTCCCGTCTCTGCCATTACAGGAAATATCTCCTTCTCAATGGAAGTGGGTCGCAACTGAAGTACAAAACACAGAAAAATGTTGGAAAACTTCAGCAAAAATTCCAAACAAATTTTTATTCAATGGAAGGGAAGTACGCAGAAAATAATCCAACTTTTTTGAGAAGCCGTTTATTACGTTCCGAGCAACTTCATTGCATGCAAGCTGTACATTCATGCATTTCCTAAGAATCAATGCCTCTTGGCTTTTCTGGCACCTCTACTGTTTGAGCTAAACCAATGCATGGAAGATGAGCGTGAAGTGTGAAACACTTTCTCATTTGTCAACAATGGCTTCCGCTGACATAAGTCTTAAAAAGGAATAGAGGAAAATAACAGGACTGCCAACTAAATAAACCTCACACACCTATTTGAGATTGCAGATCAGCAATTCATTTTTTATTTAATCTTAAAACTATCAATTACCCAAATATTTAATATCGCACTATATGCACTTTTAGAACTGGTTAAGATTGCATGCTGGTTAGCTAGACGGGTACAGTCATGGCCAAAACCTTTGAGTTTTAAGTACAAATTTTAAGTATTGCTCACGGAAAAAAGTATTGCATAAACACGTTTTGCTATACAGAGACTGTGTGTACACTGGAACAAAACAAAAGAGGAAAAAAAAGCTAATTTTCTCTTTGTTTTTCATGCTTAGTGTGGCACACACAGACACACAATGCAAAGACTAAGTCAACTTTCTCTCCTTTTTATCTGCTTTCAGGTGTGATTTTTATGGTGCCCACACCTGTTACTTGCTCCAGGTGAGTTTAAAGCAGCATCACATGCTTGAAAATCTTATTAATAAACAATTTTGAAAGGGTGCCAACAATTTTATCCAGCTCACTTCTGGAATTTTGTTTGAAATTGTCGAATTAGCTTTTTTCCTCTTTTTTTGTTCCTTTGTTCCAATACACACAGAAGGAATAAACGTGTGTAGAAAAACGTGTTAATATAATACTTTTCTATGAGCAACACTTGATTTTCTGGAAACATTTCAGAGGTGCCAACAATTTTGGCCAAGACTGTAGGTATTCAATTACAGTTGATTTTCATCAACATTGTTGATCAAGAACTTTGGTCTGGTTTATTGTGCTTATGCCTTGCGATGGACTGGCCATCCTTTCTGGGTGTTTCCCTGCCTTTAGCTCGAGACACAGGGAATAGATCATGCAGAGGACAAGCGCTTTTGAGAATGGATGGATGAACTATAGAATAAAGTTATGTGCTGGGAACAGTTCTCCAGAACCGCAGTTCTTGGCCACAGCAAACGAGCCTTTCTGAAGCGTTTCAAGTGAAGTGCTTTAATGTTCCTTTAGCTCAAACAGCACAACGTGCTGCGGTCAACGGCTGATTGCCAGGGAATGCATGAACTAACAACATTAGATACGGTGCATGTTGTTCTGGATAAAAGATTCTGCAAAACGCAGAGCCTTAAATCAGACCTTCATTGCCAATTCAAGAGACTAAATCTAAACCTTGTTTCCAGCTCCTTTAAATCACGCAATTTAATTGCTAAATACTAGTTATGAAATGGTTTTCCAGCTATTAAACCCTAGAAATTACAGAAACTACACAGCACATCACACAAAACGTCATATTTCAGCCTACTATTTTAAAATACACGTATTGATGAAAAATCTTGATTGTGTCAATAATTCGATAATTTGCTGAGTGTTTTGTGCCGTTTTCAGAAGTTAACTTTTCCATTAAAGGGTGATATTTTCTAGCTGAAGTGACATTTAAATACATCCACCCTATCCATTTTCTAAACGCATCTTTTATCTTACATAGAATAATTCATCCATGTGTGCGTTTCATTTTTAACCGTTTTTGATAACGTACCTTTCTTTAACACTCGACACGTTTTGCTGTTCAATGATCTGTTTTACTCGGATGTAAGAATCTGGAGGAAAAGATCTGTGACTTGATTGTAACCTTCACTAATGACTGATGAGCGATGAATAAACTCGACCATACAAACAGCAGAAATGATGTACTACAGTTAAATGTTCATGTCTTTTCTAAGCCATAAATAACGAAACAATCCAAATATGTTTATGCATATCAAACTAAACGCAGTACAATGAGGAGAAATGTGCCTAATTGTCGTAAAATAATGTTTACGTACTAAAAATAGGCTTCATTTACTTTAAGCAGCATGTTCGTACATATATTGATTGCAGTGAAAAATTAAAAAGCTGGTGTTGAGAGTCGGTCCTGACCTGGATTCTCCTCAGCATGGCGGGATTGAAGATGTACATCCCAGCGTTGATTTTGTTGGAGACAAACACTTGCGGTTTCTCAACAAAGCGGTGTATTCGTCCCGTGTCCCCTTCATAAACAACCACGCCGTACTTAGACGGTTCCTCCACTTTCGTCACCTGAAAGATCAGACGTTAATGTGAGCGAGTGAGAGAATCGGGCGAGTGCCGTCCTTTCTGCTCCTCTCCAGAGAGCAAGAGATCTACAACATCACGATAGGATTTAAAAATGCACTTATTCAACGTTAATACAATAGCTGTTTTGATCCTGTGATCTGTAAGCTCACAGATGTGAGAATCAGGTGCTGGTTCAGCATGAATATGAAGGTGAGCTCACGGACGAAGCAGGAACGTTTTTCTCTCCAGAAACACCTTAGCAATGCCAGCTATGTGACGCTCACTTATATCTTTAAACAGGATTTCATTCCAGGTATAACTGAACTCAAAATGTGCCTTTGACTCATTTATGTTGTAAACTATACTCTAAATATATACATTCATACTTTGAGATACGAGCATAATCCGTTCCAGGACAACTCGCTTCTCAGATCATTTTTCCCATAAGAAATAACAGAAAAAATTTATCTGTTCCGGCCCTATAAAAAAACTCCCTTATTAGTGCTAATAACAATAGAAAAAACATGTTTTTAATAGTTATAGAGACACACAATTATGGTATATAAGGATTCATGTGATATAAAATAAAATGTGGTTTTAATTATGAGGTCTTACCTTCGAGACACACGATACAGTAGCGGCTAATGACGATGTGAGGAGGAGGGACAACGTAAATAACGCAAACAATACGGGAGATGCGTACGGAAGTCGACTATGGCGGAAAATCGATTCAAAAAAAGAAACGAGCGCAAAACTGATGTTTGCGTACGTGTAAATTACATCCACGAAAAAACGTAAGCCCACAAGCTCATTTTAATCCCTCGCGAGCATTCCTCACACGCGCTCGATCTTCTCTGACTGCTGTTTTTGCTCACGCGAACACTTATTTTAGTCGACGAACACGTGAAATGAACGAGTGACGGCGTGCTCAAACACCTGTAAGCTGCTCGCATCTCAAATATTTACTTGTATCTCAAAGCGAAATTTAACTTGAAGGCTTGCTCGCATGTCGGAACGCTCGCATGTCGGAACGCTCGCATGTCGTGTGCATTGCATTCAAGAAAGACATTGACATTCTAATCAGTTCTTGCTTTCCCTGGGAATCGAACCTATGACCTTGATGTTGCAAGCGCAACTCTCTACTGTTAGAGACACAGGAAAGCATGTTGATAAGCAACTGATAAAAGGGGTCCAGATTGGTAAAGGAAAGGGATTGCTTACAACGATCGTGCCCTCTCTGCCATGCTGCCGGTGGAACTTCAGCATGTCGTCGAAGGGGAAATCACAGATGACGTCGCTGTTGAGGACGAAAAACGGCTCGTCGCTGTCGGTCAGCAGCTCCCGAGCCAAAGCCAGAGGACCAGCTGGACAGAAAACACAGAGCGTTACAGCGTCACACCACCTGTGCCGTCAAAGCCAAGCGGGGAAAGTTCACCTACCAGTGCCGAGCGGCTCCTTTTCATGCGAAAGGGAGATTTTTATCCCAAGCTGTCAAAGTCACAAATAAAATTGCATCACTCTGATATTCTCCACATGCGAGCGGCTAGCTAAAACACACACGTCGGTTCAATACCCTTTGCTCCTGTGCTCTCATCTCTCGCTCCAGCAGCTCGGACATGTAGCTCACAGCCAGGATGACGTGACGGACTCCAGCCTGCCCACAAACACAGTAATGAAGATCATGCGAACGTGACGCGTCAGAGAAAGAGCCACAGCTGGCGGTGCGAGTGGGGATACCTTGACCAGCGCCTCCACCTGATGGAGCAGGATGGGTTTGTTGCAGAACTCCACCAGCGGCTTGGGCACCGTGAGCGTGAGCGGCCGTAACCTGGTGCCGTAGCCGCCGACGAGAATCAGAGCCTTCATGATGGGTCAGCAGAGCGGGAAGCAGCCGGGCATCAGGTGCGGCACCTGAGGAACACAGCGAGAACATTACATCAGTGAACACACCTGTAATACCTGAAATATCACCTCCCACAAAGAGCAGGCCAACCAGTCAAGCATGGGCACAGCAAGGCTTTCTTTACTATTGCTAAATTACACATCATGCAATAATACAAAAGCTTCGCGGTGCATTCTGGGACGCTTTTTTAAAAGTTAAGGTTTGCTAGACACTTTTCATTCAAAATCATGATGACAATATTTTAAGCATTTAATATTTATCCGTTAAAAAAGTACAACATAAATAATCCAACTTAAATTATTTGTATTGTTGTTGTTGTTGTTGTTACTACACAATAAAACTGTAGAGCTCGCGTTTCATTTGATTTAATGAAAAACTCACCCAATAAAAGATTCACCCGCTGCTTTGATTTGACCTGACTTGATGATTACGTTGAAGTTATGAGCAGAACATGTTTTGTAAACTCTATTGATCTATAACGCAGCGTTTGACTGACAGCTTCACGACTCCATCATATTCTGTGATCAAGCGACTCGAGTTCCGTGGTGATGACGAGCGGCGCGAGGGCGGGGCCTGGCGTGACGTCATGGGTCACTGGACTCGACCACTATTGCGAGGGGATCTGAGGACGATTGCCGACAAGTACGGGTGATTTTACTACGTACCGACATTATTTAAAATATTGAAGATTATTTTATATATATACATAATCTTGGATACACTACAGTATAATGCTAATTATAAATAAATAATGGATTAATAGTTTACTTTGGCTACGGCCTCCCCCGTTAAAATGGCGCACGCGGCCTCGTGGACCAATCATTTCATAACAACGTGGCGCAGAAGTGAATAAGAGCCGAAACTATCATTTCATAATAAAAGTCAAGCAGCTCTATTTATTAATGATAAGATAAATTATACATCTTTTATTTTTTAAGGACAGTGTTGTAAAATAACTGAAAACTTTATTAAGACAATGTTTTATTTAATTTATTAATTTTACTAATAATTAAATATTATTCAATTTATTTTCAAATGTATTATTACACAAAACGTCATAATTACATACTAAAGCATAATTATGACATTAAAAGTACACATGATCAATTATAAACGTGTCATTAATTATTATATGATATTTATATCGAAATTATCGCATTATCGTCGAAATCGGAAAAAAAAAAAAATAAATAAATAAATACATTTAATAAATAAATAATAATAAATAAAGAAAAAATAATTCTGATATATATTTAAAAAATTATTCTGATATATATATATATATATATATATTGTGTTATTTATAGTCTTTACTGCAGAAATTATTATCAATTTGTTCATTATCTTCATTTCTGGCTACACGTGAGACTGTAAATATAATTACAAGTATTTTAAAAGAGAGTTAAACAGTATTGAAGAGTACTGAACTTAAAATAATAATAATATCAGTGTAAAGTGGAGAACAGGTTTGTGACAGGAGATTATTGAACAGATGGCCTTGAGGATTGAACACATCTATGGGAACACATCCGATCCTGTGATTTAAATATTTTAATATTAATAATGTAAAGGACAATTGGACACCAAGGTGTTTATCTCAGCTGTTCGTTTAGGATCTCCTCAGGCCCCACACAATAAAATGGGATTTTGTCACATAATATTGTATTTTGTTAACACAAGATTGAGCTTGTTATTTCAGGCATTTAAACAACAACTAGTTTTAAGAAAACCCCATTGACTTTGGGACAGTGGATCTGGAAGAGCAGAAGCACAGATTCAGAGCTCTCCTCGGTTGCTTTTATAATTAACTATAACCTTTATATAATGAACAAACCTTTTCTTGTTCTTGATGAAATGCAGCACCTTCTTCACCAGCGGTTTTGGACACAGGGTCTGTCTCAGCTTGCAACAGGATGGGAAGGTTTAACTTCAGTTGCTCGTCACATCACTGGATATTTGACTGGGAACTGGAGCAGGTCGTACCGTATATTTGACAATATATGACCAAAAAGGTTTCATTCGTTATCATTAGTTCATATTTTAACTATTTGTTACAATTTTAATCAATCTTTGTTAATGTTAGTTAATAAAAATACAGTAATTCGTTGTTTGTTCATGTTAGTTCACAGTAAATAGTTTTTAATTACAGTAGTAAATGAATACTGTATAAATATTGTTCATTCTTAATTCATGTTAACTAATTAAACCTTATTGTAAAGTGTAACCAATATCTCAAATCATCTTTCTTACTAATCAAATGACATAAAATCTTTAAGATTATTATTATAATGAAATTTTGCTGAATTATAATTATGGATAAACCATCAAACGGCAGCATTAAATGATAAACCGGCCTGATTTATGTACATGTACTCCATTTTGGGAGTAAAATTATTAAAATGACTCACTAATAATTATTGTTGTTATCTTTATATACGTAATGCAATGAGATAAACCTAATAATAATAATATATTTATTAATTATTTGGCTTTGTCTGTCATGTAAACCCCTAAAAATACAGTTTTTTATTTTACATGAGCGGGTGTTGAGTTCAAAATAATGGATAAAGATAATCTATATTACATTTATTTCTAATATAGATATTATCTAATATATATATATATATATATATATATATATATATATATATATATATAGGCTATATATATATGAAATTGATTTCTACAATCTAAATACCTTATAAAGATATAAATCAAAATTTCTTTTAAATAATACATATTATTAAATAATTATTAAATATTATTAATTATTTTGTAATATTATTAAATAATAATAATTAAATATTATTTGATTTTCTGCATAAATTCTGTCACCTGCAAACACCCCTAAACTAAAAACCCAAACCAATATCTTGTCAGATATTTTGAAGCCATTATGGTAAATATCCTCTTAATTGCTTTTCTGCATTTTATCTTCTATGATATATTGTCAGAGAGCGAATATGAAATGCCCATCAAATATTTTGGGAACATTGCTATGGTTTGCAATATTTTTATGATTTAACTTCAAATAAATATTAAAATGTGAGGTTAACCTGATCAATAAAATAACATTTGAAACAGCTGCCATTGAAATGACATCAAAGCGTGTTTTTATTTTATGTTTATCAGTGACAGTATGTCTGTAAGTTTCACCAGGGAAAACGGCTTTTAATGCAATATTAAAATGGTGTGATTAAGCTTTGCAACTAGCAGATCCATTACACTGAAAAAATAAACTGACTCTATTTTGTCTGGTTTCCCTCAGGAAATGCGTTTTTATTTTTAGGGTGGGGTTAGTTATTTTGCTTTGTAGAAACGAATCAGATGATGTTCATTGACATACTCTAGTGCGTAATCTAGTAAAACATCTAGATTATCTGTATTATTATTACAGTAATCCCTCGTTTATTGCGGTTGAAGTGGACCGGAACCCCCCGCGACAGGTGAAAATCAATAAAGTAGGATCATCCAATCAGCTCACAGGAAACATCCACTCTTGCTCTCATTGGTCGATCTCGTGTCGGGAACCAATCACGTGCTTGTCTGAGTGCTGTGGGCGTATATCTTTCTCTGCATCCTGGGAAACCGTTTCTCTCGCTGCTTTCCGCAATATGGCTGCTTTCCGCGAAGTGGCGAGGGATTACTGTATTATAATAATAATTAACTTTGGACTGCACACACATAATTCACATGATTAAAACTTTTATTCTGTATTCAAAGTTACGGTTTAAATGCTTTTGGTGTTTTTTCTGCTTTATTTGGTCAAATCAAAACAGCAACAAAATATGAAAGAGACAAAGACAACTTTTCTTAAATAAACAATTTATATCTCACATTCAAAGTTGTCATATATATTTTTCTTAAAAAAATACCCATCCATGCAACAATAAAGAGATAAAGGACTGTTTTCAGGATGAGGGGTAATAATATTCTTCCTTTTTACGCCAAGTCTACGTTCCTCTCATGGTTCGGCACAAGCTAGAGGTTTAGATACACAAACCGGCTACACTTTAATGTTATTAATGACATAACTTTAGTACATTGCTCATTTATCGTGAGAGAACACATCACGTCCCTTCTGTGGTGACTCTGTTAAACCCAGTTATGGCTATTGACCAAAATCACACGTCTAAATACGGACACAACTCCTCATAGATGCCATGTGGATTTAGGATTTACACATCACATGTGACAAGACCAACAAACAACGTTATTACAGAATATTTGCTCAACTGCTACTACAGGCGGATGTGATGTTTGTTTCCCAGAGAATGCAGAAAAGTGTCCATGTTTCAGCACAATAGTGCAATAAATGATGAGCATGCTGAACGTGTCCTTCTGCGCTCGAATCCTGCTACATCTGCTGATGGGGAGCGACGTGTGTGAATAAAACAAACGAAAACAAAAGAAAAGTCATGCTGTTCAGAGTCATTTACAGCGCAGATGTTCGTGAGCACTAACTAAAGAAGGATAAGTTTCTTAATCGGTCTTTGTTTTCAGCAAATATGGCTAAAGAGGCCCGATCGTTTCAAATACTATAAAGACGTTTGCCAATGGGACGCAGTTTCGATTCTCAAGCTTTTAACGACGTTTGACAGATTAAGAAAGTTATTTGTTTTCCTCTGGTCGTTTCCTGACTGGGAAACACGTTGTAACACAAGGGAAATCTAAATTCAAGACTACAAATATACTATCCCATCAAATATGTAAAAACGGTCAGATTTAACGACTGATCTAAATGTACAGAGTAAGATAGCTAGCAAAAACAGACGCACGTGGTTGAGCTGTGAACGCAACAATTGCCAGATTCATCACGAGTGCTTAAAATCCTTCCACTTCCTCAATTAAGCTTTAATTAGCTAAACGACTCCCTTTAAAACGGCTGAGAACGACAGCTCATATTTCACCCGAAAACATTGCTTTCATAATTATATTTATAAGTGCAAAATCAGTTCGCTTTATAATATGATTTGAGGAGAAATGCTCTCATGCTTAACGTTTCGTGAAAATAATGGCAGAACTTGTGAGTTTGGGGTGAAATGTGACCTGGGCCTTCACACACGCATACAGATATCACACACACACTTGCTCTCTTCAATGGCAACCCCAGCTTTAAGAGAGACCCTGACAGGACATGCCCTGAGCTCATGGATCATGACTGCGGTTCGTCCGTCGGCCACATGGTGGCGATGAATCCACGTGACAAACAAACAAACATCTGGTGAGGGGAGGCAGACTAGCAGCCATCTTTTTCAAGAACCTTCCTCCACGAGTCCCTCACGCTTCAAACACAAACTGAGAAACAGAAACACACTTTTAGGTTGGCGCCGCTGTGCAATCTTTATAAACGTTGCTGTTTGTCTATGAAAGTTTCCACAGTAGTTTTCCCGCTTGGCTACTGGTTCTCCTCGCGGATTTGCTGCAAGATGTTGATGAGGCTCTCTAGTCCGAACACGTAGCCGCGGTCGGGTCCGTCGTGGACGGTTTGGTCATCGCGGAAACCTTTGAAGGTGCTGTGGGCGAAGTCTATCATGCGCACGTCCACGCTCAGCACCTGTGGGGGCGTGTGAGGCTCCGCCGCCGCCGGCCCGAGCGCCGTGGCCTGATTCTCCTTCTCCGGCGCCGCCTCCGAGGCTTTCTGCCAGCCGTCCACCGACTCCGGGTCCTTGCCCTCGTATATGATGAGCAGCGAGCTGGAGTAGAAGCGGTACGAGGCCTGGCGCTCCAGCACTGCCTTCAGGCTGCACAGCTTCCTCAGGATAGGCTCGAAAAGGTCTTTGCGCAGTTGCGTCCCGTTGTGCATGAACTGAAAGAGTGCATGTCGAAACCCCTCGATGGAGAGACTACGACCGTAGTACTTGTTCCTGCATAGATAGTGACCCGTGTCCATCTGGTACACCTGCAGGATAAGCACAGGAGATCACCTGTTAGGCTCTTCAACACTTTCACTGCGCTCTTTGGGTTTAAGCTTAAGTAGTACCTCAAGATACGAAAGGCTCAACTTACGAAAAATCCAAGTTACGAAAGCAAAGACGAAATTTTTACTGCTCTACATACGAAAAGTTTTCAAGATACGAAAGGTTTCTGTAAAAGTCCGAGATTCGCCCCATAACAATTTTGAAACTCGCGCCGCACGCCGCCATCTTAGTTATAGTAGACTCGCCACCATCCTCCTGCTCTCCCATTGGTTCCTGATGCTAGCCAAGCCATGAGATCCTTCTCTCTAATTGGACAGCATCCCTCCCATCATGCATCTTCTATACGTACGTGCTGGCGTGCTTTAGCTCAGCCACTCCGCACCCCAAACTTTACATTTGTTGTGTGTTTTCGTAAAGTTAAGTGTACGTACGTTATCTGCTGTTTGTCCTCCTCCTCTGCCGCCACTTTCGGAGATAACCTCACTCGAAAGGTAAGCTTCGACATTTTACGTTATTTCATTGTTTATTGTTCAGTTTAGCTTCATTATGAAATTTAATGGGGTGTTTTTGGAGGGCTTGGAACGGATTAGCCATTTTTCATGTAAAATGTGTTCCAAGATACGAAAAACTCATTATACGAAGGCCGCCTCGGAACGGATTAATTTCGTATCTCGAGGTACCACTGTAGTATGTGCCTTTTTAAATAAAAACACAACATTTGAAAAGTGCAAACGAAACATCTGAACTCAGATACACTTTGATAAAACTTTTTTAGATTTTGTACAGAAACACCGTGGGCCTGTAGACTGAACATGTGACACGCCTGTGCTCTGTTTAACGTCACCGCTTTCATAACGGTATCGTTTTTAAAAACTTGCACTTTCAAACACTTGTGTTTTCAGGACGCTTTTATCCAAAGCGACTTACATTACACTTAAGGAACTAATTGAATCAGTTTTTGCTTTCCCTGGGATCGAACCCATGACCGTGGCGTTGCAAACACCAATGCTCTACTGATTGAGCTACAGGAAATGAAACGTAGTTGTCAGAAACGCTGTTACCTCCTCTCTGGTAAAGGGAAAAGTGTAGTGGAGCAATGAAGCACGTGGCTTTTCCTGATGGCTATAAGTTGGTTTTCTTTGTGCACGGTTACGGACACGAACATCTGGAAACGGTGTTTCTCAAAAACGCACTTGACATCGGTGATGACGGCTCTCGTTGAAGCAGAAAGCAAAACTGTGGAGAAACTGAATGTAAACGCGGAAGCAATCGTGCGAGTCCGTTGCTTATTGTTATCACTTGAAGGGACATTTTGTGACTTTTTATTTCTATTTTATGTATTGGTATTTTATTTTTTCCTTTCTGTACAGCACTTTTGTCTACTTCGGTAGTTTTAAAGTGCTTTATAAATAAAGTTTGTTGTTGATGTTGCATTTAGAAGTGCGGATTCAGAGACAACTTCAAAAAAGTTTTAAATAATAAAATCGTGTTAAATGCCTGAATAGTTCAAAAGAGTTCAGGTTTTCTTGAGTCCATTGGGAAACGCACATGCATGTGAATTCACGAGGCCACTAATAGCGAACCCGACGCTTCGGACGCACAACCACTCGGGTCTCAAGTCTTCCGATCCACGTGGATTCACGAAGGCAACTAATAGGAAAACCCCTGCTCTATAGACATACACATTTATAAATGACGATAATGACATCTGTTTTCCAGCATTTCCTGAACTAATTCAAAACCCTAAAATCTTTTCCATTAACTAAACACAGCAATTATTGCCTTAGTCAGGAGGAATGAAAACGAGGCTTTGCGGGACAGACGTTTGCGGGTGAAGACCGTACCTCCCCTCACAAACGGTTTAATAGACTATGTCTTCTGAAAGTGTTTTTGGCCTGTACTCTTTCCCTCACAGCCTCGTTTTCACTCCTGTCAGAGAGGGTGCTTCCCTGCGTGAGGGTCACACCGTACGCACCTGCATGCCGCACACACGCACTCCTAACGTGGCAGACGTGCTTTGCTCACACTTCTTCATCTGGCGGGCAGCCTTTTCCTCCGACGCATCGTCCCCGTGCTGCCGCGTGCCCATCTTCAGGTCCAGGATGCAGGGGCAGGTGAAGTGATGGACCACGTTTTCCAGCAGCAGAAACTCTGGTGGAGGTTTTGGGTCAAGGATCATAACAGAGGAAATACACATGCTATTGTTGTTTTATATGCATTTACACCTGATAACCTGACTTTCATGCATATCGCTAGTCAAAGTCATCTATAAAAACAGTGTGTTTCTCTTTTCTTAAGATCCGGTCTGAATCATGGCTGATTAAACTGTGATCTTATCCATCAGCTATAGCCGAAACCAAAGCACGTGGGCTCAGGATACTGTAGAGCTTCCTGTCTTTGGACTCGGAGCGCATGCGGCTGAGCTGCTGTTTGTGGCAGCGCAGACTCCAGGGGTTGTGGCTGATCTTCTCCGAGCTCAGGCCGCTGTTGCTGTCCAGCATCTGAAAGGGCACGTCTGAATGCATGTGGAGGTCCAGGAGAGGACTCTTCAGCTCCTGCAGACTACAGACACACACTATTACACACAATGCAATGACTCGTGATCGCCAAACGCTTACTGTAAATGAATGTATTTTATACCGGAACGTGTGTTTGGCAAGTTATGGATTCACACAGATCTTGAAGGAAGAATTCTCTTACTATTCACAGAAATCGTGTTTCCAATGTGATCAGTTCTGCAAATTTCAATTTCAACTGTGCAAAATAACAAGTGAACTTTACATTTGAACAACTAATCACACTGGAAGCGTGACACTGGTGTATAAGTTCATACCGGTATGAAAACGTCCTCAACCATCACATTTCTAGCTCACAATAAATGTTACAATAAAATTAAACAATACAATTGACTGTAATTTCCACTTTCTCAAATAGATATACACTAATCCCTCGCTACTTTGCGGTTCAAGTTTCGCGGTCTTAGTGCATCGCGGTTTGATAAAAAATATTCATAGAAAAATAAAAATTCAAAAATAATCGCCATATCGGCAACCGTATTGCGGAAAGCAGCGTTGTTTCATCATAATGCGAGAGAAACGGTTTCCCAGAATACCAGAGAAAGAGAGAAACTCTCTCAGAGGCTTTGTACACGCCCACGGCACTCAGACAAGCACGTGATTGGCTCCCGGTGCGAAATCAACCAATGAGAACACGAGTGGATGTATCCCGTGAGCTGATTGGCTGATCCTACTTCGCGGATTTTCAGCTGTCGCGGGGGTTCCGATCCACATTAATCGTCCGCGATAAACGAGGGATCACTGTACTTATATTTTTTGTCTCCTTTTTTTGACTAAAGTAAACATTGAATCTGAGTAAATTGACAAAATAAATGTATAAAATGAAAAATTGGCACTGCAAGTTATGCACTTATGTTATGCACTATTGTCTCGACAATGCCAAATACAAGCATGTGGTCAATAATAATCATTTTTATTTAGAGAAAAACTGTAAAATAACAATGCTAATATTCTTAAGAGTGTCTTAAGAGCTGGTATTTTAAGATAAAGCTACTCATTTGATAATCGCGATGTGCCATATTCCAGTCACTGTTAGAGTTTCTTCGGTTATCAGCCAGTTGGCGAGAATCACGTCACACAGTTTACTCATTGTTTCCTCTCATTTGGCACTTAGCAAGACCTGGATGAAATGCGACGTTCTTCTCAGAGAAAGCTTCTGTTTGATGCTAGCGTACTTATACAGATATATTTTAAACGTATCTGAAAACACAGCAATATTCCCCATGTCTCAGATGAGGAATAAATATGGAAAACGGTTGTCACTGAAAGCTTTGCTGTGGTGTATTCCCTCACTTGTCGATGGCGTCGCTGTCGTGAGCCGGCCGGTCCTCTTTGATCTCGCTGCTGGAGCGGTGGAGGCTGCGGCGGGAGTGTTTCCGGCGAGGCTGGTCTCTCTCCGACAGCTCCTCATGCTCCAGACCCTCGCTCTCTTCGTATGGATACGCCACCAGATTGATGTAGCCATCAGAGTCGCCCTCAAAACACACCAGCACCACACCTGCACAACCACAAGAACATTCACAGGTCAACATCAGCGAGAATCCGATAAAGACACACGTTAGCGTTGATTTAGTTTCCAAACATGATGCATTTTGAGTCCAATTATACCAGGTTTTCACTACATTATTGTTTCTGTGGTGATTCTCACGTTCACTTCACGTGTTTGCTGACTTCTGTACACGTCGCCCGGGAGTAGCTGATTTTCTCTCTATTTTGTGCATTATTCTTCATAACAGCGATGAGTTATAAGAAAGTGAGTGTAAGGATGGCAGTGAGAAGAAGAAACGCATGATGAACATGGAAATGAAGCATGAAATTGTGGATAAATATGAGCTGGTGCTCACTCGCGTGAGTGATCACTTGCATCAGGAGGAACTGTGGACTGAGGAGTTGATCGAGATACAGACGATGAACATACGCAGGTGTTGCAAGAGCTCAGCAGTGGAGAGGATGATGAACCAGAGGAAAACATTTCTACAAGTGAAATTAAGAAAGTGATGGCTATGTGGCAGAAGGTTTCTGATTTCATTGAAAAGAAAAACCCTGATAAATTGTCTACTGGTCGCGCTTCGGCGCTTTCTGACGACACGTGCCTTACTTATTTTAATGGGAGACAGAAACAAATCTCCTTCGATTGGTAATTCGTTAAAAGGTCTGCGCCAAGTGAAAGTGAGGGTAGTCAGGCGAAAAAAGAGAAGATAAAGAAAACAAATCGAAAAAAGACAATAGTAAATAATATAATAAATATAATAGTAAACAATAGTATAAAATAGAAACGTGAAAAAAAGTAAGCTAAGTACTGTTATGTTAATTTAAGTTTACGCAAGTTATGTAGTGTTCGTGTAAGATACGATACGGAATCAAGTGTCGACGTACCAATACCCCTTCCTCCCTCCTCCACACATGTCCTACTGTCTGTAAAACTTATAATTAAAACCACATTTATTTGATATCACACGAATCCTTATACTGTATACATTTACTATAATTGTGTGTGTGTGTCTCTATACAAATAAAAAAGTTTTTTTCCGCTGTTACGGATCTGGAACGGATTGTTTTATATTATTTCTTATGGGAAAACATGATTCCAGATACAAGCAAATCGAGTTACGAGCTCCGCCCTGGAACGGATTATGCTCGTATCTCGTGGTATTACTGCATAGTGCAGTCATCATTAAATAGTTAAATTTAAGAACTGAAAGTGCTGTAAATGCAGTGATGCCACTCTCTCAGACACTGACAGTCAATCAGAAACACCATTTGACCTCTGATGAGGATCGTTAATTTACACACAAGGACGCTAGTGTATGTGACGGAAGGGTAAGAAGGACACAAATACAGATTTTAACAACGCTTTTGCTTTTGTTTGGGTAAAAATCTAGAAAATGATAGTGATTCATTAGAAACACTAATATAAAGAAGATCAAACAATTGTGTGGTTTGATGAATAAAGCTCAGATAGATGTACATGTGTGGGAAGGGCTGAATAATCCCATCATGCCTCTGTCCTGAAGCTCATTTTTAGCAGTGACGTCAGCCCAGAATGAAGACGGCGATGACCCTGATGAGCTCATGCAGGAAGAGCTGTGTTTAACAACACCCGACTGATCTCTGGGCTGAGGACTTAAAGATCCACCAAGCCTAGATCACACCCCAGCCTTTCGTATTTTGCATAATGACTAAATGCTTTCCTGGGATTGAACCCATGACTAGCAGTTAAATCTTCTATTTGTTTGCCAGCTAAAGAAGCGATATGATTTTTAACCCCTAGGCTAAATCTTCAGTGAAATGACTCTGCGTCAGCTTCACTTATGACACTCGTCCCACTCTGTTGACATTTGAAAACAATGCCATGTGATTCATAAGGACAGACCTATTTATAACCCCTGCTGTGACTAGATGAGGCAAATAACAGGCTTCAATGTTACTCTAGCATAGCCTGAAATAGTCAGTAGAAGTTACAGATGTATGGTATGCATTTGGTGGCTCATCACAGGGTTCATATGGAAAGTATGCTGTGAATCTGGAACGTGATGGTGAACCAGGACAGATGCACCAGTGTCACGCAAACAAATAACACCGGCTGACTGAACAACTCTCTTCCATGTTCTGGCAGAGCGTAACAAACATGAATAGGGCACTTTCATTGCTTTACCTAAGCACTCTTTTGGGGAATCTGCACTTATATGGCTTTTTTACTATCAATTTAGTTAAGTCCACTTTTGTCAAGTCATCATGACTTCAGCGGTGTGATTTCTGTTAGTAGCAGCACCAAACGTAAAAACACAAGATGACACAAAATACACACGCCTTCTTTAAGACGCCAGCATCACTTCTGTGTAATCCACAACTAAAACTAATGAGTGCCCCAAAGTGTGGAGAAACCAAAGATTAAGAAGTTAAGAAAGACGCAGGTAATGTGAAGCATGCCGAATATAACTCAAGGCTCTCAGTATCCAAAACGCACAAAACAAATAATAACAACAGTTTCAGCTTCTGATTTGGGTGGGTTTTAGTTTCCAAGGATTCTCATTGATTTGAAGATCATGTGAACCTGTTATTCATTAAACTGATTAGTTTGCCTTGTGTATTTAAACACTGTTTCTGTTCATTTCATTGTCCATTACCCAATTACAGTTATCCAAATTAATACAGTAATGCCTTGAGATATGAGCGTCCCGACATACGAGTGTTCCGAGATACGAGCAAACCTTGTGCTTTGAGATACAAGTAAATATTTGAGATACGAGCAGCTTACAGGTGGGGGAGCACTCTGAGTCCACTCGTCTCACTCGTTCACTTCACGTGTTCATCGACTAAAATAGAAGTGTTCGCGTGAGCAAAAACAGCAGTCGAGAGAAGATCGAGCGCGTGTGGGGAATGTTTGAGCGTCATTGCTGCATATGAGATCTCGTGGGACTAAAATGAGCTTGTGGGCTCCTGTTTTTTTCGCGTGTAGATCTGTTATCCACTCGCAGATGTAATTTACACGCACGCAAACATCAGTTTTGCGTTCGTTTCTTTTTGGCATGGATTTCCCCCCATAGTCGACTTCCCTACGCATCTCTCGCGA
Source organism: Rhodeus uyekii (assembly GCA_037043235.1). Taxonomy (NCBI): domain Eukaryota; kingdom Metazoa; phylum Chordata; class Actinopteri; order Cypriniformes; family Acheilognathidae; genus Rhodeus; species Rhodeus uyekii. Next base: position 2,805,449 of record JAWRVZ010000062.1, read on the forward strand.
GTCTCCTGTTGTAACACTGGTTCCTGTCAGTCTTGTCATTTGTCACTTCCTGTGTTTCCTCTCATGCCCTTCCTGCAGCTGTCTCGTTAATCACTTTCATCGTTAGTCTCCACAGGTGTTCGTCATCTCCTTTTGTATAAATACCTCTTGTGTTTCCCTTGTATTTGTCGGTTGTTAATGAAGTATGTTGTTGTGTGTGGATGTCCTGCCTGTCTCCCGAGCTTTCGCTGAGTTCTGTTTTTGCACAAGTGTGCTTCTTTTGTTCATATTTAAAGTGTTTTGTTTTCATTTATATTAAAGTTCAATTTCAGTTTGGAAACCTGCCTTGTCTCCTCGTGTCGCATCGCACACTAACTTTATCTACGTAACCTACGTAATCTGTCATCCCTCCTCCTCCACCGCCGCTACTGTATCGTCTGTCTCGAAGGCAAGAACTCATAATTAAAACCACATTTTATTTTATTTCACAGGAATCCTTATATACTATAATTGTGTGTGTGTGTCTATAGCAATTAAAAATATGTTTTTTCCATTGTTATTAGCACTAATTAGGGAGTTTTTAGACGGCTGGATCGGATAAATTGTTTTCTCTGTTATTTCTTATGGGAGAACATGATTTGAGATACGAGCGACTCGAGTTACAAGCTCATGCTGGAACGGATTATGCTCGTATCTCAAGACATTACTGTATTTTATAATTTTATAAGCCTTGGGTGTGTAAATCTGAAGAAGTTTCTGCGGATGGCGAATGTGCATGGGGCTGTCGAAGTGGATGACGTGATCGGAGAGGAGCTCTAACGCTCAATATCTCAATTCTAGCCAGGCTGTTTTCATCCATCTCTGGACTCTGAGTTTCATACATGACATGGCACTGGATGTCATAACATCAGACTCCACTGCACCTGCTCCTGAGAGCTTGGCTTCATCGGAGCAACAACAATATTATGATAATCAGAAAAAGGAGCTGTGTGTCTCTCATGACAGTTCACATCCTGTCTCAGACAAGGTTCTGCGCACCAGACACACCTCACCATCTGACAGCAAACAAGCGTAACACTGAATAAGAGAAAACAGGAAATGAGAAGACTGTTTAAAGATACAGTCCCTTTATCGCTTCCTCCCTGAAAATCCACAAACACGCAATGCAAGACTGGTTGTTTCCTTATCATAACAGCAATACAATGAACGAATAACAGCAAGATTAAATTAATATACAGTAAACAAGAGTATATACAAGTAAGATAAGCAAGTCGCCAGCAGTTCAAAAAATGACACTCAAAACCAACATCTTGGTTTTGTGAAAAAGCAAAACCAGTGTTACTCACACCTGGAGCAGATACGATGCAAACTGTCTGTTTTCAAGCCTTCCCGCTGAGATCTCTCCAGCACTGTCTTTCTTAAAATCTCCCTCTCGCTCATCTTCGCTCTCTCCTCCCCCCATCATGAGAGGACACGCCCCCTACTGCTGATTGGCTACAAATGTGTTGTGGTATCGCTTATCAAAAAACCGATGGGAGCTGCTCTGGTGGAGAACAGTGACTGGATCTGAAGCCTCAAACACAACGCTCATATCTGCATCACTAACAGTTACCGAAACCACACATGAAAACACGCAAACACAAGATAGATGCGCGTTTTTGCTGTGGCTCTCTTGCATTGTGTGACGTGACAGAATGTGAAAGAATGAAAGAAGTACAGGTGTGAGTTTGGGTTATATAATCGCTCGCGTAAATATCTGAACTGTGTATGAACGCTTTTATTAAGGGCTGAAATACAGCTCTGGTAACCGTATTCTGCTGCTGTGTGAACGAGGCCATAACAAACAGCAGAGCGTGACGCTTGCAACGGCAAGGTCATGAGATCCTGTGAAAGCCATCAGGTCTAAAATATAAAGACTTATAATAGGCTTACCATAGAGAATCAGGGAAGACAAAAACAGGTTTTGAAAGAAGGATTTACATACAGTAATACCTTGAGATACGAGTATTCTGAGATACGAGCAAGCCTTCGAGCTAATTTTTTTGCTTTGAGATACAAGTAAATATTTGAGATACGAGGAGTTTATAGACGCCAACCACTGAGCACCTTCACTTCATTACCCAATTACAGTTATCCAAATTAATACAGTAATGCCTTGAGATATGAGCGTCCTGACATACGAGTGTTCCGAGATATGAGCAAACCTTTTGCTTTGAGATACAAGTAAATATTTGAGATACGAGCAGCTTACAGGTGGGGGAGTCCACGCCCTCACTCGTTCATTTCAAGTGTTCGTCGATTAAAATAAAAGTGTTCGCACAAGCAAAAACAGCAGTTGAGAGAAGATTGAAGGGAAATAATAAGGGAGTTTTTTAAAGGGCCGGAACGGATACATTTTTTTTTCTGTTATTTCTTATGGGAAAAATGATTTGAGATGGGTATTACTGGTATTACTCAAGGTATTACTGTATTACATTTATACGAAAATTACATAATGTACCTTTAAGCGGAGGTGCTTTGAACTGCATTAATTTGGAGAAACTTTAGAATTTGGCAAGTTGTGCTTCAGTGTAGTGTAGTGTAACAATAGTCAGCTCATTAAAACCGACAGTAATAAACACTAAATCTAAGAAGAGTGCACTGAACTTAAATCTTCCATCTCACCTTTGTACTCAGGGGTGAATTCCTTCATATCTGGCGGCAGGGACTCGTAAAATCGCTGCTCACGGGTGATAAGTGGTTTGCAGACGGTGTGGTCATCATAACGCATCATGCTGGTGTGGCCGCCCACCTGGTGGACGAACGGCTCCAGGGGAACCCCGTCGCAGCCGCCCTGCCCTTGGCTGGCACTGTGCTTGCCCGCCTCCATAGTGTGCGGGACACACATGGCGTTGGAGGGCCGCGTGGAGCTGGGGGCATGGGCTCGGGCGTGTAGGCCGGGCGAGCGGGGGGTGCAAGGGGGCGGCTGAGAGCGCACGCTGCCGCCGGGAGGGGGAGGAGCCAGCCCGCTGACACACCTGCCAACAGATCCCGGCCTCAAGAGCGCTGGGAACAATCCTGGATGCTGCCTTCAACAAGAGAAAGAGAAAGATCGTTTAAATCCTATCGATTCCAATTAGCTTTTAATTAAAACGCACACCAGTCAACCAGGTAAAGAAAAAAAGAGGTTTATAACCTTCAATTACTACGCCTTGAGAGCGTTTCCCAGAATGCAGTGTAGACCTACAAACACAGCGGGCATCTGCTGATCTCAGAGCCTTTATTACATTAGTCTGAGTCCCATCAGCTCACAGAGAAACACAGAGCAGCATCCATCTCTGACAATGCGTCCCTATTAATCCTCATGCCGCAGAACACACGATGCATTACGAAAACAGACACACGAATGCTTCACATGACCTCAAATTATATGTCTCAGGAAGGCTGAGCTGTATCCTTCCCTACTGAACAAAGTCAAGTCAACAGATTCTCAACTGAACTGATCAAGCAATGCCCAAAAATGCATTTCGGGCATTTGCAATGTGACCCTGCTGGGCATATTTGCATCATTTGGGAAGTGGATGGATAATTTGCTTGCACCCGCTACAGACGTTCAATATGACATTGAAGAGACTTCACTGCTCGCAAAATGGCTTTCAATCAAACCTGGCTGCCTATGGAGCAGAAAGGAGGGAGAACCTGCCTAGAGAAAACAGAGAAAAAGGTTGTTCTCTTCCCTTTTGCCATCAAATGGCATTTCCACCGTTCTGCTTACCAGTCAAACATCGCCTTGCTGTTAGATATCACGTCTCAGACCCTCTCATTGTCATAACCTAGATCTAATATTGTCACATGGATATATATATATATATAGTAGAACTATCACTTTTAACACTAAAAATAGCTTTATGAATAATCTTCATCTACTCAGCATCTACTCTCCCAGATAGCCTAGAACAGTGGTTCCCAAACTTTTTGCAGCATGCACCCCTTTCTAGTGTTTGACACCTGTCAAGCACCCCCCAACACTTTACTCTGGTTAAACTTCACATTTTTAATTGCAACAACTAAATACAAATACTCTGGTTAAACTTCACATTTTTAATTGCAATAACTAAATACAAATATTCACTGTAGATTAGAAAACATAAAAAAATCTGTTATAAACACAAAAGATTACTACCTTTTTTAGTGAGATGGATGGGCCTGCATGTTTGCACACCGGACCATATATGAGGGCTTGAGACTGCTATTAGCTAAAACTTCACCACAGACTACACATTGCGGGTTTGGACTTTCTGCATCACCAATCCATGTAAACCCGAAAGCAATGTAACTGTCACTGTATTTGCGTTTCTTACTTGACATTTTCTCCCTCTGGCATGCAGGCCTATTTCTCTTGACCAATACATCTCTGTTAGGTTTCTCTGTTCCCGCCTCTTCACTCCGTTCATTATCATCTGAGTCTGTTTGATCGGGTTTTTCAATATATTCAGCGCCGTGGTCGGTGCACATCTCCACACAAGAGGCCGATGTAGATGGCTCATTCCTGTCCCTTGAGTTCTTTAAAGTGCCCGTTTTTAACCATGTGTCCATTTTGATGAATGTAGTAAGTGAAAAAAATAAATGAACGAATTATCAGTTAACCTAATATGAACAGGGCGGGGCTATTGTGACAGAGACGTGCTTGTAAAATGAAATTAAATCATGAGTAATTTATAGCTTGTAATGTGAAATTTTATTTCTTAATAAAACTTTCGCATGTGAAGTTTACCTCAGTTAAATACGTAAAAATAATAAAGAGACAATCTTTTTCCCCGCCATTACAAACATTCTCTGGCGCACCCCCGGTGGTCAGTCTGCGCACCACTAGGGGTGCGCGCACCCCACTTTGGGAACCACTGGCCTAGAAGAACTTGATGTTGCAACAGAAACTATTAACTCTCTTTTCCAGCACTTTAGACACTGTTGCTCCGTTGCGCTTAAAGAAGATTAAAGAAAATAGTCCAACACCGTGGTACAACGAGCACACCCGGGCCCTCAAGAGAGCAGCCAGAAAAATGGAGCGGAGCTGGAAAAAAACTAAGCTAGAGGTTTTTCGCATTTCATGGAAAGACAGCTCTATTGCATTCAGAAAGGCCTTAAAATCAGCTAGATCTGCTTACTTTTCTACCCTCTTAGAAGAAAACAAATACAACCCTAGGTATTTATTTGATACAGTGACTAAATTAACAAGAAATAAAGCCTCAACCCCAGATGCTTTAAATCAGCACAGCACTAATGACTTCATGGACTTCTTTACTTGCAAAATTCATAATATTAGAGAGAAAATTATAACCATGCAACCGTCTACTACAATATCACAAAATACAGTAAATTTTAGTGTCCCTGAAGAAAAATTCCACTAATTGTAAAGGTCCCTCTTCCTCTGCAACTCCTTCTTCCTCCAGAAATTCCTCCTTCAGTCCTTCACAAAAATGATGTTAGTTTAATTATGTTTAGTTAGTACTGTCACAATCTTGTCGCGTCTGTCACATCCGGGTCCCCTTGTGTATCTTCCCAGTCCTCCCTGCACCTGTCTGTCTAATCACTGTTGATCCTTCTGTGTTTGTTATAAATACCTTCCTGTGTTCCCATGTCTTTGTCGATCTTTAACGTTTCGTGTTGGATGTATTGTAGTGTGTGGATGTTCTCCGTGTTCCTCAGTGCTCTGCGTTTTTGCACCATCGCATGTTGTTTCTTAAATACTTCTTAAAGAGTATTTAAGTTTGATCCTGTGCTTCCTCGTCCTGTCTCCGCATCGCACACGCATCCAAAGCGTGACAAGTACAGGGTAAGCAGTCACCCAAGAAAAAGAGGCACGTCAAAACCTCAAACTTTTCAGTCTAATGAGGAATCACTGCCACGCTCATGCAAACACAAGAGAGGGATAACATAGGCATTGTGTATTTTGCACGGTTGCCCAAAATTAGTCACTGGAGACGACCAGAGCATGCAAGTGTTTGCTAAATACTTAGTTCTGCTCTGTTGCACAGTGTAGTATTTGCTTGAAGAAGGGTTAATCTCTATTATTCGCCTGTTTTTATTCTGTACCTGCAATAATGTAATGTAAATTGGGCTGTAATGTACCACCCTCGAGGTCAGTTGGGTACCTTGGTAGAGGAGCTAGATTTGCTGCTGTCCTCATTTCCTGAGGATTACGCATTTATTAATTAATTCACATTTATTGCAGTCATAGCCTCTTGGGCAATATGTTGATAACCCAACTCCAAACAGTTGTGGGATAGACCTGTATTCTAGGTTTGTGGCTAACCTCCAAACACACATAGCAACACGAGCCCCTACAGGCACTGCCGGTCTGCATTTAGTGTGCTGTCGGGTCATCCAAGGACAGAGAGAGTGTCACACAGTCGTTTGAAACTGTTTTTCAGTCAATCATCATCTGTCCAGATGGCATTGATGTGGGGCCACCAACTATCATTACATACGTCCAAATATTCCTGTATTTAGCAGAAAGATGAAATGAATCATCTAGTCATTATGATAACTTTCAGGAAATTATCTCTTAATATGTAAACAGCTACCGTTAGATGAATTAGGCCAATGTCACTTTTAATATGGTTTGCCACTTTGAATAAAAGTACTTTCTTTAACACAGGCCTTTGATCTTATTGCTTACGCGCAAGCAGGAACAAAGGTAGGGTTACCACACCACATCAAATTCAAGGACTTTCCAGGCCCAGTTCTCTTCAAGGACACAACACAGCATAGTGAGAATGTTTCAAATGAGAACTTGTTTACAACTTGTCTCGTGTACACAAACTATGTAATATATTATGAGCAGGGACACCATCAGCCCATGCAGTCCCAATTACGTGTAAGTGAATGTGTTTTGTTGTTTAAAAACCTTTATAATGATTATATTAGCTGATCTATAGTTAAGATAGTAATGATAGTTTGCACCGCAATTCAGAGAATCGTAACACATCAATTCATCCATTTCTCTCGAAATACATGAACGTAGGTGTCAGATTGCTTTCCATTGGCTGTGGAGGTGAAGAGGACAACTCCCATGACCCTCATCAAGCTATTCCTTTGTTTTTGTTTTGAATAAGCAACCTTGAGCAGGAAACCTTATGGGAAGACTTCACTATTCACTAAGAACTCATTTCTTGTTAGCATGCATATTACTAGCATATTGGTTTATTACTAAACTCGCTAGTTAATGGCGAATAATCTAAAGTGTTACTAAACTTACAACGTGTCTTTAAATTATTGTTCAGTGTGTCATGTGTATTGAACTAGGGTTCATTGACCACTTGAACATATCTGGGTCAAATGAGGCTACAAAACTTGGCTGTCTAAAAAAGGCTGTCTTGGCTGCCAACAGGCGCTGATTTATTTCTCTGGAGCCACAGGAAAAAGTCTTGTGCTGACAATGACAATGCTGACTGGCTTATGTATAATATACTCAGCTTCATTAAGAGTAAACAAAGTTTGTATTATAAGTGGTAATAAGCTAATATAGTATCCGAAAAAATAACAAAGTGTTACGATCATGAACCCTATTACCCCCCCTGTCTGGCTCCAGAGGGAGCTCTCACACTTATACTGACCCACACACACACTACATTTCCCACAATGCTGTTCAGTGGACTGATTTCTGCACCAGCTGTACTGAATCACACAAACTATAAAGCACTCACTCACATAGACTGTCATTGCGAAGTCTTGTTTGCCTCAGTGCACAATTCCGAGCATTTATCCTAGTCCTGTCTGTTTCGATCTGTTGGCCTGTTTCTTGACCACGACCTTGCCTGTTCCTTATATCACTGTTTGTTCCTGTTTTGACTCTGCCTACCCTCTGTTTCAATAAAGACACGAATTTGGATCAACCTTGGTCTCCACTTCGTTACACAAGGAAAAATTATAATTGTATATTAATAAACGAGTATTTTTTGAGTCAGTGTCGGATGCAAAGGTGAAGTTGATGATTCTGCAGCACAAACACGGCTTTAGAGAGAAATGCACCTTTCATACATATTACATACATTACAATTAGAATTGATTCGTTTCAGCTTTCTATAGACATATTCCTCATGTCTGTGAGGCAAGTAACTATAACCTGTAGTTTCAGTTCATTTACGCGGCAGAGCAGTTAGATGGCAGATAGCACGTCCTGGTTGATTTCTTTATTTTACAAAATGCTATATTACTCTGTATGAGTATATTAAGTTTTAATATATGCAAATGAACCAAGTTGTGCAGTAAGTGTGTCATATTTCTGCTTCCACACTCCACACAAACACCTGCCCAAGTGCCTAATAATTGCGCAGATCTGTCTAAGTTAGTGCCAGGTAAAGTTGCTACAACTTACATGTTCATTATTTGAGGTTGATGGATGAAAGGTGAACATTTTGATTTCACCCAATCAATAACAAACTACTGACGACACAACAACAACAGACGACCGCGTTGGGGGGAAAAGGTATTTTTCTCAGTGATAACTTCTGGAGAGAAATAGTGCAGGCACTCAACAAGAATGAGTCTTTCTAGAGCACATGTTGCGCACCTGTATTTGTGTCCACTATCAAATCTACCATACTTTAAAAGGCTGTGCATTTGACTTTATCCATATTATACGCAAAGCGCCCGTCCTTTAAGGTTACCTATAAGCTTGTCTGCTCCTAAACAATGCAAAAATTCACTTTTAGAAGATATATGCATTCAAAATGTTAAGATTACATTCTTTTAGCGTCTCATCAGATTTTAAATGCACCCCAATATTCAGTAAACACACAAAGATTAGGCCTGAAAACAGACACGGCTGGAAACCTGCACTTCACCATGTTCAAATAATTAAGGCAAAGAAGGTAATACAATTTTTGAGTGAACTCCCTCTTAAAACACTGCACAAGAAAACATAACTCAGCAGTATTTTGTTTTTCAGACCTTTCATTGTCAAGGCTCAGCTCCTCTGCCAAATGTTGTTTAGAAAGAGACTCGCAAACAACGTTAATCTGCTCTTAAGTCTTTCCGACGTGCTTGAATGTGGGCTGTCCCGACAGTAAATGAGATTTGTGAGGCTCGTCTGCTTACATCACTCGTCTCTGCATCAGTACACAAGCATTAGTGGCTATTTTAGATCTTGTTTTCACTGAACTCTCATCTTCTGCCTATTAGCCAAAACCTGACGTTTGAAGGACTGTGCAAATTTTTTTAAACATTCCACCATGCCATTAACATAAATGCACAAAGGTAAATCCCGGGCTAATTAAGGGATTATTCAATCTAGACATTTTTCAAGTATAGACTGATCAAGTAAGCAAAAAAAACAACCGTCTAAAAGCTCAGAGTCTCAACAAGTCAAGCGCAATTTGTGTAGTGCTAAAACACAGCGGTAAAACATGTGGTGTTACTTTTGCAAAAATGAAAGAAGTAAACGTTTTTTGTTGTTTAAAAGGGATGTATAGCTGTTTTTAACTGATGGAGAACACACACAATGCAGTTGAGCTCACTTTTAGCATTTTAAAGAGAAGATTCAGCACAATCCAGATCAGTCTACGAGCCGGGGGGGGGGGGGGGGGGGGTTGCTGTGCATGCAAATGTCGGGGATGTTTTTGGTTACCTGATTTGCATCTAATAGTGCATTGGGGAGTAAAGCAGAGGGCGCCTGCAACTCACTCTTAGTGAAGAGGTATTTCCTTTCGTTAGAGGAATAATGTTGACACACATAATGCAATATTGAATAATATTATAAATTTGACTGTATTGATATAATATGAGCACAAAATAAACTTGAACTGAATTGAGCTGTACACGTCTCTATAGAGCTGCTGAACACTAAAGTTTGCAACATTAAGATTATTTTCCTGTTTATTACTGTGAAGCTGCTTTGTAACAATTTGTATTGTATAAAATACAATATAAAGTAACACCTCGGTTTACGAGTGACTTTGTATACGAGCACATCGGTGTACGATCATGGAAAGTCAAATCAGTGTACGAGCATTGTATCGGAGTGCGAGCAAATTTTTCCCTCGCCAACGCGCATTTTTGTGTGGAAAAGCCCTAACGCTCAGCATCTTTGCGCGTATTTTTACTGGAAATATCCTAACGACAGCCTCTCACAAACCCCTTTATCACCCCTTCACTCGTTCATTCTCTCAGCATCACTCGGTTTGGTTCATCATTCACCACAGTGATACTTTTATAAGTGATTTACAGCAGTTTTACCTCGTGTTGTTAACATTAATTGTGATCGCTATTGTTCACGTAGTGAAATATATACGTACAGTACAGCATATAGACAATGACCTCAAGATGAGTAAGAAAGAAGGGATGAAATTCTCCCTGTAGGCAGTAAAACCCTCCTCTCGTCTCCTTCACGCCAGCAGCGACGCTACTCAAAGATGAAGTGCATTACAGTAAATTGTCAAGTATTTTTAGAGTTTAATTGTCAATTATTAATTAGTATTTATATGAGATCTTAATGGTTATTATTTTAACTGTAATTAATAGGGTAAAACCAAAAGAATATTTAAAATGGGAATTTATGGTCGTGTGGAACGAATCAAGTGATTTTTAGTGCATTCTTAAGGGGAAAATTGTTTTGGTGTACGAGAATTGAGTTACGAGCTCTTGGAACGAATTAAACTCTTAAACCGAGGTATTACTGTATAAACAAACTAAGACTTGAGATGAAGTTTCTATAAAGTTTATTTTTTATCCATTGGCAAGGGATGTGAGAATGTAGAGAATAAAAATACAACTAAACATATAGGCCTTTACTCTTTTAAAGCAGAAAGTCCCATGTGATATTCTTATTATATCAAGAGACATACATGTGCATTAGGCTTTCCTGTAGCTCAAACAGTAGAATGTGGTGTTTGCAACATCAAGGTAATGGGTTTGATTCCCAGGGAAAGCAAGAACTGATTAGAATGCAATGTGTTTCTTGAATGCAATGCGAGTCACTTTAGATAAAAGCATCTGATAAATGTAAAATCATTAAAAAGTCAAGCAGGGAAATTCGGCTACTCATTTACATGTTGTTTTATTGCTATTATTATGTTGTTAGGGCTGGTTTACACAGAATGTGCTCCATTGCTTTTGAATGTGCATCACTTTTCCAATGTGATTCAATGTAAACATGCATTTTTGCCTGTGTTTGACAGCTGCGCTCGCGTCTTTTGATAGGTTCAGCTTTTAAGAAACGTGTGTTTAGACCTTGCGCTTTTACTGCTTCATTGAACTGCGTTTTAAAAAATGTTTTTTATGAGAAATTCAACATTAAACAACCCTAAAAGGAAAACTCATCAATAGCAACAACATATAGTTTTCCCAAACACACCAGTTTGCCAATGATCAACATTTTTAGTGACTTTATTAGACGCTAAACCGCAGCTAAAATGCTCAATCACGTCTGATCGCACATGTATAGCTAGAAAGTCTCAGTAAGTACTAACATGGTACAGTTTCTACTTACTGAATATGGGATTAGATCCAGCCCAAAAACTAAGGATGCAGTTGTGTCCATTTAGGATCTGAGTCCAGATCGTACCTTCATGCATCTTTCAGCATGCGTGAATGTTTGTTGATAAATCCGGACAAATCGCAATAGAATATTTCAACCAAACATATTATATCTCATTGCAAAACACACAGCAGCAGTTCAGCGTCTGGAAAAAAGACGTCTCAAGGTCGGATCTGTTTTGACACAATAGTGGGAGTGGTTCAGGATGAGGAGAGGAGATTGAGACAGTTTGAGACATACGCAAGGAAAGACAGGTGACCCTACTAAGCTTCTTTGAGTGGCCGCATGGGTGTTTGCATGCAGGGGTGGGTGGATTAGAGCCGGCTGCACGCCATTATACGGTTAATTTTAGCCCTTGTCATCACTGGATTACAAGGACAAAGTATGAATCAGGTTTCCCATCAAAGGCTGGGAAGATTATCATGGAGCTAAAGGATATATGAGGTATCAGATCCACTCAAGCTGCTTCTCTAACGTTCACACCATAGCATGCATCTCTGTTTGAGAAATATGATGCCAAACAAGCCACAGTCACTGAGCGCAAAGATCTGGAGTTTAATGTTAAGGACGTTGAATGGACCAGCTGTGTGTAAGACACAACTTAGCCAAGTTTTGACTTCTAAATATTTCTGCACTGCACCATTTAAACGTAGTTGAAGCTAGAGCTGCAGCGATGCTTTGACGGCATCGTGAAATGCGTCGACGTGTTGCGTTCTTTACGTTCCCGGGCATTAATCTGTCACATAACGCCAGAACACGATCATCAGTGTGGGAATACTTTAGGAAAGCACAAATAAAATGGTGCTTTGTTCACTTTGTGAAACCTCAAAACGACGAGCTGTAAGTGTTACAGTGATGCGGTGTTAAAGCTTTCGCTAGTGTGCATGCGCTCTGTAATAATGCTATAAAGCCCCAACGGCTACAAAAAACTGGACTTTAACTTTTCACTTCAAATTTAGTCTGGACAGATGCTGAAAACAGCCTGATTTAACACCATACACTACAAACTGCACCACCCATTCACACATGTAGTAATGCCTTGAGGAGATATGAGGATCCCGTCATACGAGTATTCTGAGATACGAGCAAGCCTTCGAGCAAACTTTTGCTTTGAGATATGAGTAAACATTTGAGATACGAGCAGCTTACAGACACTAGAGGTGTTCAGCACTCGCAGCAGCTCAAGCTCCTCATTTATGGGTAATTGCATATGATATCCACTAGAGGCAGCTTGGTTTTACAGCGGGGGTTACCGGGGGCGACGAGTGATTCACCATTATTAAGCTGGGAGCAGCACGAGTTATGAGTGTTCAATAATAATAAATATGAGCTTCTGAGTCTATCAATACACAACACGGGAATAACAACTACACTTCCGTATTGTGTTTGCGTTATCTACGTAATCCCTCCTCCTCCTCCACACATGCTGTTACTGTATCGTCTGTTTCGAAGGCAAGAACTCATAATTAAAACCACATTTTATTTTATATCACAGGAATCCTTATACAGTAATACCTCGGTTTACGAGTTTAATTCGTTCCAAGAGCGAGCTCGCAAACCAAAATGCTCATACACCAAAACAAATTTCCGCATAAGAATGCACTAAAAATCTATAAATGAAAATTATATTTTCATATTATATTTATTTATAAATAAAATCTATTCGTTCCACATGACCACAAATGCCCATTTTAAATATTTTTTTGGTTTTACCCTATTAATTGCAGTTAAAATTGTAACCATTAAGATCTCATATAAATACTAATTAATAATTGACAATTAAACTCTAAAAATACTTGACAATTTACTGTAATGCACTTCAGCTTTGAGTAGCCTGCTTGGAGGAGAGAGAGGAGGGAGGAGAGGGGAAAGCAAGGATGAAAGCAAATGAGTGAATTTATTATAATAGTGCAGAAACCAAAGTGATAATCCAGTGTTAAAGTCGTGGAACATGGGAGCCGCAAACGAACGAATTCGCAGGAGCCGGGAGAGAACGAATTCGCGGGAGCCTCGAACGAACGAACTCGCGGGAGCCGCGTACGAACGAATTCGCGGGAGCCGCGAGAGAACTAGGGGAGTGCGGGGCACAAAGTAACGCAGGGTAAAAAGTAACAGAGATTTTTTAGATAGTTGCAGGGGCATAAATGTGACGTGCTAAAGGGCATTTCATCACACTGTTTGCACACATCTTCTGGCCATTTTTCGAGAAATTTCATCGAAGTTTGGATGAGAACCACAGGAAAAACTCTTTTGGCAGCATGTAAATATTTTTTATGATGTCACAAGCAATTCAGTTCTTTATTATTAGCAAAGTTTGTGACCATCTTGAATAGCATCTTAAATATAACCGTGGTAGAATGTGTCAGCGCAGGCGTAGTTTTAGTTGGTGCAACAGGTGTGCATTTTTATCAGAAGTCTGGACGTAGTGTCCAGCTTCCATCCACCTTTTTGTACGTCCAGCTGGAGCAACTTCCCAAAAGCTGTGTAACCTTGAGTAGATCATAGAGACCACTGGTGCCAACGGTCCCTGTAATATATTTGCTCTTAAGATAGGCGAGATTGAATCTCTAGTACCTCTTAACACAGCTGATTGCCCTGCATATGTGTCTGTCTATAAAAATAGTCCTACGTGCCACTGACATTGATGTTTTGTATCTCTATCTTAAGGCCAAATTACACAGTATGCACTTAGTGTATTGTAAAGAATTTGAGGATTTAGGCCTTCATGTTCATAGAAGCTGTGAGCCGAACACGAGTTCCAGCACGACACTACATGTCACGCTTCAGTTAGAAGCGCAAGCTAAGATACGAACAGCTAAACTAAACAGCTGTTTTACGATAGACATTTGATAGTTAAAAGACCGGCAGAAATAATCTGTTTGCAAAGACTGAATCAATCAAAGCACAGCTTTGGAAAGGTCAAGATAAGGAGACTGAGAGACAAGGAAGAGCAGGTACTGTAACATTAACATCATCACAATGTATTCCTATTTATTACAGATATTTGCTCTTAGCTGATTACAGTAGAAACTATAGGCTCAATTTAACAACACAAGCACCTATTATACAGTAATACATTGAGATACGAGTGTCCCGACATAAGAGTATTCTGAGATATAAGCAAGCCTTCGGGCAAACTTTTGCTTTGAAATACGAGTAAAGATTTGAGATTTGAGCGCTTACAGACGCTGACGCTAGGAGCACTCGAAGCCAACGCCGCCTCACTCCTTCACTTCACGTGTGTCGACTAAAATAAAAGTGTTTGCGTGAGCAAAAAGTCGATCTTATCCCTCCTCCTCCTCCGCACATGCCGCTACCGTCTCGAAGGTAAGAACTCATATTTAAAACCACATTTTATTTTATATCACAGGAATCCTCATAATTGTGTCTATGTGTGTGTCTATAGCAATTAAAATCCTGAGTATGGTTCTGGCCACAAATACATAATAATATTTAATTTTTATTATTAAACATTTTTGTTTAGTTTTATTTTGTTTTAGTGCGATAACGAGGGAAAGATGTGGTTCCAGAAGGTGTGATGATATGAGCGCAACAGTGAAAGCAATGTGATTGAACTATTGTTAAACCCTTAAGCTTTTATTTTGGTGGAAAACTGAATTACTGAGTTTAAACCCGCTTTAAAGTTCAGGTACAAGTCAATGCAAAGACCTTTTACTTTAAAAAGGGTTGGTGCTCTTGATTTTGCTTTCAAAGTGAACCAGATTGATTGCATTAACAAGGTCCACCCCCAATAGTCACAAAATCCTGTGGGAAACACTATTAACCTACATTAGTTGTGGAGTGTATGAGTTACTTTGCTCTAAAGAAGCTTTCAATTAGGGCTGTTAAAAATGTTATTTTTGGGTGAAAGAACCTTTTAAGGCTTTTTCCAAACTTTATGTTATACAGTACTTTGGAAAATGGTCTTTATGCATCACTTGTCATTTTTAAGAATCATTTAAATGAAAAATACACACTTAAACTAGCCCTGTGGTGAAAATCACAAAGACAGTGTTTTTAAGACAAACGTGCAAATTCATGTCAACAACAATGGCTATGTTTACATGAAACCAAATAATCCATTAGTAATCGGATTGACGGTTCGGTTGGACTGAAACGCCTTCGTGTAAACATGCTGTGGTTAAAGAACTCAAATTCTCCTGGCACTCAGCGCTTGAGAAGTGGAGCAGAACATCCCATCAGTCCTCTCTTCATTCTCTCATTCACAGACAGCTTGTTTTGGCCGATTTAACTGTTTGATAAATATAAGCATATGAATGGATCAGCCAAGAAATCTGTGACTCAATCTGTGAGTTTTCTACACTCATTCATTGCACAAGAGATTCACGAGCACCAGAACTCAAAAAGCTGAGTGGATTCTGCCTAAATCAAACACACAGAAGATCAGAAAACGTGTAACAATGTTATTGTATGTGGGGCGGCCTACGAACTCCTTGTGAGACTTGAAGCTTCTGCTGATGAAACTGCAAACTTCACTAAAATGTCTTCTATTGACTGCACTTCTGACTCCTGCTCTTCACTGAACATATCTGCACCTCGGCTCTTAAATGGAAATCCCCTACAGTTTGAATTTGCCGTATAATTCACTCTTCCACTTCTTAATCCGTTTCTGGTTCAAAATATATAATCAGTATTTCTCTTAGCATTGTCAGCGTTTACCACGGTAAGGTTGAGCGAGTGCAGATAAATGAAGCAAGGGTGCGGAGTTACAATCAAGCTATTTTAAGGCATCAAGAATTTTTTTTTTTTTTAAATATGTCATTGTGATTATCAAAGTTTGTAACTCTTTGTGTGATTGCTGAACAATCATATGATATAAATATGGCTTAAAAGACAAAGACCGATTTAACTAATCGATTTAAATTTTAAAAAAAAACACACGTAGCCTAACCTAAATCGAAAAGGCTACGTCACACATGATCTCAACTCGATAATCTCAGAATGCACATCCTTAAAACAACAATTACGATATTATCGTAGTCTATTTATATCGCACACTCTTAATCCATAGGATCACCAACTTAAACTTGAAAAACTACTTCAATTGGGCAGTTCTGCAGAAGAGGTTACAGGCCTGTAAGCAACACTCATGAACCCCTGATGTAACACACGCTCGGGACGCCTCTGCCTTTAAACAGTCAACCAGAGGCAATGCTAGTCTTCAGTATTTGAATGCTTGTCCATCTGATTTCAGGGACACAACGCATTAAGCAGATAATCAAACATCATGCTCATGGAAAAGATGACACCGTGTTACAACCTCTACTCAACACAACACAAACAGTGTGAAGCTGTTATAGAGACACTCACTCATGCTGTCATCATTTACTTATCCTGTGGTAGGTCCTACTCTTTCTTCAATACAGTGGCGTAGCCACGTGGGGCCTGGGTGGGCCTTGGCCCCCTCATTTAAATGTCCAGCCCCCTCAGATTTCCAATTGGTTATTTATATATATATAGTATAAAAAATGAGTTGCCCCCTCATTTTAAGCTGGGACCCCCCAAAAATAAAATTCTGGCTACGCCCCTGCTTCAACATACAGTAACACCTCGAGATACGAGCATAATCCGTTCCAGGGCAGAGCTCGTAACTCAAATTGCTTGTATCTAGAATCATGTTTTCCCATAAGAAATAATGGAAAACAAATTAATCCGTTCCAGATCCGTAACAATGGAAAAAAACATGTTTTTTATTGGTTTAGACACACACACACACAATTATAGTACATGTATACAGTATAAGGATTCGTGTGATATCAAATAAAATGTGTTTTTACAGTCAGTAGCAGCAGATGCAGTGGGAGAAAATGGGTTGTTACACAGACACTTGATTCCGTATCGTATCTTACACGAACACTACATAACTTGTGTAAACTTAAATTAGCATAAAATAACTTAGCTTATGTATTTAAAAAAAAAACTTTTCTATTTTATATTATTGTCTTGCTTTTTTCGATTTGTTTTCTTCCCTTTTTTCGCCTGACTACCCTCACTCTCACTAGGTGCAAACATTTAAACAAAATACCTATTGAAGGAGATTTGTTTCTGTCTCCCATTAAAGGTGAGGCACGAGTCGTCAAAAAGTGCCGAAGCGCGACCAGTAGATGATTTATCAGGGTGTTTCTTTTCAATGATATCATAAACCTTCTGCCACATAGCCATCACTTTCTTAATTTCACTTGTAGAAATGTTTTCCTCCGGTTCACGCTCGACTGCTGAGCTCTTGCAACACCTGCGTATGTTCATCGTCTGCAGCTCGATCAACTCCTCAGTCCACAGTTCCTCCTGATGCTCCTGCGCTAGATGACCATATTTATGGACATATAGATCATATTTATCCACAATTTCATACTTCATTTCCATGGTCATCATGCGTTTCTTCTTTTCACTGCCACTCACTTTCTTATAACTCATCGCTATTATGAAGAATAATGCACAAAATAGAGAGAAAATCAGCTGCTCGCGGGCGACGCGTACATCGGCGTCAGTAAGCGTGCTCGTATCTTGAATATTTACTCGTATCTAGAAGCAAAAGTCTGCTCGAAGTCTTGCTCGTATCTTGGAATATTCGTATGTAGAGACACTCGTATCTCGAGGTATTACTGTATGTTGAAAAAACACTGTCCCATTAAAGAAAGAAGGTCCTGTAGGTTGGGAAGCACATCAGAGTGGGTAAATGAAGACTATTAAACGAAGATTATTACAACACCCTGGTGTTCCTTTCATGTGTGTGTATCAGTAGAGTGTGGCGCTTGCAACGCCAAGGTCATGGGTTCGATTCCCAGGGAAAGCAAGAACTGATTAGAATATCAATGTGTTTCTTGCATGCAATGCAAGTCACTTTGGATAAATGCATGAATGTGAAATGTAAATGTAATGGTGTTTCCAGCGTTCTCCTAACGCACATCTGCAGGTCTTGATACGCACTTTTCACGACTTTCCATTGACGTTGTCAATCCCATCAAAGAAACACATTTCCACAAGTGTTTCTATCTAATAACATAAACCTCAGTCTGTTCATTTTACATCTTCACATCAGCCCTTTTCAATCACATCCTTCCTCGTATTTTAGAAATGTTTTAATAAAAATGACAGCTGACAAAAATAAATGTTTGCTCACTCAATTCGACATATTTGTCTTTACAGCAGTTTTATAACAAGCTTACGGTACTAACAGCCTAATGAACACGTCAAAGGTGACGCTTCACGTTCCAGTTATGAAATGTAATTATATCATGAATCATATTTATATTGTTGTTTTAGAAAAACACATAAATTGGCCATTAACAGATCCTTAAATGTTTACAACTTAGACGACAGATGGTGTTATTTTTGTTGTAAAATGATTGTTTTTGCATCACCAGCAGATCCAGGCTGTTTTAAGGCTTTACATTCATGCATTTATCAGACGTTTTTATCCAAAGCGACTTGCATTGCATTCAATTTCAAATTAATTTGTGTTTTATTTAGTCTTCACTGAGCGGTCCATGAGGGTAGTGTCTCAACAGCGGCCCGCTCATGCAGACTTGTGCTCTGTAACATCAGGAAAACTACACACAACACAGTGATCTACTGGTGGGACTTCCAACCTGCATGACTGAGATGAAACTGAACACACACACACACACACACACACACACGTAATCTTCAATCAGCCTGAGAGATCGCACCTCACACCCCTCCTGATCTCACTCCACTGGCTCCCAGTTGTGGCCAGAATAAGCTTGAAAGTGTTATTGCTGGCTTTCAGGACTAGCACAGGAACAGCTCCCCTCAGCCTGTGTGTGTGTGTGTGTGTGTGTGTGTGTGTGTGTGTGTGTGTGTGTGTGTGTGTGTGTGTGTGTGTGTGTGTGTGTGTGTGTGTGTGTGTGTGTGTGTGTGTGTCCTCCTGCTCAGGCTGTTGAACAAGCAGTGCCTTGTTGTGAGGAACAACCCACTCCAGAACGTTCCCTCTCTCTGTTCTTCTCTGGTGGAACGAGCTGCCGAACTGCTGAGAGCATCACATCCTTTAGCAGCTGAAACACACCTCTTACACAAGCACTCAGTGACCTATAATACTGTTATAATAATAACAATCATTTAAAAACTGCATCGTGTGTTTACTTGTGTTATCCTTGACTAGTATTTAAATTAGTTTGATGATCTGAAACATTCAAGTATGACAAAAAACGCAAAAAAAAAGGAATCAGGAAGAGGTCACACCACTGTTTAAATATACAGATATACCGTACAAATATAACGTATTCTGGAGGGGAAAAAACGGTAATTTAAGGCTAAGCTAATTTCTGTTGATGAAAACGACTGAAAAAGTGTAAAAGAACTGAGCTATAGATTAAAATAATCCCAGAAAACGACATTCCCGGTGAATTAAACGCACATCTGAGTTACAGGACTGGAGGTTCACGCTCTCTCTCTCTCATATATCAGATATCCAGATATCCCACTGATCGTCTGCTAAAGGATCAATAATGCAGGACCAAGGATAGTTTAAGTCATAAAGGTTTGTGTCATTGCGTAGTTTCATGGTTAGCAGCAGATATTAACAGACTGCTGCTCTATTTCTTAGCATTGTGTAACTACGTATGTTCTGGTGAACCTCAAGCTGTCGTATAGTGACAGTATTTCAGTGTCGTCTCGGGGTTTGCCAACATCAGCATCCGTACACACAGTTCTGAGGATTCACCAACAAACTGAAATCATCAGTCGACTATACAGTCTCACACTGAAATGTCCTTGAAAATCTGCAAAACAAACATCTCCGAAGCAAGGCAATGAAGTGTGAGCAAATCCCAGCTCTCACACACACACACACACACACACACACACACAGAGCAACTTTACATGCATGTGATGTCACGTTTCCAATGTGAGACTTATGTAATGGACCATCCGGAGCTCATCATCAACCTAATCATCTATTATGGACACAGGGATGATGAAACACACACACTTTCTCTCACTCACTCTCTCTATATCGCTCTCTCTCTCACACACACACACACACACACACACACACACACACACACACACAGACTCTCACAAACACACACACACACACTAACAAACACTCACACACTCTCTCTCTCTCTCTCACACACACACACACACATATATAAAAAGAATGTCCAAAAATAAACTCAATAAAATTATGTTATTACACAGTGACCTTTAACTAACATCATGTAATAACATTACTACACGTGTGCTAATCACCCATTAAATCCCAAGTCATTTATTAACCCACTCAAAAATCAACAACAATAATTATAAACCTCGAAAAACAGATAATGACAGGAAATGAGCAAAAGGTCATCATATTTATGCACATACCTGATCTCAGTCCCTCTTCGTGGAAAGCCCTGTTGTTTATTCTTGCTGATTTATTCCCTTATGAACACACGAGTAAATAAACACGTCAATGTTTCGGTGTGAAACGCTCCTGGTGTCCTTCGGTTAGCACGCCGGCTAATGTCTTCAGATGGGATCAATAACCCGCTTTAATATGATCCGACGGCACTGTCCACTGGCCTTCTGTGTCTCAAAACTGCAAATTAATGCCCGAACGATGTTCAGATGTCAGGTTTGAGTATTTGATCAGCTAAAGCCTTTTCTCTCGCCTGGTGTGCGGATGCTAATGCTAACACACATACACACACACACACACACACTCACAGAACTCACAAACCTGTGCAAAAATATCACCACATCTAAACAATTATTATTGACATAAGAAGCTGAGAAAACATTAACTGGGTCATTAAAGTTGTTTAAATGCTGGATAAATTGCCATAAAAATATACAAATATAATTATACAGCGGTTATGATCTCATCTCGTCCGTACAGCTCTGATGTTAATCCTGTATAACTGTTTAGCCTAGCAAATAAAATTATACAAAAATATCGTTTTGCCTTTTAATCTCAAACAAACCCTGGTTTACCTGTCACTTACAGAGAACTTATATATTGATATTTAAGGGACTCGCATTAAACCTGGCCTTATTTTTCTATAATATTCTAAAATGCATCATGAAATAAAAATGTAATATCGTCTTATAAACACTAACTAACTGATATAGCAGACTAGCTAGTGCGTTAAAACCTTTTTCTAGCTCAAACACGCAGTGAGTGTGTAGAAGCCTGAGAAACTGAGATAAACTCAGACTCATCACACACTGCCATCTACTGATACAGCCATAACCAGACTGCCTGAACAGCCATAACAGAACCAAAACATTGGGCTTCTCTTATGCAAAACCATGTGAAGTGAGGGAACCATATCCTCTTAATATGTTTGTAGTCACAGTCCCTGTCGCATTTTTCTGTATATTTTCTCTGGAGTAATTTAGGGCTCATGCACTGAGCGTGTCTGACTGTCTTTCTGTATTATACAATGAGTTTAATTCCTCTTAGTTTATTATCTGCCAGATATAGCACACATATACATCTGTTAGACAGCTGGAGAGTATCTGATGCGTGCAAACATCTGAGAAACGTTCTTAAGATGATACATTCTGTATCATAAACATCTTAAAGACATCCTCTAAACGTCTATTTAAGGTCTGACAGGAAATATCCTAGAGACGTATTACAGATGAGTAAAAACTATCTAAAAATACGTCTTCCAGATGTAAACACACATCACATTATAGTCAATTATATGGGCAGTGCACACAATCGCTAATAAACTTATGCCAGCCCTTAAACCTGCTTCAGACCTCATCCAAGTCCCCAAGCCTGTTCAAGAGAGCCCTCTAGTCCCTGGCACCACCTTGGCTCCCTAAATGCCCAGCGCCTACATGGCTTCCTGGACTCCTGGTACCATCCTTGAGGCCCCTTTGAGTGGTTCCTGTTCTCAAGGCTCCAGGATGCCTGCCCTTCTTCCCTTGTTTAGTGTTTTTTTTATCTTCCATTTTATCTTACTTGTCCTTCTGTATCCGTTACGTGTCTGTTGCGTCTCTGTGTACTTCCTGGTTCCCAATGTGCTCTCCCAGTTTTTTTCCACTCACCTGTCTTGTCATCAATCACCTCGTTAAGTCTAGTCAGCTGTATCTTGTTCCTCCAGTCTTTGTCCTTTCTTGTTGATCTTATGCTGCGTGTGAGGTATGCTGATTCTCAGTTTTGTAAATTAAGTCACTATGTTCCTAGTACCATATTCCTTGCACTTTTTTGCTACTTACAACCCTAACAAAGGCACTTTATAGAGCTGTTACCAATCAAATCATAAACAGTAAACTTCATCTTTGTGTTGTAGAATTTGCATCTGAATTGGTACATTTGCACCTGCATAAATAATGTTGAGATTAATATTTTAAAAACAACATTTTGAATATAGAAATACAGTGATACCTCGGTTTACGAGCGACTTGGTATACGAGCAAATCAGTGTACGAGCATGGGGGGTCGAATCGGTGTACGAGCATTGTATCGGTGTACGAGAAAAATTGTACCCACACCCACGCGCATGTTTTGTGTGGAAGCTCAGCATGGTCTCCGCATTTTTACAGGAAATATCCTAATGACAGCCTCTCATAACACAGTCTCGGGGTTCCAACCCCTTTATCACCCCTTAACTCATTAATTCTCTCAGCGTCGCTTGGTTTGGCTGCATCATTCACCACAGTGCATACTTTTATAAGTGATTTACAGCGGTTTTACCTCCTGTTGTAACATTAATTAATTGTGATCGCTCCAGCGCGCGTTCATTTGCGGCCGCGGCTCCAGCGCGCGTTCATTCGCGGCCGCGGCTCCAGCGCACGTTCATTCGCAGCTCCAGCGCGCGTTCATTCACGGCCGCGGCTTCCATGTGTGATACACCTCTGGATTATCACTTTGTTTGTTTTCTACACTATTATAATAAATTCACTAATTTGCACTTGAATCCTTGCTTTGCCTGCTCCCCCCTCCTCCCTCCTCCCTCCTCCCTCCTCTCTCCTCTCATCTCCTCCATGCAGGCTGCTCAAACCTGAAGTGCATTACAGTAAATTGTCAAGCATTTTTAAGGTTTAATCGTCAATTATTAATTAGTATTTATATGAGATCTTAATGTTTACAATTTTAGCTGTGATTAATAGGGTAAAACCAAAAAAATATTTAAAATGGGCATTTATGGTCGTGTGGAACGAATTAATTGATTTTTAGTGCATTCTTATGGGGAAACTTGTTTTGGTGTAAGAGCATTTTGGTTTACGAGGTCGCTCTTGGAACGAATTAAACTCGTAAACCGAGGTATTACTGTATGATGGAAAAATAAATGATAGGCCTACTTTTAAATATAAAACTGAAACCAACAGTAGATGGAGACAAAACACTAAATGAGTGAGTCATTGAACATTTACCGATTTGTTCAAAGCAGTCGATTCATTTAGTACGTAATTAAATTAAACAAATATACTTTATTTAATCTCACTTTATTGACCAGTATCTCACTGCTGACCTTCAATAATTCAGTTCAAGCACACTTATAAGCAGGGTTGGAAATTGCTGAGATTATTATAGAAAATAATATTTTTTGAAATAATAATAATTAGAAAAAAATTGTCATGTTTTTTACTACTGGCAGTTAAGGGGTTAAAAATCAAGAAAGGTCAACGAGAGGCCAATGAACAACAGTTATGAGTTGATTCAGCAGAATCTCTGCTTGGAGAAGATATCCTGTGACCAGATTAAAGATGAATCTGCACGTGTGCAGAACTGAACAGATCACCCCTTTGAACACATGACGTTTGGCTGGCGACCTGAAGGGGCGCTGCAGCGCTTCTGGATGCGCTGCCCCGCCGTAGAAGAAGAAAGGCCGCCTCAGCCAATCAGAAGACGGCTTACTGGTCGCGAGCAGCAACAACAAAACGCGCTGCCATCAAAACACTGGGACTAAACATGATGAATCTGGGGTGAGTGTGAGCTTATTATCAGCTTTCACGTGATTTCATAGATTTTCAGAGAAATATCTGCTATAAGCAGTTTATTTTAGATCGCAACTGTGATGATGGGTAACCCATGCTCTTTCATACACAAACCTTGTCACTCAACGACTGCAATAATTCTGCCACTTCAGATTATATCATGTTTATAACATGGTTTGTTTTTGCAGTGATGGTCTGTTGTTTCAGTTGGAGAATGGCAGGCCCAGGCTTGTGTTGGCTAAACAGGGTAAGAACATCAGCTAACTTATTCACTGACACTGAATCACTGACTCTGGTTCATTGACTATGAATCACTGACACTGGTTCACTGACTGAATCACTGACACTGGTTCACTGACTGAATCACTGACACTGGTTCACTGACTGAATCACTGACACTGGTTCACTGACTGAATCACTGACACTGGTTCATTGACTATGAATCACTGACACTGGTTCAATGACTGAATCACTGACTCTGGTTCACTGACTGAATCACTGACACTGGTTCACTGACTGAATCACTGACACTGGTTCACTGACTGAATCACTGACACTGGTTCACTGACTGAATCAATGACACTGGTTCATTGACTATGAATCACTGACACTGGTTCACTGACTGAATCAATGACACTGGTTCATTGACTATGAATCACTGACACTGGTTCAATGACTGAATCACTGACACTGGTTCACTGACTGAATCACTGACACTGGTTCACTGACTGAATCACTGACACTGGTTCACTGACTGAATCAATGACACTGGTTCATTGACTATGAATCACTGACACTGGTTCAATGACTGAATCACTGACACTGGTTCACTGACTGAATCACTGACACTGGTTCACTGACTGAATCACTGACACTGGTTCACTGACTGAATCACTGACACTGGTTCACTGACACTGAATCACTGACTCTGAGACTGAATCAATGACACTGGTTCATTGACTATGAATCACTGACATTGGTTCAATGACTGAATCACTGACACTGAATCACTGACTCTGAGACTGAATCAAAGACACTGGTTCATTGACTATGGTTCACTGACACTGAATCACTGACACTGAATCACTGACTCTGAGACTGAATCAAAGACACTGGTTCATTGACTATGAATCACTGACACGTGTTCGCTGACTCTGGTTCGCTGACTCTGGTTCGCTGACTCTGGTTCGCTGACTCAATGCAAGTCGCTTTGGATAAAAGCGTCTGATAAATGCATGAATGTAAATGAATACACATGGAGCATCCGCTGCTTCCTCTCTTTCTCATATCCCACTGTGTGTGTGACGCTGTAATACGCACTGGACGTATACTAACACTGAAAAAACAGCCATCTTTTCAAATACATATAGAATGTGTGTGTGTGTGTGTGTGTTGGCTGATGATCTTCTCTTATACAGCCGCTGAATCCAAATCCTCCAGTAAGAAGTGCTCCTCTCGGGTAAGCAGCCTTTCTGCCAGATGTTTTAACATCCAAACTCAGAGCTTATCAAACATGAATGTTGTTCATGAACTGTGTTACTTGCGGTGTGGGGGAAAGTTAAAATTTACATATTTTGCATTAGTTTTTCTCTGCTTGCTTGTTTGTGTTTTTAACAAAAAAACAAGTTATATTTTTGTCAAATATCAAATATTCATGTTGTTATAATTGCTGAAGCTTTTAACATGGTTTTCTGTGCTCTCACGCTATTGAAATAAGGTGCAAAAACTGCATATAACACACTATAACAGATTTAATAACGTTTATTAGAACAAAAATAACTGAACATTTAAATGCAATAAAGCAATACACAAAAAATGCACAAGAACAACAGGTAACACTTTACAACAAGCTCCTTTAGTTAACTAAACGCAATAGCTTTTGATTTTAGTAATGCACTCAATATTGTAATTTTAAAAGTAATGCGTTACTTGGGGAAAATGCATTAGTTGTATTGCATTACCATCAACAATGGTTACGTGTGTGTGTGTGTGTGTGTGTGCTCTATATCCTTTGTATTCAGATTCCTCCAAGGAAACAAACACAAAAAAGCATCAGTTCAAAACAAAGACCTCCTCAACCAGATAAAGCCGTGCAGGAAACGAAGAGCAAAGCTACTGTTAGTTCTGTCGGGCAGAATATCACACGTGGACCCAGAGCGAGCGACACTAAGCCCAGCGTCCCGTCAGAGAGCGCAGACACGCCGCAGAGAGAGAGCGTTGTGTGTTTGACGCAGCAGCAGTTTCAGCAGATCCTCAGCACCATCAACGGCTCATCCGCTCCAAACACACACATACACACAGGTGAGCGCGCACAGGATATACATCTTAATAACTGCACGCTTAACGTTCTTGAGTACGATTTTTCTTTTATGTTGGCAGAACCTGTTGTCCGCTCAGAGGAAAACTGTCCTGGAGCGACAGAAGCAGCTGAAGAGTTGGATGGACGCCATCATAAACACAGAGTCTCTCAAGCAAAGACCGATGAAGAGTAAGAAAAGGGACAGCTGTATCTGACGTGGTCAATCCTTTCAAATGTGCTTCGATGTATGAGAATAATGCTAGAATTCACTTTTACAAGTCTGTTTTAGTTTT
This sequence comes from Rhodeus uyekii, assembly GCA_037043235.1. Classification (NCBI taxonomy): domain Eukaryota; kingdom Metazoa; phylum Chordata; class Actinopteri; order Cypriniformes; family Acheilognathidae; genus Rhodeus; species Rhodeus uyekii. Next base: position 2,832,456 of record JAWRVZ010000062.1, read on the forward strand.
TTAACGTCCTGCTATACTTACTGCAAAGTTCATGCTCATTCATTCGCACGCTTTCCTCTCAACTTCCTTTCCGTTACAATTACAACCTCAGTTTCTACAATAAAGCGGCTTTCCAGTGTCCATGTTTTACTCGTGTTTGATCTCGACGCACTGAACAGAAGAAATTAAGCAGATTTCCCCCTTAAAGAAAGAGCCTCAGAGCCACGCCCACCTATTACATCATCACAACGGACCAATGGGGGTTTACCAGGAGGTTTTTCCAGGGAGTTTGTCTATTTTGCTCAAAATAATGTTTTATTTACAGGGGCTTTAAGGTGAAATATGACCAGAACTGTGAAATATGACATGTTTTTGATTCTAGCTTTGGTGAGTTAATTTATTGAGTTCAGTTTTTGACCATCATTTGTTTCTCTTTTGTGTTGATTCAGGCCTCTATCAGATGGGCTGCGTTCAGGGATGTTCAGCTCGTTTGGAGAAAGGGAAAGGGAGAGGGACAAGCTGGAAGCCAGAAAAGCTCAATGGAAGAGAGAGCTGGGTACGGTAGTGCAATCAGACACTATAAACCTCTGTGTCAACCATAAGGAGCAAGAGTTTAAATATTAAGGAGGGGGGGGGGCATTGAAAGATTGTTACAATGTTAATGTATACAAATTATACTTAAGGTATTGGACCTAATTTCATGAGAAATTAACCATCTTGATTTTGTATGATGTGTATGAAAGTATGCAGTGACACTTTCCTTCCATGAAATGTGAAAAACCTCTAGCTTAGTTTTCTTCCAGCTACGCTCTCTTTAGGCCCGACTGCTCGTTGCACCATGTTGTTGAACTATTTTCTTTAATCGTATTTAAGCAGAGAACGTTTCTAAAGAGAGAACGGCTTTATATGTGAAATGAACTCATTAAATCTTTATAACAGATCTGAATCAACAATGAACTGACTGCAGCTGAAATGCAGAATTTTTCTTCTCATCTCTGTGAAGCTGCTTTGAATCAATCTGTATTTTATAAAGCATTATATAAATACTGTGTGATGAAAACTAAGAAGCTTGTATATCTGTACATGTCTAAAGGAGGTTGCTTTATATGAATTTGCACATAAAAGACTCATGAGAGTGTGTTGATAATGTGAAGCTGATCGGTGTGTTATTTTGCAGATGAGCAGATGGCTCTCAAAAAACAGCAGCAAGCCAGTCTGAGAGATGAGAAAGCTCATGATGAATCATCTAAAGTGAGACTGAAAGACCTGCATGACACAGTGAGTAAATATGATATACTTTACATTTCATAAAACACATTCTCATTGCTGTGTGATGGTGGATAAGGTTTACACTAATGTGATTGTGTGTTCAGTCGTATATACTGTCACATGGTAAAGACTGTAATGCATTTAGGGTTGAAATGAAATGAAATTCAGATCTTCAGTTACATGTTAGAGTGAAATAAACTGAATCCACCACTATTTGAACTCAATATGAGTGTGTGATATTGGCTAATACGTTTTTATTTTAATTCTAAAGCATATAATCAACAGATTGAACCTAGACTCTCAGACCAGTTCCAGTGTTTATTTTTTCACTGTTTTTTTGTCTTTATAACTCACGCACTTGGACTCGGATGTTACGTAGTTGATGTTACACCCCCCCCCCCCCCCCCCCCCCCCAAATCTCAAAGTGATAGATGTTTGTTATACTTTTTTTTTTACCTTTAATTTCGTTATAAATGAATCAAACTTTTTCCACCCAAAAATTCTGACTTTAAGGACCCATGGGGACTTTTTTTATTGGCACTCGTGTTCCTAAATATGATTTAGTGTTCGCACAAATCTGTCTCACAACTGTAGTTACAAAAGCGATCCCGTCCCCCACTTTGCTTTCTGACTTCACTGCACTATCCCATCACAATTCAAGTCTACTTTCAGTGATGCATGAAGCACAACTCAAACCAAAGTTACATTCATACAGAGCCGCTTTCTGACGGCTAAAATGACTGGAATTCGCCCATTAAAATGAGACCGACCCTTTAATAAAGAATCACTGACAGTCACAACAGGACAATTCTGATGGGAAAGCATTATGTGGCCAGATGGGATTGAAGATGGAAAAACATACACAGCTCAATGTTCCTGATTTCTAACACTTACTCACAGCGTTCAGCTGGTCTTGTGTCGGTCAGAGCAGAAACCAAAGCACATGTCTTCCCCTTGTCTCCGCTCACGTTCATATGTAAATTGCATGAGCTGATTTTGTCTATTAGATTGAAAGATCTAAAAAAAACAAAGACAATACCCTCCTCTCGAAGAAATCAGGACAGGAGTGGTTGAAAGCGTTGAAAAGAGACGGATTAAAACACCAGGGGTCTCATTTATAAAACTGTGCGTAGGATCACTACTAAAAGTTTATGTGCACCCAAAAACGCCAAAAAATATTGCGATTTATAAAACTGTGTGTACGCAGATCACAGATAACCCACAGATGTCATGGGTCAATGTTTGCTTAAATGTGCGCACATTCTCCCGTCAAGTTGTTTTTTATAGATCACAACCTTTGCGTGGGAACTGGCGTACGTACGTTTTCAGCCCTGTTTTGTGCGTACGCATGCTTTATAAATGAGACCCCAGGTGTCTCCCTCGATCGAGCCGAACGCATCTTCAGGTCTGTGTAACTGAGATGTGTCTTGGTGCAGGATGGGGTGAGTGGACGGACTGCGGCTCCAGCTCCGACTCGCCGAGAGCTTCCGGCTGCCATCCGCTCGGCCTTTATAGTGGGGGTGATGTTTCAGCTTATGTCTTTTTTGCCAAACTCAAACAAAAGTCCACCATAATGACTCTACAGTAGATGGATTTGAGTGATGTGTGATGTGTGGACAGGAAGCAGCTCCTGCGGAGGACATGTTCCACGCTCGGAGAGAGGAACAGCAGAGGCGATGGTTACAGGAACTGGACCGGCAGCGAGAAGAGGACAAACTACGCCGGCAACAAGACAAAGAAATGAACAGCCAGGTGAACCGTCCCACAGTGTGTTTTAAGCTATGATTTCAGTTCTCCACAGTGCTTGTGTAACGTCTGTCTGCACAGGTGGAGGACATGGAGCGCTGGACCGTTCACTTCGACTCTCTGCATCCGCCCTCAGCAGTGCCTGACATCAGTGCGTCTCATCATCGCTCCGGCTCACGAGCCCCGTCCAGCTCAGGGGAGGCTGTGAGAGGAGACGATCTGGGGACGGCCAGCATGGACAGCGCTCAGGGAACCCAGCAGAGATCCAGGTCAGTGTCTTCAGCTCATGTGAACAGAGCGCAGAAATCACTCTCAATTACAGCCAATTGCTGAAGAGTAAGTTCCTTTATGCGGTGACAAACTGCAATGGATCTAATTAGGCGTTCATCTAGTTTTACTTTAAAATATTATAACGAGTCATCTTACTCATTTACTGAACATGGAAATTCACAGAATCCTCTGACATTCCTAACAGTAATGTTCATAAATGATGAAAACTAAAACCAATAAAAAACTGAGCTGAGGATTCTGGGAATGTTGGTTTTTCATTAAAATAATGAACCAGAGTCTTTTTTTTGTGTCTTATCAATAATGAACATTATGATTTTTTATTTTATGAGCTTATGCTGTTAATGAATATCATGTGTTTGACACCGTACGGTGATGAACTTTGATTCTGTATCTGGCTTTCAGTGATTTAAGGCAACTGTCAGTATGTAGTAGTAATACCTTGAGATACGAGCAAACCTTCGAACAAATTTTGCTTTGAGATACAAGTAAATATTTGAGATACGAGCAGCTTCCAGACGCTAGAGGTGTTCAGCACTCGGAGCAGCTCAAGCTCCTCATTTATGGGTAATTGCATATGATCTCCACTAGAGGCAGCTTGGTTTTACAGCAGGAGGTTACCGGGGGCAACGAGTGATTCACCAGTATTAAGCTGGGAGCAGCACGAGTTATGAGTGTTCAATAATAATAAATATGAGCTTCTGAGTCTATCCAATACACAACACGGGAAGAAACACTACACTTCAGTATTGTGTTTGCGTTATCTACGTTATCCGGAATCCTTATACTATAATTGTGTGTCTCTATAGCAATTAAAAACATGTTTTTTCTATTGTTATTAGCACTAATAAGGGAGTTTTTTACTGGGCCGGAACGGATAAAATTTTTTGTTCTATTATTTCTTATGGGAAAAAATGATTTGAGTTACGAGCTCGTTCTGGAACGGATTATGCTCATATCTCAAGGCATTACTGTACAAAACTGATTTTGAAACAGATTTGCTTAACTTTTTATTGATTTAAATTGAATTTCAGTGTGTAAAAAGTAAAATGTTCCTACATGGCTCCGGCAGCCGCAGTTGCCGGCTTTTCACCTGAAAAATCCCAGATTTGTTTTTACGGTGTGTCTCGTTGATTTCCAACAGAATGGAAGTTGATTAGTATGATCAAGTTTGGTGCATCACCAAAGTGATTTACTCTTTGTTTGGAATGATTAAATTGACTGACTTGGTAAAAGGTAAAAGGAAAATAAAGCGGCCTTTTAATTGTTTGTTTAGTCATCTTCGCACAATGACGGCGTTGCTGGATCCTGCTCAGATCGAGGAACGAGAGCGCCGGAGACTCAAGCAGCTCGAGCACCAGGTGCGGTTCATCCCTTCCCCTCTTACGTTTACAATATTCAACATTTCTTGCCTCTTTAATAATGTGTGATGTGTAGCGAGCAATCGAGGCTCAAGTAGAGGAGCGCAGACGTCAGAAAGAGAAAGAGGAGGCCACACGACGAGCGCAGGAACAGGAAGAGGAGAGGAGGGTTGAACGAGAGCAGGAGCGACTCCAGCAACAGTATATCAGTGACGCGGAGCGACAGAGACACAGAGAGGTGAAGCTATCCCACACACTGCTCTCGTTTCAAAAGAGTCCAGTGTGAAAGTGTTGAACTGTATTCCAGGAGGTGCAGTCCCGTAAAACTGAGGAGCTGTATCAGAACATCCAGAGAGCGCAGGAGGAGGCGTTGAAAGACCGACACGTCCAGAGGATCAGAGACCTGGCCAAGAAAGGACACGACGTGTCCAAGCTACTGCACAGCCTGGACGGAGACGCCGTCTCGCAGGGTACAGGAGACATTTGCTTGTGTTTGCAACATTTTGAATGCATTATTTTATTATAAAGTAGTCTTTTAGTCCTCAGTGGTGCAGATCTACCTGCAAAGAGCCAAACCCAGAGTACGGCTCCGTCTTCCACAACTTCTCAGAGAAAAGACACCGCCGTGCAGACAGGTTTGTCTTTTAAACGAGTAGTTCACCCAGAAATAAATATCCTGTCATCATTTCTTCATCGTCATGTGAGCTGAGGCTTCTGGGAATGTTTGTTTTTCTTTTTTTTGTGTATCTTATCAATGGTGAACATTATGATTTTATGAGCTTATGCTGTTAATGAATATCATGTGTTTGACACCGTACGGCTTCTGTAAATCAGAAAAGCTGCTTGTGATGAACTTTGATTCTTTATCTGGCTTTCTCTCAGCGATTTAAAGCAGCTGTCAGTATATAATAAAAGAACAGTAATGCCTTGAGATACGAGCGTCCTGACATACGAGCGTCCTGACATACGAGCGTCCTGACATACGAGCGTCCTGAGATACGAGCGTCCTGACATACGAGCGTCCTGACATACGAGCGTCCTGACATACGAGCGTCCTGACATACGAGCGTCCTGACATACGAGCGTCCTGACATACGAGCGTCCTGACATACGAGCGTCCTGACATACGAGCGTCCTGACATACGAGCGTCCTGACATACGAGCGTCCTGACATACGAGCGTCCTGACATACGAGCGTCCTGACATACGAGCGTCCTGACATACGAGCGTCCTGACATACGAGCGTCCTGAGATACGAGCGTCCTGAGATACGAGCGTCCTGACATACGAGCGTCCTGACATACGAGCGTCCTGACATACGAGCGTCCTGACATACGAGCGTCCTGAGATACGAGCGTCCTGAGATACGAGCGTCCTGACATACGAGCGTCCTGACATACGAGCGTCCTGACATACGAGCGTCCTGACATACGAGCGTCCTGACATACGAGCGTCCTGACATACGAGCGTCCTGACATACGAGCTCTTCCGCTGGAAGATTTTTGGTGACTCTTTGCACATCAAGTTTAAAAAAGGACAAAAGAATTATGGAAATATCATAAAGCTAAATTTAAAGTAGTCCATATGATATCTTGAGATACGAGCGTCCCGACATACGAGTATTCTGAGATACGTGCAAGCCTTCGAGCACATTTTTGCTTTGAGATACGAGTAAGTATTTGAGATACGAGCAGCTTCCAGACGCTAGAGGTGTTCAGCACTCGGAGCAGCTCAAGCTCCTCATTTATGGGTAATTGCATATGATCTCCACTAGAGGCAGCTTGGTTTTACAGCGGGGGTTACCGGGGGCAACGAGTGATTCACCAGTATTAAGCTGAGAGCAGCACGAGTTATGAGTGTTCAATAATAATAAATATGAGCTTCTGAGGTATACATTTACAATTTTACGATTTGAGATATGAGCAATTAGTGTTACGAGCTCGTCCTGGAACGGATTATGCTCGTATCTCAAGGCATTAGTGTATATGTGAATCAGCACTGTATTTGAAGCCTTAAGTGAGAAATAGACTGGAGTTTTTAAAATTAATGGAAATATCTGCTGATGATCTGATGTGTTTCCATCCACCCGTGTGAATCTTGGGATATCTGTCAGAGATTCATTCAGCAAGAGCTCAGCGTTTAATGCGTTTCCTGAACGTCCATCTGTTCAGTGTGGAAAACTAGTTAATTCATATTTGATTTGCTCTTGAATTTAGGTTGTGATGGTCATTTAAACAATAGTTTAGTACGTCTCATAATCACAAACAGTAGAATATTAGTCAATTGCCTGTCTTTTTAACTTCTGGTTTACTTCTGTGGGAATGAGTCTCACTGAGACATTTCATATGATACCAAACATGATGTTCATTAAAGCGTATAGATTTTAGGGTGAGTTTCGGGTAATCTCAGCGTGTGGAGAGAGATGATGAGAGAGGGTGAAGGGAAGGAAATGTAGATACAGACGTGATGTTACCTGCTGTTTTTAATAGTGGTTCAGTAGCACTGGCAGAATATCAGTGTGTGATTTTGCAGAGATCAGTCATCAGCCCGAGAATGAGACCGTTAGGGAGGAAGAGGAACACACAGCTCTCAGCGGATCCCGTCACGGAGAGGGAAAAGCGCGGGAAAAGAGCGGCGGTCATCTGCGCAGTGCTCCTAAAGCCCCAGCGGACCCTTACGAGACGCACGCACACACCGGCAGGAGCCGCAGGCCGGAGAAACGGCCCGAGTGGAACACGCAGAGACCCAGCAAAGCCTTCGTCCCGGCGTCGGAGAGGTATCCGGAGGCGCTGAAGAGACACCGGCAGGAGAGCAGGAGACAGCGGCAGATGGAGCTCATGACGCTGGTGGAGAGAAACACCGTGAGCCGGACGCCGCAGCCGGAGCCGAACGGACACGGGCCGTCCCCGCAGACACAGGTGCCGCTCCACTGCCCGCCGCCTTCAGAAACAACCGTTTACAATAAAAACAGAGATCAGATACGTGTCCGATAATAAAAGAATAAAGTTTTCCCAACCACGACCAGTGTTCAACTCTTAAATTGTTAAAAAGTAACTAAAGAAAACGTTGCTTTTTCTCTTACCCAGCTAACAATTTTTGGTTCCCAGAACGTTCTCTATAAGTTTCAAAATTATCCCAAAAAAAGAACCTGCAGGGAATGTTCCCAGAATGTTCTTATTTGGTTCCCAAAAAATAACCAAATGGGAACGTTAGGGAAACGTTCTGTGTTTGCTGGGTATCTGGGGTCTCATTTATAAACTGTGCGTAGGATCCCTACTAAAAGTTTACGTACGCTTAAATCAAAAATGGCATACACCAAAAAATGTACTAAAATTAACCATCTGTGTCGCCAATTCCCTCTGTCTCCAGAATGTGCGAATACACAGCTCAAAGTTTGCTTTAAGGTCCGCACATTCTCCCATCAAGTTTGTTTTTTATCGATCACAACTTTTGCGTGGAAACTGGCGTACGTACGTTTCCAGCCCCGTTTTGTGCGTACGCACACTTTATAAATGAGACCCCTGGGCTGGGTTTGTTTGTTTTTTAATAACAGGTTTTATTTTTGGGGCAAATGTAAAGCGCTTTCACACCAATATTTAGATGATAATGCTGAATGTTCAGTCGAGCTCAAACAAAGCTTTCAGCCGCTGCCGTTCTGCATCCCAGGAGAAGAGTTTAACACTCACTGACCAATAAAAACTGAACATTAACTTCGTTTCTGATGATGATGAACCGAATCATCAAAAATCAGCAGTGAGTCCATAAAGTGAGATTAAATGCAGACTAATATCTGTTTTATTTAACATAATTAATGGAGGTTTGTGTAATGTTCTGATTCCGCATTTCACTGGTTTATTCATTTTTGAGGAATAATGAATGTTTCTGTAAGTGAGATTAATAAATGCTCACATTTAGTCTAGACCTGCAATAACTCTTCCGATAACACTCCTGATTTCTGTCATTGTGAGGATAATAAATGGAAACTTAGTGATTCTGTAGTAAATGTGAAAGTAATGTGTTTCCCACTCATATCTGGCTGTGCAAACGTGTGCATGTTAAAGCGCTGATGCTCTTTTCTCTGTTCAGAGTGAAAACCGGCTCCAGGAAGCATCAGCCTTCAGTGCTGAACGGTGAGTGTGTTGTGTAGTTGTGCTGGTGCGACGTCACAAGATCAGCAAGGTGCACAATATTGCAAAATGGAGAGCTGAAAATGCTCAGAGCTGGAAACACACTTCTTCTCTGAGTCTCTTATCCAGCGGCGTGGAGCTGCTTCAGGTTTCTGATGAACCTTTCTTTTTGCTTCAAAACCAGAATACATGATCAGATCTAGATGTGCGACTCTCTGTAAGCGACTATTTCCAGCTAAAGCAATGTTTGCTAGTGTGATTTTTGTTGATGGCTCACATATAGGAGAAACATTTGTTTTGAGGCTTTATTTCGGCAGCGGTGTGTGTTTCCAGTTTCAATGGCATGTGTTGTGAGTTCAGAAACATCTCCAGCATGATGATCCAGAAGCACCTGAGAGGCATTTTGTCATTATGAGGTGTAAAAATGAGCATTTTAACATAAATCTGAATCACTTTTATTGGCAAGTACCGTCGGTTTGAGTTTGTAATGTTGAACTGATGCTGAGCATTAATGGTGAAATACAAGAATTAAAATGATAATATCTTTAAGACATTAAAGTCTGAGTCTTTGTCTGAATCCACTAGCGTAATTAAAAGTGTAATAATGAATAATCAATACTTTTGATTCACAAATGAAACAGAAACATGTTCACACTTTTATTTTAAATAAATGCTGTATTTTTGTACTTGTTCATCAGAGAATCCTTCGATTCTTATATAGTGCTTTTCATATGATGCTTTAATAAAGTCGCCTGTAATGAGTAAAACTCCCCAAAGTCCCACATTTTAGGAAAAATGCATTCATCCCTTTACAGTGTTTTTCTGTGTCTTCATCAAACGCTCATTAATCAGCAGATATCTTGTGAGCATCTTAGAGGACTTGCTCAGGGATTATTTAACATGCGTAAAGATGCTGAAAACAGGCTTGAGTGTACATTCAAGAGCTTAGGAATGACTGAAAGTGTGTGTTTACTGAATTAACTTTTATTCACGATTTAAGAGAACGCATTCCTCACAGTTGTTGTCTCCGGCAGGATGGCGTCTCCTCCCGTTCCTGCAGGAAAGAGCCGTGTGAACCAGCTAACAGAGGAATCGAGCCGCCCGCTGCTGTCAGACTATGTGCCGTACGTGCGCACAGACGAGGTTTATCAGCTGGACCCGCTGGCCCCGCTCTCCAGACCCCCGACACATGACGCAGGTCAGCGGGTAACTCTGTACCAGTGTGTATGAGTGCACTAATTCAACATCCGTTTTACTAAACGCTCCCCCAGAAAGTCTTACTCACGATTTACTCTGCTGCTGTTGTCTTGAAGGTCTTCAGTTCATTCATATCGACTCCTAACACGTCACATGAAAGCAATCCGTCTTCTGAGTCATTATTCATGGAAATATCCCACATAATTGCCCTCCATATTAAATGAACTGCCATGTCGAGGCTGACTTGTAATCTGAATCTCAATATTTCTGCATTTTGGCAGAGGACGAGATTATTAGTGAGTAACGTCGTGTTGAATTAAACTTGATTTGTGCGTTATATTCACTTCAGGATATAAAAAAAAGTAATGCCTCAGTTTACGAGTGACTTTGTATAGAGCAAATCGGTGTACGAGCATTGTATCTCCTCTCGTCTCCTTCACGCCAGCTGCTCAAAGCTGAAGTGCATTACAGTAAATTAAGTATTTTTAGACTTTAATTGTCAATTATTAATTAGTATTTATATGAGATCTTAATGGTTATAATTTTAAATGTAATAGGGTAAAACCAAAAATATATTTAAAATGGGCATTTATGGTCGTGTGGAACGAATCGAGGGATTTTTAGTGCATTCTTATGGGGAAAATGGTTTTGGTGTACGAGCATTTTGGGTTACGAGCTCTTGGAACAAATTCAACTAGTAAACCGAGGTATTACTCGGTTATTATTTTTGGTTGGTGCTTCATGCGATCTTTACGGGCTGTTGCGAGCGCGAGGCCTGGTTGTGTGTGTTTGGGTGGAGGTTGCAGATGTGTTGTGTTTGTGCACAGCTGTGAGCGGCGCGCCTCTGGTCCGGGACACCTGTAAGAGCACAGAGCGGCAGCAGGCCATCCTCAAGGGACTGTCCGAGCTCAGACAGGTAACGCATGTTCTGGGGTCTCGTCTATAAAACTGTGCGCAGGAACCTTACTAAAAGCATACGTGCGGCCGAAAGACAAAAAATGAGACTTATAAAACCGTGCGCACGCAGTTTTCCATTTATAAATCACAGTGTAACTGATCATTTGCGTACGTGGGAAAAAAACGGCATCCCGCCCTTTACTCGCCCCATTTCAACCATATATTGCCCATGCAAATCACCTCATGAAGAGGGTCTTTATGCGTAAAAATGGCAGCAATGGAAATTTCACAGACATCGAAACAGAGGTTCTTGTGACGGAGGAAAGGACATTTATTTTGTTTGGTAGCCGTAGTATTGCCGTCACTAACACATAGACAAAAAGTGTGGAATGGCAGCATGTGACAGCCGCTGTAAATGCAGTTGGTTCAGCTAACCAGATGGGTCCCGAAATAAAAGAAGAGGTCTGACTCAAAAGTGGGGTCAAAAAAAAAAAAAGGCTCGCCAGTCACCGACAGAGTGTTGCAATGCCAGCGCATCCATCATGCCGTAGATGCAGGAGGGTCTAATCAGACAATGTACATAAACCCATAGATCATTAGCAAATTAATTAAATTGATACTTTTATTTGGTAATTACCCTTTATTTATATAAATTGGTATTGTGGACTTGCATGTTTTATGATTAGGACGCATAATAAGGATTGAAAGTGATTTGTATGTTTATGGTTATAGGGATAGGTCTACATGCGCAACTTTAAGTTCAATGCGTTTAATTTCATTCATCTGCCGTCAATCCCTCAGCTCGCCATCGGTTGTTGCCAAAACTGCTCCGTCTCCAAATGTTCGTACGCATGGCTCACAGTTTGTGTGCTGGTGCGCAAATATTCCCATTAAGTTTGTTTGTGAACGCCTGTTTCAGTGGCTTGTCTGTGCGTACGCAACGGTTATAAATAAGGCCCTGGTGTTTGGTGCCATTAAAAGTGTTTTTGTAATGATCTTAATTGAATGTTTATTTTAGGGTCTGCTGCAGAGACAAAGAGAGCTGGAAACCAGCTTAAACCCTGCACTGCAAACCCAACACAGAAACTACTTCTCACCCTTTAGACCTGTGTGACCCAATCAGACCAGACCCAGCTCAGTCCAGCACTTTAATGACACTGGTTTTGAAGAGCAGAGAAGATGCCTTTTGAAAGAACCCACTGGAGACACTCGTATGAAAGCCTCACCGTAGATTCTGGGTTTCAGGGTCGATTTTATGGCTTGAATGTGAAGTTTACAATTTTGTCTAAATGTGAATTACATGTATTTAAATTAAACTTGATGTTGCTCACCTGTCTGTTATTGAACAACTGTTTTCACCCTTGCTAAAACAATCAGTGCCATATAGAGTCATTGCTAACCATATATTACAGACGCATTCATAAAGATTAGTTGTAAAGTTGTTTAATGTAAATCAGCTTTATAAAAATAATACTAAAACCAAGGTCTTGAGTTTGTTCACAAAAGGGAAAAAAACCAACATGTTCAGCCCAACCAACATGCAAAAGCAAAATACAAACGTTTCTGAAAAACATGAAGTGAAAACCTGGAAATGCTTCGTTGAATACAAGAGATTGTCAAACTATCTACACACATGAAAGCTTCACCAGCCACCAAACCCTCCCCTGTTGGGACGATAAGAGTCTCCCTGGAATGGAGGGTTTCCCTGCCCATTCTGGAAGAACCTCTGGAGCGGCTGTGCGTCCCGGCCGTAGCGAATGGGCCAAGGTCCCAACACCGAGCCCTGTGCCACACCAGCCCACGCCATCTGCGTGCTGCTGTTAGGTGGGAATCCTCTCAAGAGTGGAGGTGCGACCAGTCCTTGGGTGCTGTAGTTCGGAAGAGGAAGCCTGAGTGCGGCAGCACCGTTGTGAGACACAAACCTGGGTCTGTGTGCAGCGGATATGAAGCCTCTCGCCGGCAGCGAAGGGTAAAAACGATCCAAGCCAAATCCAGAGTTGCCAGGAGTGAGAAATAAGCCGCTGCTCCTGCACTGGTTCTTGACTAGCGGCTCCAAGGAACTAGTGTCAACCATTGCTGTCATCAAGGGGCTCCCCGAAACATCGGCATTAGTCATGTCCGTGGATGTGGCTGTGGAGCAGGATTGCTCCCAAGGCTCAGGATTGCTCAGTGAGCCGCCGCCGTTCTCTGCGGTTGGAGCTGTGGCCGGTTTGAAGCTACACGCTGGTTCCGCTTGCTGGACCTCTTCAACTCCAGATACCAACTCTGCGTGTCCAGAAGCACGGCTCAATGGAGTGATGGTTGCTGGGACGGCGGATTCAGTTTGGTTGGGAGCGCAGGAGACGACCGTCTCCGGTAGAGTAGTTTCCGAGGAGTAGTGAGGATGGGAATCTGACGGATCGCAGAGGCCGAGGAAGCTTTGGTGAGGATTGACAGGAAAAGAAGCTTCCTCTGCATCCGACTTCACAAGCATCTTGGAAGCCTTGAATTGAGATATTGCTTCGCTGAGAGCTTTAAAGTCTAATTCTTGTGGCATCTCGCTGGTTGCTGGGTCTTGATGAGAGGCTTCGGAGACGGGAGGGTACGGGGACGGGTGCTGGTCTGTAACAACATGGCTCAACTTAGCGGTGACAGATACACTGTTATCTGAAGAGTCCTGGTCCGAGTCCATGGACATGCTATCATCTCTCACTACAGGGACAAGAGAGAGGTGACAGGCCATCAACAGTCAGAACTCACAGTCAAGTGCAATATTTAAATGCATAATTGGTTTTGAACCATTGATTTCAAGATTCTGCACCTCTAAGTAGTTTTATTTCTAGGATATAGTATTAAACGAGGATTAATTGTCATCTCATCGGAAATGTAAACAAGCACCAATTATTCATTCTCCAAACTCTTCAACGCCAGCATAACCATCCCTTGTATTTACGGTCAGCTCATCGATGCCTATTTCTGAAACTGCCTTCAATCCACTGAGTTTCTCCTGGAAACGCTCTGGAAATCCCTGGACAAACACTGAACCAGGAGCAGACGCTTCGTAATCTCCACGAATGACTGAAGATGGCAAGAAAAACCCATATAATTTATATCTGCTTCTTTATTCTGTGTTTAGAGAATGTTGATTAAAAAAATCATACTGGTGTGAAATGGGGTCAAGTATATGATATTTTTAATAAAAGACTCTAAAATTGTAAACACATGCCAACAAAATGGCTAACGTACAAGAATGTTGGTGGACAAGATGAATAATTCAGATTCGGGAAAATTCAGAAAATTACATTTTGCCAATATTTACAATGAGAAACTAACCAGTTAAACTCATTTTGTGGCTGGTAAAGTTACTGTACTGAGCTTTAGTTCTGCTGCAAAGCAAGTTTAAGAAAAATGGAGATAAGAGTTTTATCAAAATACATTTATTGAGAGAATTTTATATGTACACATTTGAGTTAATTTTCTGACTACTGTAGATGCAAAAAACAATGTCAGTTCACTATATCTTAGGGGTTATTTGGGTTTTGGTTGAAACGGTTACAGAGTTCTGGTTCCCAATACAAACACTTTTCTGTATTTACACACTAAAACAGAACAGCTCTTTTTAAGATATGTATATAGTGGAAACTTTTCTATCCGACTAATCAAAATCTACAGACAGAAGGCTACACACAGGCCCGAAACAAACACTCAAGACACAAGAGAAGGTAAAAATGGGCTTTTGAGAAGTAAATGAATTCCCTGGCCAGTTCTTTCAGTAATTACATCATAATTAAGCTTGTTTGGACTGTTATGAAACCTGCCACATTTCGTTTGGTTGGTTGAGTGAACACTGCTGTCACACTCCCATCCACATCAAAACCAGTTGGTATAGTATTTCTATATGTGGTGCAGAAGAGCTGCAAACCGACCAATGAGAAGATGCTCACATGATGTGCATGAACACATTTTGTTCCGCTCTGAATTGCTGCCTTGTGAAAAGCGAATCGTTCCAAGGAAGAAGAAAAATTTCACATGATAATGCGTCTACAAACACCTTTAGTCTCTGCTTCTCTAAGGTGCTCGTATCTCAAATCTTTACTCGTATCTCAAAGCAAAAATGCTCATATCTCAGAACACTCGTATGTTGGGACGCTCGTATCTCAAGGCATGAACATTTTTTTGCACTTTGAATCGCTGCCTTGTGAAAAGTGAACCGAACCAAGGAAAAAAAAAATCCCACATGATAAAAATGATCTACAAATCTACTAAAGAAGCTTTAACTTTCTATAT
Organism: Rhodeus uyekii; assembly: GCA_037043235.1. Lineage (NCBI taxonomy): Eukaryota > Metazoa > Chordata > Actinopteri > Cypriniformes > Acheilognathidae > Rhodeus > Rhodeus uyekii. Next base: position 2,847,586 of record JAWRVZ010000062.1, read on the forward strand.
CTTTTAGGTGTTGTTATCTGGTTCCCCTCCAGAGGTTGATGTGGAGGCTGCATGTAAAAACACTCGCTTTTTTTATTGTCAATGTTAAAACGGCTTGAAATGAAACAAAAAAAGTGGCTTTCTAGTAAAAAAAACAAAAACATTGCGAGTCCTTCATATGAAAATCAGAGGATTTGACTCTTTCGAGTCGTTCTGTCCGGTAATAAGGAACAGGATTCATTCAAACTACAGTCTCACAGAGCCAGACCTATACAGTCTCAAAAATACATTCAAATCACAGCTTTATGATAGTTTGATTATAAGCTGAAATGACGCTGGTGAATCTGAGTTGGTGCAAGCATATCCACATCGCTAAAAGCACAAGCTCTCTCACGGTTTATTGTGTTATTGTTATTTACATATTCATCTAACCATCACTCTCAGCAGTGGACGGCATCTGGCTTTCGCTGCAAAGGTGTTTCCAAATTTAACTTAAAAGAGCAAAACAAGAAGTTGAGCGCGAGTTTATCCGAGACTTGAATCACGTGCGTGAGCGGGAAGTGCGGCTGCAGTTCCCTTTATGGCCACCGGTGTCGCTAACAACAATTCTACATAAAGTCCCTTTAAATACCAAAATTCACAACATTTTACCATTTCTGCGACAGGTGTTGTTGGCTTCGTATGAAAGCATTGTAATCCCAAAAATATAAATGATAAAAAAATATTTGATACAGTTTCAAGGTACTAAAAACTTGACATTCATTGGCAAGTGTGGTTACAAAAATGCCATTCAGCGGAAGAATGGATACAAAAGACCTGTTGATCCCAAAGGTAAACAAGTGTTCATCCACTCCTCTTTCCTCTGCCCTGTCTTCTAGTTTGGTTGCTACAAAATAGTCACATTTTGTGTGATTGTAAGCTCCGGTCATTTTCTATTTTGATTGTTCATCATTGTTCATGGACATTACATGCGTTTCCTGGACTGGGAGTCCCTGGGTTTTAGCAGGTCATTTGGGAGACATGGAAGGATCACGGTGGAAGCAGAGCGAACGGGACACTCATCTAGAGTCACAGTGACAGCAAGACGTGTAGTTTGGATGTTGTCAGACGCTTTTACCACAGAATCACTTACATGACGCTGGATCGGGAGTCTCCGCAGACGGAAGGTTGGACACACTTTCTCCATTGGCTAAACTGCTTATTACAAACTTTACGTCATCAACATTGGCAATAACGATGCCGCTGCTCGAGTAGTGCGGATACATCTCGAACTGGAAGCCTGTTGTCATAAAGCATAAATCATGTTTGAATTTAGTTTTGGATAACAATTGATAAATGCACTTAACATTTTATAGCAATCTGCAGCCTCTGGCGTCTAGAAACAATCCTTTCAATAAACCAGAGTTATACAAATGAAAAAGACCAATGCATTGATTTCCATTCAAAGGGATAAACTTAAACTGATAGCAACACATTGGGTTTGAAAGTTTCCTTATCCTCCCTCTAACAGAACTTGAACAACAGTAATACCTTGAGATACGAGCATAATTCGTTCCAGGACGAGCTCGTAACTCAAGCTGCTCGTATCTCAAATCATTTTTCCCAAAAAGTTTTTTTTTTTTTTTTTTACAAATTAAAAAAAAAGGTAAAAACCTCCCTTATTAGTGCTAATAACAATGGAAAAAACGTTTAAATTGCTATAGAGACACAATTATAATATATTCCTGTGACATCAAATAAAATGTGGTTTTAATGATGAGTTTTTAGCAGACGACACAGTAGCGGCTAATGACGGCATGTCGGAGAAGGAGGAAGAGGCGGAGGGAGGGATAATGTAGATAATGCAAACACAAACACGTGTTGTGTATTGGATAAACTCAGAAGCTCATATGTATTATTATTGAACACTCATAACTCGTGCTGCTCCCAGCTTAATACTCGTGAATCACTCGTTGCCCCCGGTAACCCCCGCTGTAAAACCAAGCTGCCTCTAGTGGAGATCATATGCAATTACACCATAAATGAGGAGCTTGAGCTGCTCCGAGTGCTGAACACCTCTAGCGTCTGTAAGCTGCTCGTATCTCAAATATTTACTCGTATCTCAAAGCGAAAAATGTTCTATGGTTTGCTCGTATCTCTGAATACTCGTATGTCGGGACGCTCGTATCTCAAGGCATTACTGTATATCCTGGAAACAATTTGGCAAGGACACCCCTACTGTTTTACAATCTTTAATGACCAGAGTCAGGACTTCGGTTTAACGCCTCGAGTGATAATACAGATAATACAATAATACAGCGGTGTAGTTTGGATGTTGTCAGACGGTTTTACCACAGAAATGCAATTACATTCTTAAAAAGGTCTAAGATCACCTGTGAGAAATATCAGGTGTCGTTGCTTGATGAATCTCGCTTGCAGATCCACTAGGCAATCAAGGTCAGGTGCTCTACGTGACGGAGTGTCACAGTCGTGGTACGACAGGACTTCCACCACATGCCTCTTCTCATAAGCAGTGAGGATCTCGTAGAGTTTCAAAGCATCCGCTTTGAGTCTGGACACAGAGCAAGCAAGTCATGGGGAGTTCTGGCAGCGCGATCAATCGTGAGGAAAACTAGTATTGGCAAACCTGCTGTTCTCTCTGAGCTTCTTGTGTGATTTGAAGTGTATCCTCCACCTCCAGGGGTTCTGAGGAGAGTTGAGCTGCTCGATGTGACGGAGGATGTCTTGAAGTTTCTCTAAAAACAGAAAAACGTTTCGATGAAATCCTTCAATCAAATGAGCTTTCCTGTGGCTCAACCAGTAAAGAGTAGCGCTTGCAATCCCAAGGTCATGGGTTTCGATCCCCAGGGAAAGCAAGAACTGATACCTGCTGTGATGACGGCTGGATTCAACACGTGCTCATCCGACACGATGAATCCTCCGGACTGGAAGAGCTCGTTGTAGGTGTGGTTTTGAATGTCACTCAGGTTGTCTACACCAGCAAAGCTCACAGACGGATGCTTCTTCAAGGACACTAAAGAAGGGATCTATGGGTAGAAAGCACAACATCTGTGGTTTTCCCAACACACTCTTCAATAAAAGCCATTTTAAGTGCCGAGCGGTGACCGACCTTGTGAACCTGCGAGGCGATGTCCACATTCTGAATGATGACCAGGAGTTTATCTTGACTGTTGCTTTTTTCAAGGAAACCATGAGGGTTACACTCCAAATCCCCCAACTTTCTCAAATATTCCTGTTGCAAAGGTCATACAAGGTTAGCAGGTCTTGCAGAAAACCTCAGTTTACACATCAATCTCAATTCATTTAGCAAGTTTCACCAACATTTAAGCTACAATTTCACCTTTTCTTTCACCTTTAGAGCAGAACAAACCATAGGCAAGAAATCGCTCTACACTCAAAGGCCCATCTGATACATTATATAGATTAACTAGCCTAAATCTAAAAGTAAAAGATTATTTTGCCTGTTTTGAGAAACTATAACTTGAATTTCTGTCCTATTTTGTCGATTTCTTAAAATGAATGATGGATGTTTTTAAAGTGAACGGGATATTTTATCTCAGTTCATCCTGAAATCAGTAGAAGACGTATTTTCTCATTCTAAGGGCAAAATGATTATTATTTTTTAAGAAAACAACGTTTGCACATTCTGTCACAAAGATCTAAAATTATGTTCCAATGAACTTTACATTTATTTTAAAACCAACCACACATTTTTAACTTTGATTTGACTACTTTTGCATTGGTTTCAAGACATTTGTCCTGATTGAATCTAGTTTTAATATCGATATTTGCTGAGCGTTTTCTTGTTTTAAGAACTTTTTAAAGAAGGTTATTTTTGTCTTGCTTTAAGATGTTCTTATCAAGTAGAATTTCTTCTCCACATAATTTGACTAATCTGAGTTTTGTTGATTTGTTTCGGGGTGTACCTTTATTTCCCAGCAGACGTCACTCTCCTCGTCATTGATGGAGTGGATGTAGAAGTGAACAGAGTTCTTCTGAACTCCTTTAAGGATCTCCACCAGGTTGCTGATGACCTCCGGCTGCAGCTGGTCAATGATGCTGCTGAAGTCGGCGTGGGCGTGTTCCAGCGGGACGTCTTCAGCCGGCACTGCCACAGCTTCCACAGTCTCAGCCACCGAACCTCCGTTCATCTCAGGTGAGCCAGGACCGAGATTACTCGAGATGCTCATTTCCTGGGGCGTCTGGCACTCTGTGTCCTGCTCTAATGGAGGCATCTTTAGGGGAGCTTCGTGGACATCAGGGTCAGGCAAGCTTGACGGATGAGGCAGTTGCGTCACTGAGTCAGGTAGGGCACTGGAAGGGGAACGCGGTCCCAGAATCGACTCAAGAGTGTTGGGTTTACTGCTTGAAAGCGAGAAAGCACGAGGTTGAATGTTGGAGGACGTATCAGGGACATTTGAAGTAACGTCCGTTGCAGAAGACGCATCTTCTTGAGCCCTGGAATGCTGGGAGTCTATGAAGATCTTCAGGCTGTCGTGGAAAGAGCTGATGTAGTTACTGACAGGAAACGGCGTGTGGAAGTTTGAGACGTAACTAGAAAGTGGCTGAACTGGAGTCTGGGATGGTTCCCGTGGGACCTGAGTGTTTAAGCAAGAGACATAGTAAATATGATTGCCCCTCAAGAGCTGCTCGACTTCACTGGAAAAGCCAGAGATTTGCTCATCGACTATGTGGTCAACGCTCAATGGAGGAGCGTCGTTTGCAGGACCGTCGCTCAACAGGGTCACGGCGGGAGGAGCGGGGTCTTCCTCCGCCACCGGTGCCGCGGTCTGTGCCTCCAGATCCACTGCTACGCCGCTGCTGTCCGGCTGGTAGGCGGGTGAGAGGTCTTTCTTGTCAGGTGTGGTGTGTGTAGATACAACGGGGCTCGGCAGGAAGCGCGGATCTTCAGGATAGTTCATCTGTCTTTGGGAATATCTCTCCGTTTTCAGACCTAAGTGTGCAATTAGGAAAATTAAGATTCTAAAAACTCTATGATAAACATCTCTACAGCTTATTTTAACATCTCCAGTGCTCATTCTCAGAAACACAGCGGCTACATCTGAAATCACGTACAGTAATACCTTGAGATATGAGCATCCTGACGTACGAGTATTGGAGATACGAGCAAGCCTTTGAGGACATTTGTGCTTTGAGATACGAGTAAATATTTGAGATACGAGTAAATATTTGAGATACGAGCAGCTTACAGACGCTGACGCTAGAGATGGTCGAGCCCTTAGTTCAAACTGAGTTCACAGCTCAAGCTCCTCATTCCTTCACTTCACGTGTTCAGTGATTAAAAAAAGTTTGTGCGAGCAAAAACAGCAGTGGAGAGAAGATCGAGCACGTGTGGGGAACATTTGCATGTGTATTGCTGAGATGTCATGTGCGCGAGGGATTAAAATGAGCTTGCGAGCTCCTGTTTTTCCGCGTCTAGATCTGTTATCCACTCGAGAATGTAATTTACGCTCGTGAAAATAGCAATTAAAAACATGCTTTTTCCATTGTTATCAGCACTAATAAGGGAGTTTTTTAGAGGGCCGGAATGGATTTTTTTCTTCTATTATTTCGTATGGGGAAAAATTTGAGTAATTTGAGTTAAAAGCTCGTCCTGGAACGGATTATGCTCGTATCTCAAGGTATTACTGTATATCGTCATATATCAGCGGCTTTACACTGTTTCATTGTATTAGATTAACTTAAAATGCATAATAATATAATAAACTTTTTTTTAATGTTGCTGATATTAACTTGTAAGGTCATTATTAGACAATTTTGCGTCAGACAATCACTTCATAAGTGACTTTACCTGTGATGGGTATCAGTACCCATGGGATTGTCTTCTCCCCGAGCAGGTTAACGCCACGCTGCTGTCCACCAGAATCTGAACAAGGGCTAAATGCTTCTAAACTACTCAAGCTACCAGCGGTCTCGTCCTGAAACGGCAAAAACAACATTAAAATCCATACCTGGGCTTTTTACCCAAATCACTGGAGAAATGAAAACAATACTTTGTCTAGATGCAAAACTAACAGCTGTTATGCAAGTCAAGCTTTTTGATCTTTGAATGTATTAAATGTTTGCAGGTGAAAGAGCCGATTACTTATTCACAGGCAGAACAATGGCTTATAATTTAGGCCAGACACTAGAATACCACATAAACACAGTTAAAGGTGTTAAGATCAAAGTACACACGACTGATTTTGCTTGAACGCACTGATCTACCTCAAGACAGTCGGTCCTCTCTGGATCATCATCCACGAATCTCTTCCTCAGGTCAATGTCGCGGTCAGTCGGGAGGCCGAGTCTTAACATGCTGTCGAACAGAGCGGCGTCGGAGATGTCCGTCGAGTCCTTCATCTCTGCGTTTGCCTCTGTCCCTGCGGCGCCTCTGTTCAGGTTGTCTATCAGCTTAATAACCTTTAGAGCCCCGTGACACTTGTCCTTACGCAAGTCTGTGTCAAGACTCGTCTTTCCAAAGCTGTCCAGCATCTGCATGACTTTCAGCGCGCTCTGAGTTTTGTCCTTCCTCAGGTCTGTGTCCTGAAGGCCGACGCTGCTCAGAACGTCAACGAGACGGGGCTGCCTCTCGTCCGCTGATGAAGAGAGAGCATAACATTAATGACTGACAACTAACAGGGGAAATATAAGTATAATATAAATACAGTAGTACCTCAAGATACGAAAGGCTGAACTTACGAAAAATCCAAGTTACGAAAGCAAAGACGAAAATGTTACTGCTCTACATACGAAAAGTTTTCAAGATACGAAAGGTTTCTGAAAGTCAGAGATTCGCCCCATAACAATTTTGAAACTCGCGCCGCACGCCGCCATCTTAGTTATAGTAGACTCGCCACCATCCTCCTGCTCTCCCATTGGTTCCTGATGCTAGCCAAGCCATGAGATCCTTCTCTCTAATTGGACAGCATCCCTCCCATCATGCATCTTCTATACGTACGTGCTGGCGTGCTTTAGCTCAGCCACTCCACACCCCAAACTTTACATTTTTTATGTGTTTTCGTAAAGTTAAGTGTACGTACGTTATCTGCCGTTTGTCCTCCTCCTCCTCTGCCGCCACTTTCGGAGATAGCCTCACTCGAAAGGTAAGCTTCGACATTTTACGTTATTTCATTGTTTATAGGTCAATTTAGCTTTATTATGAAATTTAATGGGGTGTTTTTGGAGGGCTTGGAACGGATTAGCCATTTTACATGTAAAATGTGTTCCAAGATACGAAAAACTCATTATACGAAGGCCGCCTCGGAACGGATTAATTTCGTATCTCAAGGTACCACTGTATAAGTATTTGACAAAAGACAACAGGGCTGCCCCCAATAGTTAGTCGTTAACAAATATGAACAGGTCTGTTGGTCGTAGAAGTCACACGGCCCGCGACGGACAGATCGTCAAACACAGCTTGTCCATGTGTGGGATCATTTCAAGAGGTTAACGTGCAATTATTAACGACCTCAAACATGGCTGATCATTTGAAATGTAAGAACAGCCTGATTTTTGCCATGGCTGCTCACTCCAACATTAACCTTTATAAATTAGACGTATAACAATAATTACCATTACTTTTACCGGTTTCCTGCAGCAAGCTTTATAAATAAACTTGAACATTTCTATTTTAAAGGCTCATTATTATGGTTTTCTACTACACTGCCGAACAACATTAGTAGAGCAATGTTAATATATGCATTATGAAATGCAGTTCTGACAAGAAACTCTAGCTGACAGGTCTTTAACGCATTTGTTAGAGATCTATATTGTGTATTCTGTACCCTCCTCCCTCCCCAGCTCCACCTGCTACAGGGGTTATTTCACGCAGCAGAAAAGTATGTGAACGCATTAACAGTAGCCATATCCTTTACCATGCCAATACAAAACAATATTCTTTCTCAGCCCTGAAACCAACTCTCCACCCAATTTATTAAAGTAGTTAAATGAATATCAGCCAGGGCATTTCTTGCATTATTTTCCTGTTTTCTCTGTAAAGCTGCTTTGAAACAATCTCTATTGTAAAAAGCGCTGTATAAATAAAGGTCTACTTCACAAGACTCTCCTCACCTTCCCTGAATTCTTCACTTCTCTGCCGTTTTGAGCTTCCTTCACGGGTGTTGAGATCAACCTTCCTCTTAAGCTCACTGGTGTCCTCCAGTGCCTCTGCACCTCCCGTCTTCCCCTTGGAGCTCTTCTTGTTCAGCTGAATGAGCTCCAGTAGCTCTTTTACTCTCTCTGGGTTATCGTGAGCTATCTCAGAGCTCTGAACGCTCAGTTCCTCCACCTTCTTCTTCACGTTCTCCAGAACCATTGTGAACACGGCCGGGTTGTAGATGTAGGGCCGCACGAAGGCTTCCCAGTTTGTCTTCTGCCGGGGTGCGGGGAAGAGCTTCTCCCTGACATCCAGTTTGGGATCGTAGTCGGTCCTGACGCGCTGTACGGGTTTGCCTTCACGCAGGTTTGTGAGGTAGTCGTACACCTGCTGCTCTACGGTGGTGCTGGGGTCAGCAGGAGGGTCAGTGCGAGCCTTGCTGAGGGAGTAGTGAAGAGCGGAGATGAACGAATCGTGCTGGGGCATGATGGGACCGCAATCCTCTGATGACACAGGTTTGCAGGGAGTTGATGCTTTATAAAGACAAATACATTCAGATCAGTTTCATTGATAGAGAATTAAAGAATATTAAGATCAAAAACAAGATTAAATGACTGTGACCTGAGCCTGAAACATACTCTATGCAAATATGAAACCGCAGACTCTTCAAAGCCTGACATCGTCTGAATGCAAACATCCATGTTTCCATTTAACTTAAAGCAGTGTTTAACTGAGTGTTTAACACAATCATCCCCTTCCTAGGAAACTGCTGTGAAATATCAGCGATAAAAACCAATAGCATCGCAGCGTCTCATAATGAGGCTGTGATTGGATGACTGGAGCAACCGGTGGACCAATGGCATCGCAGCGTCTTAAATGAGGCTGTGATTGGACGACAGGAGCAACAAGACGACCAATAGCATCGCAGCGTCTTAAATGAGGCTGTGATTGGATGACTGGAGCAACCGGTGGACCAATGGCATCGCAGCGTCTCAAATGAGGCTGTGATTGGACGACAGGAGCAACAAGACGACCAATAGCATCGCAGCGTCTTAAATGAGGCTGTGATTGGACGACAGGAGCAACAAGACGACCAATAGCATCGCAGCGTCTTAAATGAGGCTGTGATTGGACGACGGGAGCAACAAGACGACCATTGGCATCGCAGCGTCTTAAATGAGGCTGTGATTGGACGACTGGAGCAACAAGACGACCAATGGCATCGCAGCGTCTTAAATGAGGCTGTGATTGGACGACTGGAGCAACAAGACGACCAATGGCATCGCAACGTCTTAAATGAGGCTGTGATTGGACGACTGGAGCAACAAGACGACCAATGGCATCGCAACGTCTTAAATGAGGCTGTGATTGGATGACTGGAGCAACAAGACGACCAATGGCATCGCAGCGTCTTAAATGAGGCTGTGATTGGACGACTGGAGTAAAGGACCAATGGCATCACAGCGTCTCAAATGAGACTGTGATTGGATGACAGGAGCAACAAGACGACCAATGGCATCACAGCGTCTTAAATGAGGCTGTGATTGGACGACTGGAGTAAAGGACCAATGGCATCACAGCGTCTCAAATGAGGCTGTGATTGGACGACTGGAGTAAAGGACCAATGGCATCACAGCGTCTCAAATGAGGCTGTGATTGGACGACTGGAGTAAAGGACCAATGGCATCGCAGCGTCTTAAATGAGGCTGTGATTGGACGACAGGAGCAACAAGACGACCAATGGCATCGCAGCGTCTTAAATGAGGCTGTGATTGGACGAATGGAGCAACAAGACGACCAATGGCATCGCAGCGTCTTAAATGAGGCTGTGATTGGACGACTGGAGCAACAAGACGACCAATGGCATCGCAACGTCTTAAATGAGGCTGTGATTGGACGACTGGAGCAATAAGACGACCAATGGCATCGCAACGTCTTAAATGAGGCTGTGATTGGACGACTGGAGCAACAAGACGACCAATGGCATCGCAACGTCTTAAATGAGGCTGTGATTGGATGACTGGAGCAACAAGACGACCAATGGCATCGCAGCGTCTTAAATGAGGCTGTGATTGGACGACTGGAGTAAAGGACCAATGGCATCACAGCGTCTCAAATGAGGCTGTGATTGGATGACAGGAGCAACAAGACGACCAATGGCATCACAGCGTCTTAAATGAGGCTGTGATTGGACGACTGGAGTAAAGGACCAATGGCATCACAGCGTCTCAAATGAGGCTGTGATTGGACGACTGGAGTAAAGGACCAATGGCATCGCAGCGTCTTAAATGAGGCTGTGATTGGATGACTGGAGTAACAAGACGACCAATGGCATCACAGCGTCTCAAATGAGGCTGTTATTGGATGACTGGAGTAACAAGACGACCAATGGCATCACAGCGTCTCAAATGAGGCTGTTATTGGATGACTGGAGTAACAAGACGACCAATGGCATCACAGCGTCTCAAATGAGGCTGTTATTGGATGACTGGAGTAACAAGACGACCAATGGCATCACAGCGTCTCAAATGAGGCTGTGATTGGACGACTGGAGTAAAGGACCAATGGCATCACAGCGTCTCAAATGAGGCTGTTATTGGACGACTGGAGCAACAAGATGACCAATGGCATCACAGCGTCTCAAATGAGGCTGTGATTGGATGACTGGAGTAACAAGACGACCAATGGCATCGCAGCGTCTCAAATGAGGCTGGGATTGGACGACTGGAGCAACAAGACGACCAATGGCATCGCAGCGTCTCAAATGAGGCTGTGATTGGATGACTGGAGCAACAAGACGGCCAATGGCATCATAGCGTCTTGAGACCGTGATTGAATGAAGCAACCAACCAATTGAGCCTGATTGCAGAAAATTTATATTGATATTTTGAACCAATTTCCCAGGAAGTGACGATTTTGTTTTCTTGAACACATGAGATGGAATCACAGCTTTATTCACAAATGTTTTATGCCATAATTCAATTCTGAGCACAAGTCACAACTGGATGGAAACATGGATATTGGTACCGACTACTGACATTTTTGTATTGTGATGACACTAGTTTGAAGAGAAGTTAGCTGAAATAAGATAAACAGTGTATGTTTACGACATACATGAATGATAACATATGTTCAACAGCACAGACGATCACTTCCTTGAGTTAATGAAATGTATTGTTAAAGGAACGAGCTTGCAATATGTCGGCCAATCCTGTCTGCATAACATACGCTTCTGGCTTGAAGAAGGAATATCAATTGAATGGTGTACATTTCTCCAAATACTCACGGCTCTTTAACAAGTCACACTTCTCACGGTAAATAAAAAGTGCTTGCATACAGGACATTTTCCAACCACCTCGTCGCCCTGTAAAATCAAAAGACATTTGAAATAGTTCAAAGATCAATTTCTTCTACACGGAGATTCACGGCAGATGATCAGATCATACCGCTGGAGTTAGCCATCTGACTGGAGGAGAGCAGGAAGAGAAAACCTCTGTCCTTCACCATATTCACCAACACCTGCAGTGAGAAGACAACAATCAGCTGGTGTCCCATCGGCCGAAGCAGTGCGAGTGCGGATCAGACGCTCACCAGACCCTCTTCCTCCAGTTTCTGCAGCAGAGAGCTCAAACTCTTGGGAGATTTGTCTTTCTCCACCACGTCAAACAGACTGCAGAACATGCCACTTTTAGATACTACAAAACAAACCAGAGACATTATCTACATTACATGATTACATCTGAAATTAACCTGAATCTCACTTAAACCGATACTTAAGTGAGATGCACCAAGCCACTAATTTTGGCTTAGTGCGATTATTTTCTATATATATATTTTTTGCATATTCAGTGATGCATTTATAAACAAAGACAAGATTTGCCTGCATTTGCCAAATCACGTGCGGTTTAATTCGATTAATCATGTACTCCTGTTATATTATCATAGCTCTACAAGCATTTTAATGCAACTTTAAAATCCAACAACCAACACAAATACATAGAGACATGAGGAAATACAGGAACGTTCATCGGAAGACTTGAAGAGCAATATTTGAAAATATTTTAGATCGTATCGGCTGATATACGGTCATTAATGTCATTGCTTTTTGCACAGGTATAAGCTGTAATATTATGTTTATGTTGTATAAATATCTGATTAATCTCTCATAGGTTTGATTTGTTCTTGTTTGATAAAGTAAGTTGGTTGTTGGTTGCCAGATTTGGACTGACGATTTCCAGCCCAACTAGAGCAAAAAACCCGCCCATTTACAAAAATTCCCGCCCAAAACCAAAATTGGGGGGGGGGGGGGGATAGTGGAATTTATATGCATTTATATAGGAAATTTGGGCGGGATTGCCATCAAAAACAAGCCCAAATTTTATCGACCAGCCCAATGCATTTTTTCCGGTCGGACGCGACCAAAAGGAGCCCAATTGGGCGGGAACCCGCCCAATATGGCAACACTGTACTGGATGTTGAAGCGCTGGAACACAGCTTTATTTATACAGCGCTTTCTACAGTAGAGATCGTTTCAAAGCAGAGAAAACAGGAAAATAATGCAACAAAGTGTGTTTTGGCCGAACAGCAGCTCTAGAAGAACAGATCAATAATATTGATGAATATTAAGCAGAATATTTGAATATGGAGACATTTGTTTTTGTATAAAAAGAATTTTGATTTATCGGCACTCAAATATAAAGAATGGTCAGTTTTCATATCAGCTGAAATGTTCAAAAGGATTAAATGATTTAGGAAATGTTTTTTTCAGTAACCATAACAAACAGTTTCTAACCCATTTTAAATGTTTACATAGAGCCTTTGTTTTTGACCAAGTCAGTATAAAATCATTTTTATTGTGACTATTAAGTAATATTTAAAATAAGAAACATATTGTAAGGTTTTGACCGTTGTACTATAAAATAAGAAATCAAATATTTTAAAATATCCAGCCCTGATGGACGGCTAAACTGCGTGCATTTTCTCTCTCACACTGCAACACAAATGTATAATAAAAATTATTAAATTATAATAATAATTTTTTTTAATTATTAATTATACATACCTTCAAAGGGCCATGACTAAATCTGTAAATGACTGAGTCTGTAAGAAGTTAAGGTGCTTCATGTGCAACTGTGGATTTGTTCTAGGAATTAATGGTCGTACGATATTAATGTTTTGCTGGCTGATGTTCACAGGGATAAATGCACTAAATACAGAAAGCGTTTCGTTTTCCTCTCCCGCCAGAAACACCACACACCTACAGACTATGATAACGGTATCATTTTCAAGGGTTTGCGTTGTCAGACGGTAAACGAGAGCCGAACCTTCATGGCTGCCGGTGTAGAGGTTCCAGGAGAAGAGGGAAGCCGGGATGTTCTGCTTCACCTGCTGCAGGCTCATGACTTTCCCGATCTCGATCTTCTCCGGCCTGAAACGACAGCGCATTCATTCAGCATCGGCAGTGACTGCACACTGACTCGATTGCCAGCGGGACTCACAGTTTGTAGGGGAGGAAGGGCTGAGAGAGCGATCGAAGGCAGGCCTGATACACGTCTTTCCCTCCGTTCACAAAGTGCCCCCGCCATACCGTGTAACTGCGCCTGCCTGCTGCAACAACCACAAACACAAAGAATCGTTGAAAAGACAGTCGTTATTTAATCTACTGCACCGTCTCTACATCTAAAGTCTGAGAAAGCGCACCTCTGCTCGCCCCTGACGGCTGGCTGCTGGTCCTGAGGAGGAACAAACACAATCTCAGTTACAACTCCAGCTCTGAGACTCACAACGGCAGGATTAGAGACGGCAGTCGCACCTGAGAAGAGGAAGCGGCTTGGGCGCCGCCGTCAAAGCCTCTTTACTCTTGAAGTAGTAAGAGACCACAGCGTACGGACACACGTGTCTCGGCCGGGAGGAGATCTCGAAATCCACGTACTCGTAGAAGTATTGCTGTGAAGAGAAACCCGTCAGACCTCTGGCAGAAAACACAGGCGCTCGTGAGGATGGGAGTGAGCGTCACCTGCGTGAACTCGAACGCCCTGAACGCTTGTAAGGACGTCACGCGGGTGCAGTTCTTGGAGAAATGGCTGTCGAACTTGGGCGTGGGATCCATACATCTGGACATGCTGTCATGGACGCTCTTGACCTTTCCCTGGAGGACGGAGATCTCTCAGACTCAACACTTCCAGTTATGTTTGATAACAGTTCAAACGGTTGATTTACCTTGATGACTTTAAAGATGATGATGTTCCCTGTGGATCCCGGCTCGATGGGACTGATTTGGAGTAGATCAGAAAACTGACAGAGGTAAACGCCTGCAATAACAGCATGTTCAGCGATTACTGGAGAAAACATTATCTTTAGCACCTGCCATCCAATAATCGCAACAGGCTTTGAAACCAAGTCTCTGCTTTTAAACTCTTTCAGCTTTGTCCTTAAGTTCAAACATAATGATGGTTATGATGCTCTTCCTCTTCACAGCAAATATTTCATGTTTGGTTAAATCTTTCATGACAGTCTCTGTTTAAATCTTTATATTATCCAACAAATTGGGGTAGAAATTTTCATCATAAACTTAATACAGTAATACCTCGGTTTACGAGTTTAATTCGTTCCAAGAGCTCGTAAACCAAAATGCTCGTGCACCAAAACAAATGTCCCCATAAGAATGCACTAAAAATCTATTAATATGTTCCACACGACCATAAATGCCCCTTTTAAATATTTTTTTGGGTTTTACCCTATTAATTGCAGTTAAAATTATAACCATTAAGATCTCATATAAATACTAATTAATAATTGACAAACTCTAAAAATACTTGACAATTTACTGTAATGCACTTCAGCTGAGGAGAGGAGAGGAGGGAGGAGAGGGGAGCGGGGAAACCAAGGATTCAAGTGCAAATGAGTGAATTTATATATAATAGTGCAGAAAACAAATGAAGTGATAATCCAGAGTGAAAGTCGGAGCCGCGAACGAACGAAAGAACGCAGGGAGCCGCGAACGAACGAAAGAACGCAGGGAGCCGCGAACGAACGAAAGAACGCAGGGAGCCGCGAACGAACGAAAGAATGAACGCGCAGGTGAGGGAAATTTTTTCTCGTACACCGATACGACCCTCCATGCTCGTATACCAAGTCGCTTGTAAACCGAGGTATTACTGTATCAATATTCTAAAGTTGACGTAAAATATGTGCATTTTAACGCTGTTTTTTATTAAATTGTTTTGATTTTTATTTAATTTTATTACTAATTAAAATAAAGTTTATACATTCGTTTTTGTCTAAGTGAACATTTAATTTTGGTGAAAAATAATAATTTCAGTGATTCTCTAATTATTATTACTACTATTATTTTAATATTTATATTTGAAATGCTTTAATTCAAAATATAATTACTAGTGTTAAAATCATAATAATGGACATCATTCATCCCGTCACAGTTAAAATCACATTCAATTAAACCATAAATAAATAAACCACAATAAAACCAAGCTGCCTCTAGTGGAGATCATATGCAATTACCCCATAAATGAGGAGCTTGAGCTGCTCCGAGTGCTGAACACCTCTAGCGTCTGGAAGCTGCTCGTATCTCAAATATTTACTCGTATCTCAAAGCAAAAAATATCTGGAAGGCTTGCTCATATCTCGGAATACTCGTATGTCGGGACGCTCGTATCTCAAGATATTACTGTAGTTCTAATTGAATGCTCGTCCAGTTCGCAATGGGTTGTGGGTAATATTAGCGGTTAGAGCACATGGACCTGCACTTTAGATTGTAAGCAGAGAAAGCACATGTTGTCGTGTGAAGGTTTGTGCGCCTCACCTTTGGCCGGATTTCCCAGCATGTTCATCCAGCTGCTGCCGACAGACAGACCTCTCTCACACACCACTGACATCTGCAAACAACAGCGGTTACAGCGGAAAACACACCGCAAACAAACCCAAGCATGAGGCGCGCTGTACCTTCTGAGCGTCACAGAGCAGGAAGCAGAAGGATTCGGACAGCTCCTTCTCCGTGCGCCCGTCCTGCTTCAGCTCCCTCCTCTTCTCCATGAACTGCACATGCAAAACAGCATCACTTCAGGATCAACCCAGATTAGTTTTCATCAATATGAATCAAAATAGCTGATCTATGAAGCTCAATGTGCGTCGCCGTGTTAGTTAGCACCGCAATTCAGAAAATCGTATTTTCTACAACTAGCATCGATTTCATCACTTGTTTCTTCTTCTCCTGTGTTTTGATCAGGAGGGTCAGCTGTCTTTCAGAGATGAGTAACAGCGCCCCCTACTGTACAACAGCTGAAACATGCGGTCAGTGCCAGTGACCGTTCGCAGGATAAACGTCTGCAATACTGGCCTAGCAAAACATCTTTAGTGGAGTCTGGAGTGGCATTTCTCTTGTTAGGATTGTGTGTGCGGACCTTGAGCGCAGAACAAAAACAGCACTTCCACTCCCAGTGTGTTCTGAGCAATCCTGGAGAGCGTAAGAGCTACACACACACACACAGACAAACAATCCCTACACACGGTTATGCTTTATATAGCTGTTAAGAATGAGGCTAGTAAATGCGCTCACGTCTTTCTCCAGCGGTTCGCTGTGGACGAGCCGAGGTTTGGAGTAAACGAAGGTCCCGGCGGAGGAAGGGTCCTTGTAGCTGGAGGTGAGGATCTGCAGGATGTCGGAAAACTCTCTGGAGTCTGTGGACACATTCTGAAACAGAGCTGTGGACGGACGGAGAACACAGCGTCACAACGCAACACAAGCAGCCATTCAGATTCATCAGATTTAAAAATCCAGCATTTTCTGTTTTATTTTAAATAAATGTTATTCCACATTTTGTCTAATGCGGTTTTGCAAATAAGGAGCGAATGAAAAACTATAATAGCAAATATATGTTTATTGCATCTATGCAAATAGATGTTTATTTAAAAAATAAAATAAAACTCTAGTTATGCAATGCAAATTCTTCAGATAATGTGTTTTAGCTTCAGGGGATATAAAGAGAAAGGTTTTTAAAGATTTCTGCTTCAAACGGTTTGTTATTATTCATAGTCTTATTTTAAACTGTATAAAAGGCATGTACAATATCAAATGTTTATATTAAGGTTATTGTATGCTATTATATACCGGACCCCAAATGTTAGGTTTATGGCAGAGGCAGACGTTACGCGATTGATTGTAAGAATGATAAATCCCACAGCAATCAGCCACAAACACTTTATTTTTAAATATTACAGTGCCAACGCTTCAATTGACAAGAGCTGCACATATTCAAGACACAAATATATTATATATATTTATATATTTATATTATTAAGTGTAGCCTATATACACCCAAGTATTTACTGACAAATGTAAATTATTTACTTCACTTTTTTTATCTGCAGAACAAAATGAGCCTAAAAATAATTCCCTTGTAATGTGACCTTGTGAAATATGGCAAAAGAAACATTAACATAAGACGTGTAATCAAGAAACATATCTGGTAAAATGCCGAAAGTAAGGACGAATGATGTTTGACAGGGAATCAGTCACAAATATTTAACGTGTTTAATAAATCCAGGTCAGATACGTGCATGTGCTTCTCATGCGTTACGATCCCTGTATTAACTGTATAACTCAAGTCGATAGGCAGTGCAGGACCAGTAATATAGCCTGGTATAAACACATCTCCTCAAATAAATGTTAGTCCACGCAAGTCCTCGCGTTCAGGTATTGTTGTTTGTTTCCAGGCAAACACTTGTGACACACGCGTCATCAAAGTTTATATCTGACATTATTTAACCGTACTTTCCCATCGTTAGCAGCTGTTCAAGTATCAAGTGAGATTCATTCATGTTTCTCCTTTGATCCGATATAAAATTTCACACCGTTTAGTCCCTCATAACAGGTAGTGCAACAAGCCTAATCAAGCTTAACTAGTCTGAGGTGACAGAAAATGGAAAAGTTGTGTGTAGGCTTTGGAAAAGGCTCCCTCTCCATCGATTGGACACTTCTCCGATCCCGCCACGAGCACCAGAGACAAAACGTGGCGTAAAAATGACTTTTTACGGTAAATATACTCATGCTCTTAAATTTTGCATTCACACATATGCAAGTGAAACAGTTGCACGACAATCTCGTGTATGGCGACCTCACAGGCTGACGTTATGAAAAGACCCCAATATTAAACCCCAACCATCCAATGAACTCCCTGAAGTGAACGGTTCACTCCAGGCTCAGTTTATGTCTCTCTGAATGAACCAGCAGAGAAAGGTTTGCTTGGTGGACAACAAACAAATGACCAACACCATCAGATAAGGAGGGTAGGACACTTGAAGCATGGGAAGCACAGGACGTCTCAGCTTCTGCCCTGCAGCCATCTTCAGACTTTAAGGTTTAAGCCAATCGCCATAAAAATTCTTTAAGGCTATTTGGATGAACTAAAGAATCCATCCAAATCCATTCATATCTGGTTTGGAAGCCTTAAAATGGATGTAACCACACACATGCATTTCATACTTATTCAAATAAAGGGCTATTGCATGCATGACGGCTCAATCTTGATCCATCTTGTATGGACTTTATGTGTTTAGAACGTTGCTAAAGGAATTCTGCTGGTGGTTTGGAAACTGAGAAACGCATTGGGAAATTTTAATGTTCTTTGATTATGCAAATTAGCTCCACAGGGGAAAGAAGGGTGTATGTGCCCTCTATGACGCCAGTAGCCAATCACAGCAGGATTGGAATGGAGAAGCACCAGATATCAATCTCCTCCAAATCAGAAATGGATAGAGGTACGCTTTCAGCAGATACTCACAGTTCAGAGTCTCCAGTCTTGTGACACAGTCAACATCGCCACCATCTATTGACTGAGGCATGACGGAAGAGTTTACCCAGCTGGTGGAGGACCGAAGGGCAGTTTGTGGGAAGCAGAGTAAAGGTCGAGAGCCGTGAGAAGGAGCGACGCTGGTGGCGCGAGTACTAATAAGTGGCACCTGAACGCCACACCGGTCTCAAGTCTCACAGAAGGAGATCTGGAGGGATAAAAGGAGTGACGACAGACGAGACCTGGAATATTTATGTTGTGTTTATGCTTATTTGTGGCAGTCGTTCGTGAGGCTGCAACTTTCACTTTGCAGTTTGTTTATTTTGAATATAAAATTTACGTTGACCGTTCGCTAGTTTTTGCCTCCTATCCTGAACACAAACCTGGGCCATCCAACCAATCAGAGCAGAGTAGACCAATCACAACAGACTGGGTCAGCTGACCAATCAGAGCCGACCAATCACAACAGACTTAGTCATGTGATGCTATCCGGCCAATCAGAGCAGGCTAGACCAATCACGACAGACTGGATCATCAGACCAATCATAATTAGGCTGGATAATTTATGTCAGCCAGAACCAGAAACATTCCCATAACACCCGATGTACTCGATACATCTGAAGAAGAATGGCATCTACGCTGATATTATTCTCTGTTTATTCCGAGGTTACCATGGTCAGCCGGATCCGGGCCGTATCCAGATCAGATGAAGGACCTGCACCTGGACACGAGCACAGCACTGCCCTGAAGTGTCTGCGTAGACCGTGACTCTACTAAACCCTCCCCTGTGACGATCATAAACTCATCTCCAACCGGACCAAACTGTTCTTATTATTGGACTTGAATTGTTGTCAATATAACAATAATGCGCTGTTTGAATGTTGGCCAGAAGAGAACTGGTTCCCTCGTTTCTCCCAAGGTTTTTTTCTCCACTCTGTTCTTCATTCATTACGTCACCTGCTGGAGTTTTGGTTCCTTGCCGCTGTCGCCTCTGGCTTGCTCAGTTGGGGAAACTTAACACATAATATTCATCAATTGTATTGATTTGCCTGCTGTTCTAGACAGATCGCCAGCCCAATAAGAGCAGGCTGGATCGCCGGCCCAATCCGAGCAGGCTGGATCATCATCCCAATCCCAACAGGCTGGATCATCATCCCAATCAGAGCAGGCTGGATCATCATCCCAATCAGAGCAGGCTGGATCATCATCCCAATCAGAGCAGGCTGGATCATCGGCCCAATCCCAACAGGCTGGATCATCGGCCCAATCAGAGCAGACTGGATCATCGGCCCAATCAGAGCAGACTGGATCATCGGCCCAATCAGAGCAGACTGGATCATCGGCCCAATCAGAGCAGACTGGATCATCGGCCCAATCAGAGCAGACTGGATCATCGGCCCAATCCCAGCAGACTGGATCATCATCCCAATCAGAGCAGGCTGGATCATCATCCCAATCAGAGCAGGCTGGATCATCGGCCCAATCCGAGCAGGCTGGATCATCGGCCCAATCCGAGCAGGCTGGATCATCGGCCCAATCCGAGCAGGCTGGATCATCGGCCCAATCCGAGCAGGCTGGATCATCGGCCCAATCCGAGCAGGCTGGATCATCGGCCCAATCCGAGCAGGCTGGATCATCGGCCCAATCAGAGCAGACTGGATCATCGGCCCAATCAGAGCAGACTGGATCATCGGCCCAATCAGAGCAGACTGGATCATCGGCCCAATCAGAGCAGGCGGGATCATCGGCCCAATCAGAGCAGGCTGGATCATCGGCCCAATCCCAACAGACTGGATCATCGGCCCAATCAGAGCAGACTGGATCATCGGCCCAATCCGAGCAGGCTGGATCATCGGCCCAATCCGAGCAGGCTGGATCATCGGCCCAATCCGAGCAGGCTGGATCATCGGCCCAATCCGAGCAGGCTGGATCATCGGCCCAATCCGAGCAGGCTGGATCATCGGCCCAATCAGAGCAGACTGGATCATCGGCCCAATCAGAGCAGACTGGATCATCGGCCCAATCAGAGCAGACTGGATCATCGGCCCAATCAGAGCAGGCGGGATCATCGGCCCAATCAGAGCAGGCTGGATCATCGGCCCAATCCCAACAGACTGGATCATCGGCCCAATCAGAGCAGACTGGATCATCGGCCCAATCCGAGCAGGCTGGATCATCGGCCCAATCCGAGCAGGCTGGATCATCGGCCCAATCCGAGCAGGCTGGATCATCGGCCCAATCCGAGCAGGCTGGATCATCGGCCCAATCCGAGCAGGCTGGATCATCGGCCCAATCAGAGCAGACTGGATCATCGGCCCAATCAGAGCAGACTGGATCATCGGCCCAATCAGAGCAGACTGGATCATCGGCCCAATCAGAGCAGGCGGGATCATCGGCCCAATCAGAGCAGGCTGGATCATCGGCCCAATCCCAACAGACTGGATCATCGGCCCAATCAGAGCAGACTGGATCATCGGCCCAATCAGAGCAGACTGGATCATCGGCCCAATCCCAACAGACTGGATCATCGGCCCAATCAGAGCGGACTGGATCATCGGCCCAATCAGAGCGGACTGGATCATCGGCCCAATCAGAGCGGACTGGATCATCGGCCCAATCCCAACGGACTGGATCATCGGGCCAATCAGAGCAGACTGGATCATCGGGCCAATCAGAGCAGACTGGATCATCGGCTCAATCAGAGCAGACTGGATCATCGGCCCAATCAGAGCAGACTGGATCATCGGCCCAATCAGAGCAGACTGGATCATCGGCCCAATCAGAGCAGACTGGATCATCGGCCCAATCAGAGCAGACTGGATCATCAGCCAATCCCAACAGACTGGATCATCGGCCCAATCAGAGCAGGCTGGATCATCAGCCCAATCCCAACAGACTGGATCATCAGCCCAATCAGAGCAGGCTGGATCATCAGCCCAATCCCAACAGACTGGATCATCAGCCCAATCCCAGCAGACTGGATCATCAGCCCAATCCCAGCAGACTGGATCATCAGCCCAATCCCAGCAGACTGGATCATCAGCCCAATCCCAGCAGACTGGATCATCAGCCCAATCCCAGCAGACTGGATCATCAGCCCAATCCCAGCAGACTGGATCATCAGCCCAATCCCAGCAGACTGGATCATCAGCCCAATCCCAGCAGACTGGATCATCAGCCCAATCCCAGCAGACTGGATCATCAGCCCAATCAGAGCAGACTGGATCATCAGCCCAATCAGAGCAGACTGGATCATCAGCCCAATCAGAGCAGACTGGATCATCAGCCCAATCCCAACAGACTGGATCATCAGCCAATCCCAACAGACTGGATCATCAGCCCAATCCCAGCAGACTGGATCATCAGCCAATCCCAGCAGACTGGATCATCAGGCCAATCCCAGCAGACTGGATCATCAGGCCAATCCCAGCAGACTGGATCATCAGGCCAATCCCAGCAGACTGGATCATCAGCCCAATCCCAACAGACTGGATCATCAGCCCAATCCCAGCAGACTGGATCATCAGCCCAATCCCAACAGACTGGATCATCAGCCCAATCCCAGCAGACTGGATCATCAGCCCAATCCCAGCAGACTGGATCATCAGCCCAATCCCAGCAGACTGGATCATCAGCCCAATCCCAGCAGACTGGATCATCAGCCCAATCCCAGCAGACTGGATCATCAGCCCAATCCCAGCAGACTAGATCATCAGCCAATCCCAGCAGACTGGATCATCAGCCCAATCCCAGCAGACTGGATCATCAGCCCAATCCCAGCAGACTGGATCATCAGCCCAATCCCAGCAGACTGGATCATCAGCCCAATCCCAGCAGACTGGATCATCAGCCAATCCCAGCAGACTGGATCATCAGCCAATCCCAGCAGACTGGATCATCAGCCCAATCCCAGCAGACTGGATCATCAGCCCAATCCCAGCAGACTGGATCATCAGCCCAATCCCAGCAGACTGGATCATCAGCCCAATCCCAGCAGACTGGATCATCAGCCCAATCCCAGCAGACTGGATCATCAGCCCAATCCCAGCAGACTGGATCATCAGCCAATCCCAGCAGACTGGATCATCAGCCCAATGCCAGCAGACTGGATCATCAGCCCAATCCCAGCAGACTGGATCATCAGCCCAATCCCAGCATACTGGATCATCAGCCAATCCCAGCAGACTGGATCATCAGCCAATCCCAGCAGACTGGATCATCAGCCCAATCCCAGCAGACTGGTGAGGTACAGATGAATATTCAAGTGATTAAATAAGTTCACGTAGGTTGTTTCTTCCACCACAGCTGTCGATGTAACATGATGAAACACTTCCTGAACCTGAAGGTCTAAGATTGAGCAGAAAGGACTTTATCTTAATTCTGTTTCTAAATCATGTCCGTCTTCCTCCCGTGAGACTGTTAGATCACTAAAGACAATGTTGCTTTTGATATGGTATCGGGTCGGAAGAAATGGCATATCCGTATGATTTAAGTCACCATGACATCAAATTTTACAACTCATATTTGATCCGGAATGTTGTAAAACTCATTATACATCATTTATACACGCACATAATTATAAGAAACATGCATTCTCATTAGGGATGTGCTTTGCAACTAATTAGTTACTCGTTTAAACGAAAAAAATTTAACCAACTAGTCTAAAAGTAATGCCGTTAAAAATAAGGTCACTTTTCCATGGTGTGCTTTTCCTTCTGGAGACTGCAGCTGCAGCTTTATATAGCGAGAGGCGCGCGTGTCGGTTTCCATGATGAAACCCGTGATAATGAGTTCAATAAACCATAAAAAACAAAAACGTATATATGTATATCTTTCTTTCAGCTGAACGTGATCACAGTGATAGACAGTTGTAGTAAATGACGCAATGATTTGGCTTTTTCGGCTCGTCTCTCCAAACATTTCCGTGTCTGTGACTAATATGGTTATGCTCAGATCCAGTGCAATCATTATATGTCAGTTTGACAAAACAGTTTATAAAACACTTTTCTATCTCCTGCTACTTTAAAATACTCCCACACCTCGCTCATCTTTCAGTGGTCATTATTAAACACGCTGCGACTGATACAAACAAAACGCATGGGAGATCTGCGGTAAAGATTTAGTTTCTGCTCGGATGACAGACACATCTCATTTATTTAGCTTTGCTTATTTATTCAAAATATTCACACACTTGTGAAATATCAATTACCTGATATTCCAATTCTCAAATGTGTGGAAGTGAATGCGTTTTGTCGCTTAAAAGCCTTTATAATGATCATGTCAGCTGACGCGCGACAGAGAATCTGATCCGTCGGATTTACAACACGTAAATTCAGTCCCTTCTCTCGAAATACATGACAGTAAGTGTCCAGCGAAGTGGGAGAAGTTTATAGTTACCGATGCAATGTGTTGATATGAATAAAACACCTTGTCAGTTTATTATTGAATGGATTGATTTTCAAACTTTAAATGTTTTTTTTTGCCAGTACTTATGCGTATTTAAACGTCTGAAACCTAAAATAAAAGGTACGTGGTTGAAAACTGAATAGCTGTGATATATGACAAACACTGAGCGCGTCATCGCGACCGCAGCGCCAGCCAACACGTTTGAATTTAGCAATTGATCACGAGACGCACGGAACGTTCTAATCCCTCGTGCAATCGCGCGTGTAAGAGGGTTACATGTAAGATTAAAACGTCATTTGAACAATAAAATCTCGTGGTTTTTTTTTTTCTTGTGTAGTCGACTAGTGTTTTCGGTGTCGACTAGTCGCACCCTGTACCGTGTAGTCGACTACACTCACACATCTCTAATTCTCATAATCTTTAACCAAAAACATTCATATTGTCAAATGCTTCAACGAATCAACCGATTCCCGATGGATGAACACATGTCCCGTCCTGCAGCTGTTCTCACACGACAAGCGTTTCAAGCAATCTCTGACAATATCAGTATTTCACGCATAATCTGTGTGTTCATGCATGTAAACACAGAAGTGTGTAACTGATTGTGTATTTCCGTATGTATATAAAATGCTATATATATATATATATATATATATATACCGTATTTATTCGAGTATAATGCGCAAATTTTTCTACCAAAAAAATAAATCAAAGTTAGGGATGCGCGTTATGCTCGAGGGCTGGGCTGGGGTGGGGTTTGTTTTGACGGCCGGTCCTTTGAGGGCGCCGGCGAATTGTGAGTTCGCGCTGCGCATTTTACAGGCTGTTTAAGTAGCAATATATGCATAAAATAAAAGGCAGACTCGTGAGTGCAATTCAGCAACTGTATTCAAACATAAACCGCGGAAACAACCGCAACATAGCCCAAAGCAATCGATTGCCAATTGCATGATACATTACATCCCGTAACACAGCCAGGCTGCAGCCTCTCACTGTACGTGAGGGCGAAGAAAAAAAAACGTCCCCTTGCCGCTTCATTTCCTCACCCATTCAGACGCAGAAGGCGAAGAAACCGGAGAAACAGATGTTCCTGCCAACCGAGACACTGATGAAAAATTAACTCCAGAAGAATGGGAGCAACTCTTTAGTGTCTCTGATGAGGAATCTGACGTCGAAGGATTTTAAATAAATATTTTTACCGGTACTTCTCTTTCGGTATTGTGTTCATTAGTTTATGTTGTCAATAAATATATGTTATATATTTTATATAAGTTACATATGTTATACAAGTATATGTTATACAATAAATAAATGTTTTTTATCATGGCTGCACGTGTTCAACAACGTTTTTTGTCAATTACAATGCTTGGTGTGAAACAAAATTTTATACACATTTTTAATCGAAAATTAGGGGTGCGCGTTATACACGTGCGCGCGATATACTCGAATAAATACGGTATATATATATATACACACACAAACACTCACAGTAATAACTTGAGATACGAGCGTCCCGACATACGAGTATTCTGAGATACGAGCAAACCTTCGAGCAAATGTTTGCTTTGAGATACGAGTAAATATTTGAGATAGGAGCAGCTTACAGACGCTAGAGGTGTTCAGCACTCGGAGCAGCTCAAGCTCCTCATTTATGGGTAATTGCATATGATCTCCACTAGAGGCAGCTTGGTTTTACAGCGGGGGTTACCGGGGGCAACGAGTGATTCACCAGTATTAAGCTGGGAGCAGCACGAGTTATGAGTGTTCAATAATAATCAATATGAGCTTCTGAGTCTATCCAATACACAACACGGGAAGAAACACTACACTTCTGTATTGTGTTTGCGTTATCTACATTATCCTGAATCCTGTATCATCAGTCTTGAAGGAAAGAACTCATAATTAAAACCACATTTTATTTTATATCACTATTTTATACAGGCCCAGAACAGATTAATTTTTTTCCCTGTTATTTCTTATGGGGGAAATTATTTTAGATACAAGCCACTCAAGTTACGAGCTCGTGCTGGAACAGATTATGCTCGTATCTCAAGGCATTCCCCAAAGCGACTTGCATTGCATGCAAGAAACACATTGATATTCTAATCAGTTCTTGCTTTCTCTGGGAATCGAACCCATGACCTTGATGTTGCAAGCGCTGCTCTCTACTGTTAGACACACAGGAAAGCTGTATATAACATAACTAATATAGTTTACTCAAAGGGACTTCAATGCACAAAATCACTGCATTCCTTACAATCCCTTCACAGTTCAATCCGTGTGAGAGGAATGTTCCAGCACAGTTAAAGTTATGAACTCAATATTCAGCCTTTCAAATGTTTATAGAGTCTAAACGGATCTGAAGCCTTGAAAGACTGAAGACAAATATTACTTTCTAATTAAATCCTTATATAGTTTTTATAAACTAAAGTAAAATGTTATTTAAAATATTAACAAACAAAAAGTATTTCGATTCCTAAACAGAAAGAACTGTGGAGCTCCTGACTGAACCCCAGTGACACACGGGTGTGGCAGAGCAACCTGTTACCTGAGGGACACACACACACACACACACACACTTGCAGCCTCATACTCACACACAGTCTCTCTCTCTCTCTCTCTCTCTCACACACACACACACACACACACACACACACACACACACACTTGCAGCCTCATACTCCCACACAATCAGTCTCTCTCACACACACGCACACACACATGCAGCCTCATACTCACACACAATCACAGTCTATCTCACACACACACACACACACACACACACACACACTTGCAGCCTCATACTCACACACACGCGCACACACACACACACACACACACACACACACACACTTGCAGCCTCATACTCCCACACAATCAGTCTCTCTCACACACACGCGCACACACACACACACACATGCAGCCTCATACTCCCACACAATCAGTCTCTCTCACACACACGCACACACACACACACTTGCAGCCTCATACTCACACACAGTCTCTCTCACACACACGCACACACACACTTGCAGCCTCATACTCACACACAGTCTCTCTCACACACACGCACACACACACTTGCAGCCTCATACTCACACACAGTCTCTCTCACACACACGCA